>VWZG01001764.1:1365750-1456901 GCA_013396735.1 Grallaria varia
AACTTTTTTTTTTTTAAATTTTAACACTTTTTGTTCTAAATTGTATTTCAGAAAGATCTGACATAAAATGAATTTGTACTAAAAAAAAATTAAGAAGATATCTCTTATTCTTCTTCTTTAAGTTAACCTGATGCAATGGGGTTTTTTCCCAGTCAGCTTTTTACAGCAAAATGAACAATTCATTATTTTTTGCTTCTGGTTGTAATGAGGTTACTGGTGGATAATCTCAAGCACCACAGCTTTCAGAACTTCAACAACTGTGTATTCTTTCTAGGTTCATTTGTTAGCTGGCAATGAAAGTATAATCAGTCAGAGAAAAAGAAGTATGTTTTAGTATGAATATATGGCCCACCAGCTTGTTCAGTTGTATTCTCAGGCAGTTTTCAATTACGCTTGGATTTTTTTTAATCATTCAGCGTTTCCTTTGGAAGGATGTAGGCAGCTGGCTTGTTTGAAAAGGCTTTTTTTTTTTTTTTTTTTTTAAATAGAATGAAGTAAAACTTGCCCCTGGTAAACAAACAGAATGTATCACCAAATATGATAAAATCTTGCAGATTTTGATGCAGGTTTATTAAAGTCAGATCTGTTTCTTCTCTTGTGAAAAAGGCCAGAATAACTTTTTCTGGTAGGTTTTCTAGTAACTGCCCACATACCCCACAGAAGGGATCTGCCATACAGTGGTCTGTAATCAGTTAGTGTGAGGGTGGAGATTTAAAAAATATCCCTCAATAAACATCTGAAAAAGTCAAAAATTAAAGTAGAGTGTGCTTTTTCACAAAGTAAGGGTGGGAGCGTTCAGGTAAATCCAGTCCAAAACTTCCATATAATCACAGTAGTCCTACCTTTCATCTTTTTTTTTTTTTTTTTTTTCCTCCTGAATGAACACTCAGGGTGGTTTTGCCCAGCATTATTTTCTTCTATGTTCCTGTAAGTGGTGATTGATCCATTTGCCTATGATGACTCACTCACTAGAGAAATCAGGTGGGTTTTTTTTCCTGCGAAGCAAAAAACTTCAGCAGATTTCAAACTGTAGGTCTGGGTTCTGTGCCATTGGTTTGGAGCCTGAATGGTCTCATTGGTATTTGTTCTCTTCAATGTCTGAAATCAGAAATGTTAAGGATGCAGTTACTTCCAGACCCAGATCAATTTATTCTGCTTTACCCCTAAAGTCTGGGTGAAGATGATGCCTTTTTTATTTTTTATATTAAGTATGGGGAATGGAGTCTTGTAATGAGTAAATTCTTATTTCCCCTGCCAAAGGTTAGTGTTGTCTGATAAGAAACTGCATATATCAAAGGTTCAACACTGCTGTCAGAAAAAGCAAGTTGAACTCTTCATAGGAATGCTTTTATAAGGTGAAAATGAGCCTGGGCACTTACAGGCAGTATATCCCTATTTGCAGTTATGTTTCTGGACAAAGTCCTGTTTTAAATTTGGAGTCTCATCTCCGTGAGCGAACCTCTGGAAAATCAGCTCACCTGTGTGCAGGCTTGGTGGTGGGCTTGGGTTGATAATTCACTTTGTTTACAGCGAGGCAGAGCCAGGGTATTTTGTTAAGTGGTAACGAATGAGTAAAGAGAAGCAAACTTTGAGTAGACGCCTGCTGGTCAGAGAGGTCATTGCTGCCTTCCTTCAGGGTGGGGAATGGTTGGGCACTGGGGTGGAGGATGGTGGGGTGTGTGCCATGAGCAGATGTTTTGGCACTGGGAGGTGTGTGCCATGAGCAGATGTTTTGGCACTGGGAGGTGTGTGCCATGAGCAGATGTTTTGGCACTGGGGTGTGTGCCATGAGCAGATGTTTTGGTGCTGGGGTGGAGGATGCTGAGGTGTGTGCCATAAGCAGATGTTCTGGCACTGGGGTGGAGGATGGTGGGGTGTGTGCCACGAGCAAAGCCTGCTGAGTGCAGTGTGCACTGAGAGGGACACAGGCAGAAACCCTGCGCTCTCCTGCCTTCTGGCGAGTCCTGACTCACATTAATTCAGCTTACTGATGTCTACAGTAACTGGTTGTTAAACTGAGACAACAGTTGTAATAAACATCTTCAGTACTGCCCTTTTATTGGCTGCTATTCCAGGAGAGTGAAAAGGAGCCTAGTTAAATCTGTGTTTTAGCTGTTTATCATTGCAGCCTTTCTCTCACTTACCTAATTTTTGTCTCATTGTGTTTTTCATTCTTTCCTCCAAAAGCCTCTGCTACAATTACTGACTCATTGCTTTAATTATGTGTAGTTTCCCGATTCCAGTCCTTCCGTGTCTGATTTTTCATAAATACAGTGTGAAAACCAAGGGAACATTCAGGATTGTTTTCTGAATTTTGAATGATAGCAGAAATGCGCAGTCCCTTTTGTGCATTTAGATAATGAATCTGTAGCCATCTTGTGAGTAAAAATTGTCTGGCAATTCTCCCTTTTGGAAAAATGTTAGTGTGATTTCAGTTGAACTGTTTACATAATCAACTGCTTTGTACTTTGGTGTCTTTGTAATTCTTTTTCAAGTATGGGTGTGTGATAGTGGAGGTACCTAAATTTGAGATAATCTTTGGAAATACCAGGTTCAGGTTATATGATAAATGTCTAACTCAGCTGGCAGACACACTTGTCACCCCAGTCAGAACTCAACAAAGGACTTCTGTGAATTTAGGAATAAGATTACTTGCTGCAACTCCAGGGGGATAGGTGTTTGTCATCATTAGTTGTAGTGTAATTAACCACAAGTATGAAGTATTAGTTGTACACAGCATTAGTTTTGGAAGCAAACCAGCAGGATAATGGCCCAGGCACTGAGTGCACCTTTGGAAACCTAAGCTAGGTGGGAGCAGAAATCACCCAATATGAAAACTGAAGATACTGCCGTGCCTTAGACCCTGCTGAAGGTTCCCACTAATTTGTTGCAAATCTGGGAGGTAGGGGAGGGGAAGGAAGTCTGTTGGAAGTTTTTCCTCTGCAAACATGTAATAAGAAGACCTGTAGTCAACACACCCCCAGGCCTTCTGTTAGCTGGCTATTCACTGCCTGCACCACTCCTGTGGAATATGTGCACGCAGGACTTCAAACTGAAGACCCCTCTGAGTTCTGTGGCAGTTCTACTGAGAACCTTTAATTCTGCATTATTCCATCCCAGTCCTGACCCTGGGTTTGACAGCTATGTCTTAGGACAGCTGCAGACACAGTAAGCAAAGTGTCTCTTCATAGCACTGTATTTTCCACAGATGAAGTGGGGGAATTTGGACAATTGATCTTCTGTCATAATGCAGACATTAAATACTCGTTGTGAATAAACCAGCCTCTTCCTTTTATCACGTTCTGCTGTAAAGAGAAACTTTATCAAGCTAGGCAAGCACATACCTCCAGGTTATTTCACCCAAGAGAGATCTTAACTATCTTTTCCATGTACTTGCAGTTTTATTTATGTTAGTAGATGGATGACGTGAGTATTATTCTTGTACTTGGGTGTACAAGTTTCTATGTTTCCAATAGAATCCTTAGTTTGAGCCAAAGGAAAATTACTTTGACCAGTTGAAAGCCTTTGAAACTTTGGAAAATCAGCTCCAAAATTATTTTCGGATAGGCTGAAAGATTTTTTCCTTTCCCAATAATTTCAGGTAATTTTGAAAAGTTTAATTCTCAGCTGTGTGAGAAATGCCAACTAAATATTTAATACACATTCTTTGACTTGTTGTTTTACTTATGTCTTAAAAGTTAGAAACAGTATGTCTGTGTTTGTAAAATAATGGAACTAAAATATCTCAGCAATTAATAATCTTTTCCTGTAAAATAATAAATCTTCTTCCTAGTTGTCACACATTTTACAAACAGCTTTTGATGCAATTTATCTTTAGATTTTCTTTATTTTGCTATTGAACATTTTAAGTCAAAGAATCAACAGGTTCTGCTGAAAAACATGCTGATGCAAAATTTCCATCCATCAGTATTAAACCCAATAATAATGAAATACTTTTCAAGTGTAGGCCTTTCCCAAAGTTTCTTGTCTTATAACAGTAAATCAGCTTTGTTTAGATGTTGCTTCATATATTAAATATCTCTAACAAACACCTTACTTGACATTGAATTATTAGAGTTTCTGAGTCTTATATCTCAAATTCTGGATTTATGTATTTGATCAAAACTTTAAAACTTCATTAGACATTTTACAGATAAAAAAAACCCCTATAAAGCTGACATTTATTTCCATTGTGCATTTTTAACTGTTAACATTGCAAGTCTTATTTTTTTGTTTCCTGGTGATGGATGAGAGATAGGGTGGAGAAAGAATTTAGCATTTTTTGAGAAAAAACTACATTTTGATTTTAAGCTTCACAGTTAAACAAGTTATGACCCTTTACTTCAAGGACAGTATACCAATTTGGAAAAAACCCCAGTTTATTAAATTCTAAACATTTACAACAGCCTATTGTCTCCTGTAAAAGAGTAGTGACTAGCATTTGTAATCACTTGTTTGTTCAGGATACGTTTAGCAACACACAAACCCCCTCAAAGCTCTGCAGGCTTTTGCAATCCAGAAGAAACTTTGCCAAACATTTCACAGCTCGGTGTGACACTGTGGTCTGCCACCTGAACACCACGGCTTCATTCTCATGAAAGGGAAAAAGAAAAGGGAAAGAGTCGTGACCCCAGAATGAACACACTGTCAGAAACAAAGCAAAGGAGTTAGTACTTTGCTCCCAGTCATTGCATTAAGACCCCTGAATTAATCTGGTGTTCGTTAATAAGACATAATCTGGAATGACACATAAGGAGAAATGTTTTCATCTCCTTAGTGCTTGAAAGCGTGAAATATCTAACAATACTGTCATAATGAAAACATATTGATAAGTGCTGCATGTCGTATTCCATCCATATAAACCTGGGGAGCTACAGAGTGAAAATAAACAGAAGAAAACCAAGTTGGCCATTTGTTGTTTGGTCTCAAAAGTAAATGTAGAGTTCACAATAGTTTCAGCACATGCTCTTGTTTCTAAAACAGCATGAAATCAAATGCTTTACAGAAGTACATTAGCACTGGTGGTATGGGGGGCAGAGATGAACTCCCGTGCTGGGAGAGGGTCGGGCCCTCAGGCTGGTGTCCAGTCTCCAGTTCTGTAAAGCTTCTGGAGCTGGAAATAGTCAAGCTTAGTCATCCTCTGCTCTCTAGAGAGGCAGGCAGGTGGACCTTTAGATTCCTGGCTACCCTCATTTGTCTGCTTCATGTTTCTCACAGCGATAGGGACATGGGAGCATTTCTGCATCTCCTTTATTTCACTGAAATTTGCATGGCACACTTATTGGAATTCTGATCTGGAGCCTCATGATGTGGAAGGAGGGTAATTCTTAGTCATGATATCTGGGCCTTCTCTTCCCTAGCATATGAAGATCTATTCTTCCTGTCTTGTTACACAGTGAGAGCAATAAATGCTGCTATCAAAGTTTACATGCCCAATCTTAAATTTTTGAGCCTGTCTTTGAAGACTTAAAAGAAAAAAAAAAAAGTTTTTTAAAGTTCTCTATGCCTATAAACTTTACTGTAAGTATTGCATACAGCTCGTTTTAAATGCTTTGAATAGTTAATATAATAGTACATTTCACACAATTGTATAAAGGGTTGTCAGCATTTAGGAATCAGTTTTGCGAAATTTGCGTTGAAAAAGTTCTTCCTAAATGTTTTCAAGTTAACCATCTATATAAAAGGAGTAGGGTAACTCTGTCTCTTGATACTTAAAAATAGTTTCCCAGAATGTTGCCATAATTGGGCAATATTTGCTTTTCAGTGTCACATGGGTCAGAGATTAAAGAATGGCCTGGGTTATGGCCTGTATACCCTAACAGGATGCTAGAAAAGCCCTTTTTTGTACAAGGCTTTACCATAGTGACCTACATCTGTTACCTACAGGGATTGTTATTTGCTTTGCAAAAGGAACCTTCAAAGCAGGAATGATATTAACACTGATGCAGCTTAATGTTCGATGGGATTGTTCTAAAACTGGCTGCACATTTATGGCATAAAACTTTGACATGTATAAAGCTGCTTTACAGGGGCATTTGATTTTTTTACCCATCTCTCTGAAGTTGCTGCATTCTGTGTTTTCTCTAATTCCTTCTTTAAAGCTTTATATAGAACAGTGCCTTCTTTCTCCCCTCTCCCTCTCTATTTTTTGGGGGTTTTTCCCCCCGAATTTCCTTTATCCAGAGACTTGAGGTGACAGCAGCACGGCCATCCATGTACCTGTGTGGCTGCTGTGGTGTGCTCTGACCCTGAACCCAGAAGGGGCAGTCAAGGAGCTGCCACCGTGGGACCCACTGGGTGTGGTGCTGTCTGGCTGTCCCTGTGGCAGCGGAACAGAAGGGCCGGGGCATTAACAGCACCTGCCAGGTATCTGCTTCTCAGTCATCATCAACTCTTCCTCAAGAGGGCCAAGTGACCAGTTTGGCTCCTGCAAGGTTACCATTCCAACACGAATAAAGCACAAAATACTGAAAATACTTCACACTTTATAGGTTTAAATAAAATTTAAGTGTTGGTGTTGGAACTCGGAACTCTTGGAAGTAAAAAATACGTATATTAAAAAAATTGCTGGTGGCCTTATACAAGCTACCACAAAGGGACAGAAGTCCAATTCTTAGCCTTCCAAATATTTTTTTTACACAAACATAAGTAACATAAGCCAAATCAGATTTGAGTACTGTGCCAGTTAAAATTGTGCTGTTAATATAGTATCACACTGCTCCTTAAAAGAAGTATTTAAAATCCTATTTTTTGAAGTGTTTTGAGGTTCAGTTTCTTTGTCTGTGACTGTCTCATGAAGTTAGAGATTTACGTAATTTGTTTTTCATTTTGGATGAGCTGCAACTTCATGACAAAAAAGGTTAAACTGGAAGCATCTTCATTCTCATCACTGTTTTCTTACATCTCTGTATCTAATAATATTCCTCATGTTCCTCTGTATTTCTATTCAAGAGTTACGAATCTGATGTTAATGAAGAGACTTTTTCAGCATTTCTTAGAAAAATCAAAACCCCCGTTAGCTTCCCCTACATAAAAACAGGAGTAGAATTCATAATGAAGTATTTTCTTTCACAGGATTCATTGTGTGCAGAAATTCAGTTGTGTATTGGGTAAACTTAGAGTCTTTGGTCCCTTTACATCCAGTTACTGCAGCTTGCTTAGAATAATAATTAAACATTTACTGCCTGCACACACCATTCAGCACTTCCTCTGGATGACAGAAATGTCTCAGAGAAATAAAACTATTCCCTGTGTTTTATTGCACTTCCTTGGTACCTTTCCTACTTTTCTAGTGCTGTTTTTCAGTGCAGTCAGGTTTTTAAAATATATTACTGGGGATGTAGATAAGTAAATAGAAGAAGCATAAAAGTACCTAATAATGTTCAGAACAGCAACGTTTAGGTAATTAACTACTATAGTCTTTGAAAAATCCAAAGCCGTTTCTAGCATTGCTAGCAAAATATGTTACTAAATCAGACCACAGTTCCCATCTTGTATTTTTCCATTGTCCTCAGGCTGTACAAAATCAGTAATTCTGCTCTGTCATGAAATAATAATGTGGAAAAACATTCTGATTCCTCTAGAGGAGTTTTCTCAGATTTTGTGTTTATTTTACAGAAATGAATCTGTTTCTCAGAATTTCTTTTTGTTGAATATGGCTTTAAGGGAATGCCCCTTTTTTCCCCCATGGCTCTCCTAGAACACTTCCATTCAACCTTTCAACCTTCAGGTTTTTCAAAACACTCAAATTCTTTAAAACTCTTAGTGATTTTCCAATTAGTTAACAAGGTGGAGATTTCAATAGACTTCAATGCAATGCTATGCTCAGTTGAAACAGATAAATTAGCTGCATAGTCTGTAAATATTATTTATCTAAAACATGTATGACATTAACTAGGAAAAAAATGGTCATTTGAGGATTGTGTCTTATACCTTTGTTCTGACCAGATGCCTGAGTTGCATTAGCAGGGTCTATGAGCTTCTGGTGACTTCTATTGTTTATATGGCAAAACAAGTAGTATTCTTATTTGAAATGCAAACGTATATTTGATAACATTTGGTAAAAAGGGTTGAGTTACCCATAGATCTATACGCAGAAAGAGTATCTTTCACAGAAGGAGTGATTCTCATTAGATAAGCACATACTTCCATTAGATTTGCATCACACCTGTGTCTGCTGCCTAGAAAATTCGGGCAGAGTCCAAGTGTCCTGCAGGAGCCAGAGCTCCCCGTGCTTCTGGTCTTCAGCGAGGGACTGCAGAGAGCAGAGCAAAGGACAGCCAGGTTTCTGTGCCCCCCACCTGCACGAAACGCAGGCAAGTGTCCCTTGTTTTGCCAACAGTGTGGAGTTCACCAGCTGCACACATGAAAAAAGTCAAATGTGAATGACGCAATTACAAATCCTTGAATTTTTTCACTGAATAGAAAATGAATTTCTAGTGTGTTGTCACATTACTATGTGTTGCATAGTGAAAAGGAGCTGTCGTTAAAATATTCCTTTCTTATTGTTATGAATGAAGTTGTAAAGTACAAAAAAATTCTGATACTATCCAGGTATTTGTTTTCCTGAAATCTGTACTAATTTAATTCCATTACATTACCCATTAAAAGTCATTGATTTGTCATTTATAATGGTTGATCGGAAGAGAATTTTTTTTTAAAAGTCTGCAAATAACACATGTTGCAGTTCAACTGGCACGAGATACTCAGTGTTTACCTTAGTTGTTAAGAATAACATTATCCTTCAACCGTGTGCAGTGAGTAACCAGAAATCAGAAAAGCCTGTTTAAACAAAGGATTGCATCTTTTCTGGCAGCTCAGCACTGCTCATATCAGGTTCTTAGATGAGGGGTTTTAAGGCATGGTCGTGGGCAGCAGCAATATCTGCACTCACACCAGGGGAAGGGTTAGGTTAGGTGTACTGGGGAATATAGGTGTGTTAGGGAAGGGTTAGATCAGGTGTACTGGGGAATATAGGTGTGTTAGGGAAGGGTTAGATCAGGTGTACTGGGGAATATAGGTGTGTTAGGGAAGGGTTAGGTTAGGTGTACTGGGGAATATAGGTGTGTTAGAGAAGGGTTAGATCAGGTGTACTGGGGAATATAGGTGTGTTAGGGAAGGGTTAGATCAGGTGTACTGGGGAATATAGGTGTGTTAGGGAAGGGTTAGATCAGGTGTATTGGGGAATATAGGTGTGTTAGAGAAGGGTTAGGTTAGGTGTATTGGGGAATGTAGGTGTATTAGGGAAGGGTTAGGCCAGCTATTAGGAGCAGTTTGTTCACCAGGAAGGCTGCGGAGCCCTGGAACAGACTGCCCGGGGGAGTGTTTGAGTCACCAGCCCTGGAGGCACTGAAAAGGACGGTGGTTCAGTGGTGGAGGTGGCAGTGTTGGGTTAACGGTTGGAGCCAAAGATCTGAGAGGTCTCCTTGCTAAATGGCTCTGTGATGATTATGGCCTTAAGCAGCACAGTGTTTTTAGAATGTCCCTGTCTCTTTGAATGCCCAGCAAACCCAGCCAGGCCAGCTTTGTCTCCCTGGTGCTGAGGACTTGCCCCCCAGCAGGTGCAGGACATCTGCAGTCTCAGTGGTCAGCAAGAGCTGCATTCTGCTTCCTCTGGCAGCAGTCCAGTGGCTGATAGATTTAGTGCACTGTGTTTTGTTTTCACTTATATTTTCAGGAACATTTAAATTGTGGACTGTCAAACTGTGTGTGGTCATAAAAGCCTGAGAAAGAGACAAGCAGGAAAAAACTCTTCTGATGTTGAATTTGTAAATATAGTTGAATGCTTCTGATACAAAATATTGGTGTTAGATACTGACTTTGCCCAAGGAAGTCATGCGTATAATAAATCAGCAAGCTATAAAAAAGATTCATATGCTCAGGCCCCAGGTATTATCAGTTGGAGTCAGAGCGACTATCTATGTTCTCCAGTGGCTCAAGAGCAAGAAAATAATAAGATTTTGTAGAATAAGGCTAAGGACATTATTTATAAACTGTAGATTTGACCAGAAAGTGTTGTACTGGGATCAATATATTCAAAGAAGAATATACGTATTATATGATTTAATCTTGTCTAGTAGCTTAGCGGTGGTGGTGATAGTTAATTTCCTGGGGATAGGGGTTTTGTTTGAGTGTAGCCTAAACTACACAAAGAAGGCGCTTAAAATTAGAGCAAGGCAAGGTGGTTTTCTTTTCAGCGTGTTGCAGGATAAATTTCTTTCCATATTTAAAGTATAAACTTACCATCTACTATTTGTATTAAGAATCCTTTGGTGGTCATCAGAAAAGCAGAGAGAAGTCCCCTAGTACCAGACTCTTGCTGAAGCATGATAAAAAAGGCACTTAAGATGTGATTAATACCTCCTCTTCTACCATCTGTTTTCCTGAGCATCAATCTATGTCCAGATGCACATATATATATTTATATATCCCTAATGCAGACAGTAGAACAAAATGCACATTTTTAATTCATTATAGTTATCAGAAATACTGTTTCCTTCAGTTCCAAAGTGAATAGATACATTTTTAAAAAATATATTTACACAGAGAATTTTGAGAACAAATACTACCCTCTCCGTGCATCTTTGCTAGCATATATAAGATGTTTCTCTCTTTTAGTTTGTCTCATTAAAGTTGCAAATTATCTACCTAGGGTATAAACCTGGCAGACAGGTAAGGACATGGAATTGCTAGTTGAGATATGTGGTATGAACCCCTTTAAATTGACACTGTGGGCCACAGTGGAGTGTGAGCCCGTTGTAGGGTGAGAGCCTTAGACAGACTGTCAGGAACAGGTCTGGAAAGGAAGAAAGAATAGTAGATGATATTTGAAATGGTGAAGGCACTTCACAAGATGGAATGCTCCCTCCTTGGGAAGAAGAATTCTGCTTGGTTGTAGGGCCAGCCTTCTGTTTGAGCCTCAAAGGAGGTATTATTGAGCTTTCATTGCTGAGCAGGATGCAATACCCCTCTGGTCAGTGTGGCTCAGCTGTCTTGGCTCTGTCCTGTCCCATGTTTTTATCCACGTGGTCCCACTGGCCCTGGGGAGTGGTGGGTGTGTGGCACAGAGCCTTCCAGCCGTGCAAACCCTGTAGCAGCAGCCAGAGCCCTACTGCTGTGCTAACGCTGTTTGGGTGCATGGCTTCATATGGGCCGCTCTGAAGAAGGTTAAATTTCTTATCCTGCCAGACCTTGTACAGAGATAAGGGAAGAAAACTTTCACTTCAGCTGTCCTAATGTTTATAACTCACTTATCTGCCTCTCAGGAAGTGAAGGGAAAGCTGGAAGCTGTTTTTGAAAGAGATCAGCTTCAGCCTTACCCGCTGGAGTGTGAAACCTGCACGTTATGATAGCTTTGGGAGATATCAGAGTTGCAGGAGCTTCTTTCTATGTGATTTTTCTAAGTCCGTTTCTGATATTAACCCTGAGCTGATAATCAATGTAGTATGTAATCAAGTAGTATGATGGATTTGTCCATCGTACCACTGTGATGGATAGATGTGAGCTATGTAAGTCCGAATAAATTTATAATGTGTTTATTACTTTGCAGTCTAATAGTACAGGCTATTCTAATAACAAATGTCTTGTTTCTCAGTCATCTATTTTGAATGGTGTTATGAGTTGGAATTTTTTTCAGTGTTGTCAGAAAATATTTATATAACACTGTGGAGTTCGTGCTGGCTTGGGGATCTGACAGCATCAGAACACTCTATGAACCCAAATGCAAGTATTCTATTTGCGTGGATTTTTTTATTTTTAAGGAGGAATCAACAGATTTAATAGAGATAGTTTAATAATGTTATAAAGCATTTCAGCAACGTGTCATTTCCATTGAATGTTAAAAGTGTTCTGAAAAATTATTATAGGGCCTCCAGTCTTGGTACATTCTTTTTTTAAAAGTGCTCAGAGATTATAATTTTTAAATGCATAAATGGATTCACATTGTTTACTTTTGTAAGGCTGCAGCATAGTGGATTGGAGGAGTTTGAGAAGGACTTGAATCATCCTCTTGCTGGACATTTCCTAGTGGGTGTTGAAACAAATAAGGATGTGTTCAACAATTTGAGACAGCCAGCTTTGTCTGTGATTGTGCAGTGGCCCAGTGGCCCCTGTTTCTGCCTCTGAGGTGTGTCCTAAGGCACACACCGAACTCGCACGGAAGGAGTTTGCAGGACTCTGTGCACCAAAGGAAAACGGGAGGGATGGTGTAGTTATGTGTGAGAATAAGTGGGAAAGGACAAACACAGAGTCCTGCAAAACAGCCAAAGTCTGGGCAAAATGCTGGAATGCAGGATAAGTCTGTGTCATCCTTTGGAGCTTTGCTTCCCACCATCCAGCGTTTGGGCTGTGCCAGCATCCTCTCTGTGAGCCTTACTGAGCCACTAAGGTGGGATTTGGAATTGCACTGGTACCTCAGGGCACCTGTGCATGGAGGTTTTCCAGTCGTCATTGGAACGGCCTGGGCAAGCTCCACCTGCTCTGACAAATTTTGTAGGTTTTGACAAACCTGCAGCCATCTCTGAATGGAAGTAAGTGCTAAAATCTGGCAGTTTCATCATAGTTTCCAACATGAATAATTTTTTCTGCAGGACAGTTGCTTTCTTCCTAGGACAACAAGGTAACTTCCATGTAATATCTGTGGGTAAGTTATTTCAGGGCAGTAGTTACAGGACAGCCATAAAGAGGACAACTGTCTCAGGTAAAATGACAGCAGGGATGTGCAGAATAATGTCTGTAATTTTTCTGCTTGTGCATGTGCTGCACCCATGGTGAGCCTGTCTCTTGTAATAATTTCACCAGACTGCAGAGGACGTGCTTTTCCTCTGGAACTTGAGGCAGTGTATTTGATTTGAGGGTTGGGGATGTTTTGTTGTTTTTTGGGGGGAGTTGTTGAGATCGTTTTCTTTGCTAGCAATATTTATTTTAGACTAAGATAAACTGTTCTATACAATTCTTAGGATTATTTACATCAGAGTACTTAGGGATATATCTGCAAGGCATAGAGATGTCTAGAGATTCGTATTTTCTCAAACTTACAGATGGGAGTATGTCTTCATAATTTTGAAAATCCTTCTAGCTGTCATTCTGGATCTTCGGGATTTGCAGTACTATTAAAAATGATGAATAAAAAGATCTGTGTCTCCCCAGGCCATTGCCAATTAGAACAACCTAGATCAGAATAAATTTTCTTCCAGGCTTCAGAAACTACGTTTCAGATATTTTGAGGAGTCATTTTTATCTCTTACTTGTATTGGTTTTGTTCTAAATATTTTGCCATGATAAGCTACATGCCACCTGTGAAGACAGAAATTATGCTCAGTAAAGCACATAATTTTCATTTATGCAGGAAGCACTTCTGTTTCTGTAATCAGAACATGAGATGGGAGATGAGTTAGAGCTGATTTTACAAGCCCACATTTTATCAGAGGAAAATTTCAAAATAAATTCTTCCAAACGTAATTACAAAATAAAAAAGAAATTACTTTTTTTCTTTGTTTTTTATGATATCAGCTAGTATATTTTAGATTTTACAGAAGGATGGAGTTATCTTTCAGGTTTATATAACCATTTCATTGTTTTGTCTTATTCTTTTTAATGTTTCTATCAGAAGATTTTGTAGCAGAACTAAGTCTGTCATTAAAAAATCCTCAGCTGTAAAAAATAAAGCCCTCTTAGTGGGCAAGAATGAATAAAAATAACTTTTAGAAAAAATAATGCAGAATTTCCCAGCATATTAATCAACTCTGTAAAAATGATTAAAATAATACATAATCACTCTTGACAAGTATTTGTACTTGTAACAAAGACTAATTGCAATCCCAAATTATATTTTAGGCCATGTTCTAGGTTCTTCAGTATTATTGTGGCCTAAAAATTCAAAGTGCCAATTCAGAGAGGAGAAATACTTTGGTGCATGAAATGGAATCTATATAAGTTAGAAGAAAAACCACCTCTGAGTGATGAGAATAAAGAAGCTTCAGCAAACACTCCCTGTCTTTCCAGTAAGTCAGGACATCCTGATGCCCCATTTCCCACATCATTAAAAGATCACGTGCAGTGTATGATCTGACGTGTGAAATGCTTTAGTAATTCCAAACACTTGTTCTAAGCTGTATCAACTGCTCTTGCAAGAATACTGCATTTTGTTGATCCCATTTAATTTGTGTGCTTGTCATATGTGAAGTGGTTATGAATTTTAATGACTAAATTAAGATACCCCTTAGTTCCAGACGTTTCATAGCTTTTGATGTCAGAAGAAACCCCTAGATATTATTCAATTTCCTGCATAAAATCTAAAAAAAGATCCAAAATTGCTATTTGTGACACATACAACCGCTTGAAAGAAGACTCAGAGACCAATTAAGTGGTTGTTTACACTATTCAAAAATAGTACAAATAGGTTTATTTCAGTTTAAAACAAAAAATATTATTTTTAATATATAAATACAGAAAGGAAAATGTGATCAGGTGTGTCCTTTGAATCTTCTGCTTAGTACAACACAAATTCTGCTGGTTGTAGTTGTTTGATTTTCAGTAGTTTCCAGGGTACTATCACTTGTTTCCAGAGAAAACGAGGTGTGAGCGGTGCTGACCAGTGGGATCTCAGTGCATTTCCCACAACCACCCGTCTGGGGGCAAAGGCAACCACAATGAATGCCAAATTGCCAAATTCTGAAGAAGAGGAGCTTGGTTTTGCCAGTGTCTTTCATGTTCCCGTATCATACTTGTATAGGGCTGTAAGTGAAATAGGAGGCTGTGACTTCAGTTCCTATGAGGGACCCTTTTGCAGTGTGTCTTTGAAGGGTCATCTTTGTCCGACTTCACAAAAGTTATAAAGGAGCTTTAAGGTCCTTAACTGTGAAATGCAAACACAAGAAGAGATAGCCTTGGTAGGAGAGCTGAGAGAGAAGCAGGGAATGAAAAAGAAGGGACATGGCAGAGATCGAGAAGCAGGAGTAAGAATTATTTATGGGAAATGAACTACATCCTTCTTGACAAAAGCCTGATAAGGTTTGGGCATGGGTGAAAGAAGAGGAGGCTGTAACAAGAGCATGAACATCACACATAAGTAACTCTAACAATAAATATTTCTGAGCCATCCACAGACCTCCTCCTCCTCCTGTATTTCTTTGTAATTATTTCACTGACTTATCTTTGCAGGAAAAAAATCTAATCAGATTGCAAAGAGTAGCACATTAATTAACAGATAAACTCACAGTATTAAACAGCGGTACTCCAGAAGCTGACTCTGGTCTTCCTAATTAGGCAGCTCTCTCAGCGTGATGCAGGAAAGGCAACTAACACAACAATATAACAGAAAGGGCAAGAGGGCCCATTAGGCCGGGAGGCAGGGAGGGAAAACAAGAGGAGAAGAGCAAATCTGAGATACCACTTCTGCTCAGTGATCTATAACAGCTCCGAGAGCTCACTAAGACCATAACAGATTGATATTCAGCATATTTGATCAGTTTTAATGTCATCCGGTTTTCTTAGGAAGAGCATCGCAAAGAGTCAAGTAGCAGGGATCAAAATGTTGTCTTTATGTTGTCTTAATTAATATGAGAGACGTGTAGTTGTTTGTTTAGGCAGTCAGGCAAAATGTTTCTTCCTGTTCGCTTCATAGAACACAGCTGGGCTTGGTAGACCAGTAGGTTTCTTTTTATTTCTGGGTATTTCAAGTTTCTCCTTCAAGTTGTGTATATTTTTTTATTGGTTTACTGTTCCACTTTTATGTTTTCCTCCTCAAAGTTCACTGAGAAAGGATTGTGCCTGAAAGCCTTACGTACATGAAGGACATAGCCTAGATGAGAAACGCCCCCTGAATTCAGTGAGATTTCTGCCATTAGTGCCTTTGGCAAGGAGATATTAGTGTTGCAAATGTTAAAAGCTGGACACCACACTTGTACACATCCCTGGAGCAAAAACAGGCTGCAAAACTGCCCTGTACAGCATGGTCTGAAGATATGTGGCATATCTAGAAGAAGTAAAAAGAGATTTGTTTTCCCTCACTGAGATTAAAAAGAACCCAGAAACTCCTGTCTTTAAATTAAAATTTAATTAATTGTGCAGCTCTTACATTATGAACATAAATATGTTGCTGAATCAGTTTTGCACAAAGCCTATAAAAGAAAGGATAGATAATTGGGCAATATCTGCCTTTGTTAATGAGACAGTATATTTGTTGTCTCTCTGTAAAGGTCGATTTAAATATCAGTATTGTTAAATGGTTTATTTCATCTGTTTAGAAGAAATGCAGAGCTGTTTCTTAAGAGAGTAGAAGTCTGAATAAAGGTTACCCTTAGGATTTAGACTAAAAATTGGTGTTTATGCTAAGGATATTTTGCAGTGAAATAAAATTTGCCATAACAGGGATACACACATAGGATATCAGCAGATATGCTTGGAAGTACTGCTGATGCAGAGTGATCTACTCTAACTCTCAAAGCAATACTGATGCTACTGGAGCTGAAATAGCTTTGGTAGTGATGGGATTTTCTTGTAATAATTCTTTGGTGTAGACAAGGTCATCTGAAGCAGTTTAAGCATCTTTAAATGAAAAGAGTGTACAGTCCATTTGATCTCCCCTTGGCTTTAATTACATCTGCCTGCCCAGCAGTGCCCCGGGGGATCAAAGATCTTTGGAAGAAAACAGTTCTAAGTACTCAAAAAGTTACTGTCAGAAGGACCCACTGTTATTTAAATAAATTGTCAGAAGGTGACACGGGTGGGGTTTTTTTGGTTGTTGTTGGGTTTGCTTGTTTTAACGTTGATTATGACTTTTCTTTAAAAATAAAATGCTAGAAATAAATTTCCTTAAATACCTTAGAAAATTCAGTGAGGATTTTTTTTTTTGAAAGAGATTAAAAATTAAATTCAATAGAGGTGTTATAATTTTCAGTATAGCTGAAGTTGGGTTTTTCCCCTCAGACCAGTATCTCTCCAGGTAATGGAGAGATGCCCTCCTGTTTTAACGCAGAGTTCACAGACTGCTGAAGAGCTCTTAGAGACCCACGTATTTCACTATTGTGTCTTCTCCCTACTTTTTGCAGTAAATTGCTTTATTTATTTATTTTAAATTTGCATTGGAAGCATACCGCTTTCTCTTTGAAGAAGTTTCACTCCCCGGAACTGTTCCAACAGTAGTTTGGTACCTGTCAAGCTGAGCAGGAAGAAATTTTGGTTCAGTTCCACATGATGTGGTATCTCAGATGGAGCACAGCTTCAGCAGAATAGCAGGCATTTGCAAACTCCTTAATTAACTGGGACTGGCAGTGCATGTCAGAGGGTTTTTATCTCTGCAAAAGTCTTTCTTCACTATCATAAGCATCTTGCAAAATCCTTAAAGCATCCGAAAAAAAACCAACAAAAAACCAACAAACCACCAAAACCAGACATGCATACTTTTGTTTTGTTTTCCTTTAGTTTATTCCTTGTGGCAAGTAAGCCTGACTTTCCACAGGAGTAGTTTCTGTGGAGATACTGCTTTGATGCAAGGAGAAGAATAGTGTCTAATTTCTCTAGGAGTTTACATCAGTTCATCAAAAAACAAAACAAAAGGGTCCATAGTCCATTCCAAAACAAAAGCCGTCGAAGTAAACAGTTTTTTATCATTGTTTCCTTCTCCAAAATCAGGATAGCTTGACAAGCAGTTTTAGGAATGTACTCTGGGTGTCCTCTCTCCTTGGGCTTTGGTATTGAACCAGATTCAGGTGTAAAACACTAGGGAAAGTTTTTCTGTTCTGTAATGCAGTGGCTCAGAGAAGCAGAGGGGCAGAGAAGGAAACATATCCTGGCTAAGAGCCCTCCGGCTGAAAAAGGGGAAAACAAGCAGTGCTGTACAGACTGTGTCTGCTAGAAAGCACCGGGTGGGCACGTTCCAATCAAGTTTAGCAATTGGAAGAGAGCATTATTTTTCTGCACAACAGGTCATTCTCCTTTCAGCCTGGTAGTGTGCACGAGTCTACTCAGTTACAAGGTGCCAGTGACACAGAGCTATTTATCTAAAGCAATAATGTCGGCACAAAAACGTGTACCATTTGCTGGCATTTTTATGTTTGGTTATTTGACTTGAAAATTCAATGAAATATGCAGATTGTGTAAAACTGCCTTTGAATTTTACTCATCAGAACAAATAGCTTTTTGGTTTGGTTAGGAAAACCAGTGTGATAGTCTGGAAATAAAACTTGGACTCATAACTTGGAATATGAGAGAGGCTTTTTAACTATACACACTGAATTACGTGCAGAGGATAGAAAAGCTCTGGATCAGCTGCCATTAGGTTGACACTTGGCCCATATGTGGTAAGAGTTTGAGGCTCAAGTCTGATGGCTTCCAACCCATACACTTCCTTTCCTCACAATGTGCATGGTGACAGTGAGTAAAGAATACACAGGAGGTATATTGTGACTCTTGGGGATGGTCCTGTGCAGGGCTAAGGGCTGGACTTGATGATGCTTGTGGGTCACTTTCCAGCTCAGCATGTTTTGATTCTGTGATCTTAGATATGTTGGATGTTAGGCAGGAGAAGAAAAATATTTGACTGACTTACTCATCTTGAATTATCTGCCCAATATCGTTCCAGTGGTCTGCTTTTGCTATGCTTTGCTAAACACAAGATGTCTGTCTCTGATTAATTTGGAAATACAGCAATGAAAATGAACTGTATAAACGGGCAAAGTTGTTCTGCTATCACTTCTGCTCAAGAATTTTCATCTATTAACTCGTCATTTTTACTTGAAATAAGTAACTGAAAATAGCAGTATGCTCCGTTTCGTGTCTGTTTCCCTAAAATAAACGGGTGCAGAAAGATGGAATTAGCAGCAGCAGCAGCAGACTGATGGAAGAAAGAGAAGACTATCCATCTGTTAGAAATGCCTTTTAGGGACACACAATTCTGTGCCTTAGACAATAGTGAGGCTACTCACTAGAATAAATGTGAGTGTCCCCTGGCCAAAACTTACATCCAGTCCTTGCTCTTTTAGAGTCAACTGCAGAAGTTGGAATCACAGTTGTGAGATTTTTTACTGTATGAGATTCAACTGAGTACAGGAGCTTGAAACTGCCCATGTTCCATATTCCTTGACCATTTTGTGTGCAGCTCACTTTGAAAGTTCAATTTAAATATGAGCTCCATGGTTGGAAGAAATGAAGAAATACGTGTTTGAGAGTTATTATGTGAATAAAGGATAGAGAATATGAGTTAGAAAGAAGAATTTGGCCTTGGGTAATGAGTATTCTGACAGCATCCAGACATTAAAAGACATGGAAAGATTATATACCATAAGATGATTGAACTGGGTGGCATCAACTCAAAAAGAAATCAAAACAGAAATTCTAAATCAGTATTTTGTGGGTCAAACTGTGTCTTCTTGTTTTCATGCAGCTGTAAACATTAAAACCAGGGCCCCAGTTGGTCATCCGTTTCCTTAATGTTTTAATAGATTGTCTTGTCATTTATTCACTGAGTAAATTGAATGTAAATGATGTCAGACATGGGACTACTTCTTTCTTTGCTGTAGGTTTGTTTTTTTTCATTAAGTAATGAGCAAACTCAGCAGTTTAATAAGGATTGAGACCTGTTTTGGCCATTTGCTGTGTGAGAGTCAGAACTGTCCTTTTTTATTGACCCAGAGCTCTTGTGATTTACTTTTTTAATAAGCAGTGAAAACATTACTAGAGGCTAGCTGTTTTCAAGTAGATTAAGTTCTTTACTGTACCTGGTTTCAGAGTTTAATTATATGCTTTAATGTTTCCTTTGAGATCCAATATCAAATGACGGGTTTCAAAATGAAGAACAGAACTAAACATATTTACGGTTGTGGCAAACGCTTCTGACTTGTAAATCAGTGTGATAAAGCACAAAAAGCAGAGTTTCTTTAGAGTATTTGAATTACACATTTATTTGTACCAAATTTATTTCAAAGTTCTATAGCTAGAGAATAGTAAATCATAGAAAACATTTTGCTCCTTCGACTGCATAGTTGCAAGGTGTCTGAATTTTAATTTTCATGATCATAAATGAACCTGGCGATTCTGTACATATGGAAACTATTCAAAGTATAAAAACTCACATATTAAACTTCCGTTTTGTCCATTTGATGAATACTATTGTACTATGACCTGGAAAAGTATCAGCTAAACCATGATTGTTACAGCCAGAAATGCTGCTTTTGGTAAAAGGGAATGATTTGGTGACTTCCTGCCCCTCCTTTTATCCATGATGAATGCAGGTGGTGCTCATGCTGGTGTAACTTTGAGATGAAGGCAGACAGCTTTGTTTGCATCTTAGAGTTTAAAGATAATTAATAATACCCAACTGTTCAAGCTCAGGATTCAGAAGGTCTCCTTAAGAGCCTTCAATTTTGTTTCCTAATTCGAACTATTTCACAAAATTATATTAAAGAAAAGTGTGCATCAACAGTAAGATCAGTTACATTCTCAGAACAAAATACTTATGTCAAAAAGACATATAAAATATTATATCACTACAATAGATCAGAGATTTTCTGGTTGGAAAAAAAAAACCAACCTAATTGTTCAAGTAATTAAATAATTGATATTAGGCAGAGAAACACATTACCGTGAAAGCTGTGGGTTTTGTGGTGCTCAGTCTCCTGTATTTACTAGGAGCAGACTTTGTCAAATAGACTGTATCTCCTGGCATGCATTGCACTTGACTTTCTGGAGCCACAAACCTGAGTAGATTATAGAAGAAATAGTTTTTGCCTGAGGTGAAGATTATCTTGGGTTGCAGTTTTACCCCAGTTCTCTGTAGGAGCATGAAATTCAGTATGGTCTGTTTTGCAGACTGTGGTTAGGATGTGTCGGCTTAAAACTGAATTATAATGTATATTCTAAATGTATTCAGTTTGTTCTTTATGCAATTTATAGTACAATCATAACATATTTTAAAATATTCCTATTTTGTTTTTAAATGAAGTTGTCTTTTTGAAATTTGAAGAATTAATGAAAGAAAAATCTCATGTTCCATTAGATCTGGAAATAAAAAAAAAATCATCAGCCATAGTGTCAGGTGATTGATTAATCATCCTAATTACATCCAAGCTTAAGACAATAATTTTACGGCATATTTGGAGGTTTAATCTAAGTTCATAAGTCCTCGTGAAGTGACAATTAAATTATGTAAAAGTTTAGTTTAATAGCTCCAGACAGAAACTCATTTTCCTGCTGGGTTAGAAAGAAAAGGTGGTGGGAGGACACACACACACACGGGGAAACAGGAAGACTTTTAGCCCTGGTCATTACATTGCTTTCTGGATATTGTTTTGCCTCCGGTTTATTTTTCTTCTACTGCTTTTTTGATTTTACTTGTTGCGTTTGTTTCCTGTTAGACAGAAAATTCTGACAGACAGAGAAACACATGTTTACACACATTTGCACAAGAACCAGCAACATGCGTAGCAGCAGACCAGCATTATAATAACTACAGTGAGGATAATCATAGCAGGAAAAAATGTCTGGGCTTTGAAATTCAGAAAAAGCATTTGGAAGTACTGAGTGGTGTTGGTGTATCTGCAGTGGATGTATTCTCACCACCTTAGGGAATACTTCCTCACAGGTTTGTTTCCAGAGTTTCTGGCAGGTATATAAACTTCATGAGTAAAGTTGGTGACTTTTAACCAAGACTTGAGTTAAAAAAACACTTTGACAAAACACCCTTTGCTGCTTCAATACTGTGTGGCCATTATATACACCGTACCTAATGTAAAGAGAAGCAAGGGGTAAGTTCCACACCTCCTAGCAAAGGTATATTTCCTTTTTCAAGCGTTGACATCACCTGACAGGTAAGGGCAGGATTCAGGTTCAGTGCGGTGCAAGTTAAGCAGGCAACAGAAACCTAAGATTGATTTTCCTTTACCATGTGCTTCTAGAAAATGAAGAAGTAGACACTGTGATGTATGCAAGATATACCTGTCCCTGCATTTTCGGTGTTTGTTTGGGGGTTTTGCCCCTGTGTGCCAAATGCATTGCCTTTTGCACGGCAGATGAAAGGCAGAGCCAGTTTTGGTGCCGCAGGTGGGGGCGGCGGGGCTGGAGAGCCTGGAGGAGCATTCAGGGACATGGAGCAGCAGCGCGTCCCTGGCTGACACAGACCCACCGAGCCGCAGCCGCCGCCGCGCCAGGGGCAGCCTCAGTGTGTCTGTCGGCAGTGTGGGCAGCTGCTGGAAACTCTGATCAGGGTTCCTGAAGTCATTTCTGTATGTTTAACTTTCTGTGAGTGGGAACAAAATAAGGTTTTGGGTTAGGTAGGATTTTGAGCCTCATCTCTTGCTTTGTTGGAGGAAACGTTTTTGTGCTGTTAAAATATGTAAGTAATACACTGTTTACGCATTTATATTTCTCAGAATGATATTTTAGTACACGTGACTAATAGCTACAACAAGTGAAACTACAGATGTGGAGCACTTTGGCCCAGCCAGAGATGCTTTGGTTCTTCTTTGGTGTTGTCAGAGGACAGATGCCCAGTGCATGGTTAATGCCATCTATCACTATACGACCAGTACATCAGATGTAAGGGTCACACTGTGGGCTAAGAAAAGAATGCTGCAAGTGAAGATCTTTTCCCTATAACTAATTTAGTCTAAACAGAAAGACTCAGCAGATGAAATAATGGAGGAGACCTAATGGAGTGAGAAAATTTCACCTCAGGTCACTGTGTGTCAGTAGTACAGAAGTTTTGCAACTTTAGTCCAGGTGAAATATTCTGTACAGGCTTTGAAGGGTCAATCATTCAGAGATCAGTAACAGTTTAAAAATATGTGTACACCTTAAATTTGCAATTTAGGTGGAGAAACATATCACCATGGTTTTTGTTCAGTGTATGGTAAACATTTTTCTGGGAGGCACTTTGCTGTTCTGCTTTGTTCTGATCACTGTTATTTCACTGTGTCAGGTAGCAGGGATTTTTTAGTGACTCCAGGCAGTGCCTTGATCAAAGTGGCTGAGTAGCTGTAAGGAAGTCTCAGTATTGAGTCACTGTGAATGAGCACTGCCTCGCTCTTCACATGCTGACATTGAGGAGAGTTACATTTCTTTAACCAGAAAGGGAGGAAATAAAGAAGGTCTGGAGCTCGAGTCTGATTTGAGGCTGTTTATTTATAATTAATTACGGAATTATTTTTGGGCATCAGATAAAACATCTTCATACAGATCTGGTTCCCTGATCAAATTTTACCAAATCCTGCATGTAGCCAAAATAACAGAGAAAAGCAGAGGTCTGGAGACCTGTGACTGGTGGTTTATTCTCCTCTGAGATTTGGGGATGGGGTCATGTTTGTCATCCAGTGTCCTGGCAGCCTTTGCGAGTCTTTCTGAATTTTTTTATTTTTAGAGGAAAATTGATGATGCTATTGACTAATTAAAGGGTTTTACTGTGGCATCTCAGACATATGCTGGGATAAGACCTAACATATCTCCCAGCCACCTGAAAGTGGTGTTATAGTTTCACTGTGTCAGCAGTGTTTTCTAATCCACTCATGTAACAGCAAGCCCAGTAGGACAGAAACCAAATCGAAAATAGTCAGATCTGTACTTCCTATTTACATGCAATTAAAAGAAATTTTCAGTTCCTCTTCTCCCATTTTTCTGTATTTTCATCTCTCTTTTTTTCACTTTATCTTTTCTTCAGAATGTCTTCTCCATCGCAGCAGTACCCTCTGAGAACAGTCAGACTTCCCTGGATGCAGGTGCACATACTTTATGTGCTGGCTTAGGTCTCTTTCCTACTAATGTTGATAGTTGAGTGGTTAAGGATGAGAAAAATTATATATTTACACTGCAGTGATAGGAATTATATGGTTTGCTGTCTTGAGTACCATTCTGCACCATGGTAATTATCATATTAAATAGCTGAGTGTCATCATAGAAGGAACACAAGTCATTACCACAGTCTACATATGATAACTCTTAAACATAATTGCTATGTAATCTTTAGGTGATTGAATTATCATGCAGACCCTTTTGCATGCTGCCAGCACAGCTATGCATATTAAAAAAAAAAAAAAAAAAGGGGCAAAAAAAAGCTGCCTAATCAACGATTACTGCTGTTTCTTTCTTTAATTGAATACTTTTCAAACCACGGCAATTCAGGGACAAGCTCTGGAAAAATGCGCCACTGTTACTCAGCTTCGTCAAAATGTGTAATATAAATGTTCTTGGGTGAATGATGTGAAGAACACGTGCACATATCTACAACCATGGCACAGGGACAGAAGTTGTACTTGCCTTTCCATGGGTGTGGTGGTGTGAATCCACAGTCCCCCAGAGGGGTCCTGATCAGCTCCTGCCTGCTGAGGTAACTTCTGCAGATGGAGTGAAGTGGTCCCAGCTGGCCTCAGGGGAAGGAGGATATACCCCAGGCAGGAGTTCCTGTGACCATCAGAAAGGAAACTTCACAAATTTGAATTGGAAGGCAATCTCTGACAACATATGTGGAATCACATTTTGATGATGTAAGTTTGGTATGAAGGTCTCTTAAGCTGTAATGTCCATAGATTTTCTTTCATTCATTGCACTTGTGCGAGGCAGTTGTATGTAGATGCAAAAGACTATAATATCTATAGCTAATTTTCTTTATATAAAAGTATGATTTTTGTAATAAAAGAGTGGCTTTAATGTAGCTGTTTTTTGGTATAAACAGATTTCATGCTTTTCTAAAAGTTGTTTTCCAAGAACTACATAAAAAACTCTCAAGAATTAATTTCTTGGATCTCTTGACAGCTTATAAGACAAGCAGGTTGATACAATCTTTGTTACAACATTTGTCTAACCATTTTCTTTGTTTCTTCAAAAAAGTAATATTTCCAGAAGTAATAGATTTACCTGAGGCATAAGCATATGCAAGACAACCACACCTCTGAAATGCTGTACTGTTTCTTCTGAATGCACCTCCATCTATGCCTGAAAAAAATCTGTCCTCCTTCATGCTGATAAATGGATTTATTGAGCCACAAATGCAGCATACCAATTTGATATTTAATTTTGAGCTGATTCACATTCCTGGAATTTATCATTTAGAATAACCAGATCAGGCTGAGAATTGTAGTTGCACTTAGAGCTTAGTATGTATTTATTAATGTGTATTGTAAGGTATATTTTATAAAGAAAAGTAGTATTTCTAATACATATATATGGCTGCATTCTGACAAAAATGATATATATATTATATAGTCAATTTTTAATGCTCATGTTTTATGTTCTGGATAAAATTTCTTCACCATTTAGTTGCCATAAACAATAAGGGGATCAAAGTTTGTTATTTTGTCAGAAACCTCAGCAGATTTAGGGAGATTTGGCTGTATAAATTCAAATTGAAATATTTGCAGTTAGGCATCATATATGTAGTGTTTTAATGGAGTTTCAAAAGAGTCTTCTGTGTTAATAACACAACAGAAATGTGTTTGTGTTTTAGAATGGGATCAAAAAATTTAAATTAATTCCCAAAATAATAGCAAAAGCAAGTCAGGACTTTGAAAAAGTTGCAAGCAGTCACTGAAGAGCAGCCCATGTAAGAGGCAAAAATCAGATGTGGTTGAAGAATATGTGATAAAATGCCACCCTTCCTTTCATTGAGAGCGTGAGATGACTGCCATGAATATGGTATGTCAAAAGAAATGTGAATGCTTTTGAAGAATATGGGTGGAAAATACCTTTTTCTTTAAAAAAAAAAAAAACACACTTTTTTTTATTAATTCCTTTTTAAGAATTTTACTTAATGACTGTTCACATGTTTAGTTGTGAGCTGTGAGCATAAAATGCTCATACAAGGAGTAGCTAAGACACTGGTGATGGGATATTAATTAGCAGTTTACAAAGGGAATTTCTTAAAGAAATCTGTGTAAATTTTTAGAGTTAAATATCTGAAATCTTTTACTGAGCTTAGCTTGAATTGCAGGATTCAATACTCAGCACAAGTGGGTCTGTTGAGTGGAGTCAAGTTCTGCAGCTATGTTTACTGGGGATCTAGCATCCAGAAAAATCTGGATATCAGCTGTTCATTCCTTAGAGTAGAAATGAAGTCATGAAAATAAGACAACACGAAGTTTTGTAGTGTCATATGCAATATTTATAGGAGTATTGGATTACCTTAAATGATTACATCCCTCAATTTTCTTCACATATTTTGAATGAAACTAAACCTGGAACAAAAATTAGCTCAAATGGCAGGTTTTCTTTTTCTTCTCAAAATCAGTTGATCTCTGAACTTACCCACAATTTCCTGAATTAGACAAGGCTTAAGTCTGTGTTTTACATACCGTGTAAAATTGCCAGGCAGTTTCTTGGCACTCATGTTTTACTGTTTACAGTCCTTGCAGATACCTGTACTGAATTTAAAAGAGGTATCAAATGAATTATTAATGACTACTCTGAAATTTGTCTTTCCTTTTCAATTATAATTAGGAAAACATGCATGGCAGCAACTGTATTTGAGAGAAACCAAAAGTATTTGAGTACAATTGTAGTATTTGTCCTCCTGAATCTGCTTTCTTTTACGTTCTGTGGATTAAATTTATGTTCTTCCTGGCTTCTACTTTTTACAGTATTAAATTGGGGTTGAGAAAATGTATTTACAGTGCATATCACACTTTCCCATTTTCTCTTCTGTCTAGTACAATCTGCATATGGCATGTCTGTTTTTCCAGTGGCCACAGGAATAAATAATCGCTCAGCAGCAATGTTATTTGCTTTTTTCTTTAGGGGCTGATGTTATCAATTTTGATGGCCATGTAGTGTTGCCATACAGATTCAGGAACAAGAAAATGAAAACACTGAAAGATGTCATCTCTCTGAAATTTAAGACCTCTGAAAGCGAAGGTGTAATCTTCCATGGAGAAGGACAGCAAGGAGACTATATCACCTTGGAACTGAAGAAAGCCAAGCTGGTTCTAAATTTAAATTTAGGTACCCTTTGGTTTTTATGTTTTGTAGTAGTTTTTAACTCTCCCACAGAAATTTTATGTCAAATGTTTCATCTTCTTTCCTACAGTAATCTGGTCATTTAAAAAGATAATTCAGTGAAAATGTTGTTAATTACCTTTCTAGTTGTTGGGGTTTTTTTCTGTTCCATTCTTTCCTTTTTTGCTCTGTGTGAGATACCATGAAAATAAGATCATATAGAAGAGCAGGGTCAGCAATATATTGCATTTACACACCAAAAAAAAAGCTTGCTAGAATTATATTTGGCCTCATCTGTGGCTTTGTGTGAGAGGAGGACACTGTCATCACTTCTAGAGGAATGTAGGTCACCTTTAGGAACCTTGCAGAAAAAAACCCCATCAATGTAGGAAGCTGCAGGCTGTGGATGCTGAAGTTCAGCAGCCTTCCTGGAGTCTGAGGAGTTGGACTATGGAGGGAAAGGAGGCAGACTGCTTTATCAGGCAATCTTGTGGTGAAATCCTATATACGTTACTCTAGTTCAAGTTTTCCTTCCCAGTAAAAGACCACAGGTTTGTGAGGGACTGGATTTATGAAGTGCATTTATTATGAAACAAACCCCACAGTTATCTGGTTTCAGGTATTCTTTTCTTCAAACAAAACAACCTTAGAAAAACATTAAATGCAGCTTTCCCCAGCTCTCTCACAGACATGTGAACAGTAAATTTGTTCCATTCGTTATTTATGTCGAATAGTACTTATTTCCACTGCCACCATTTTCTCCTGCTCTCTTTATAAGGATCAACACACACAGATGAGGGAGGGGAAAGCACATCTTCCTGTAGTAGTTATCTATTTTTAACAATTTTAATTGCAGTAGTAGCCCATTCATTTGCAAGTTCCTCAGTACTCTTCCGTCCAGTGTGGCTGTATACGCTGTTATAACGTCCATGTATGTGCTTGCTGAGGATGTGCTTAGGTCAGTAGGCTGAGAAATGGGACTAGGCCTGGGGGACACGCTCAGTAAACAGGAGCAATACATTCTGGTGTCGTTCTCCTCTGCCTGCGAGGGTTGTCTCTGCCCCAGGGACGGCAGAAAAGGCTGTTCATCTCGCCTGGTGAGATCCAGCCACTTGGTTTCAAAAGTCAGGGCCTGGGGGGAGGATGGTGAGACAGGGGTGGGTTTGAGTTTCACTTTGCACTGGATTTGGCTGCGTGGAAGAAGCTCAGTGCCATCCATCCAGTGTTATCATTTAAGCAGCAGGATCGCTGGTCTGCAGCATGGAGGCTGTGGGGTCATTTGTAGGGAAGTGACACCTTAAGCCGTGGCAGTGTGATTTGCCGGAATGTGTTACCAAGATGCACAAACCTCAGTGTCTGAGCTGCAGGTGTACTTGATGGTCAGGAATTCTCAGCCTCAGAGGTGCTTTGGGTGCTCACGTATTCAGCACATGGCAGGTTGCACTGAGTTATTGGTCAGTCCTTGCTGCTTCAGTTGAGATCCATGCCCAGCCTCTGCTGCCTTGGCTGTGTCAGTCAGGTGGCCCCAGATGTGGTGTCTGACCAGCAGGGCTGCACTGGCAAACACCCTGGAGAGCACGGCAGAGAACTGCCCTCCAGAGTTTGACTCCCAGAGCAGGGAGGTTGCTGCAGGAGGAGGGGTCTGTGTTAGCAGAGGTGTTTTTGCTGTGACTGGCTCCGTCTGCACCGGGGCTTTTCCCTTGTGCCTGCTGTGGTGCTGCTCTGGCAGGGGCACAGCGCACAGAACTCGGACTGCACGGGCTGGTGGTTGTTGTTGCCCAGGTCTGCCCTCAGGCCCCACGTCCTCCTCAGCAGCCCAGCTCCAGTGCACGGCCCAGAAGCGACAGCTTTCCACTTCTGGAGTGTGGGACTGAAAACACAGAAACTCATACTTGAAAACAACGTTACAACTAGAAGTTGATATCGGTTCTCTCGTTTGCCTCCAAATAACTCGTTATGAGTTCATACGTATAACATATTTGTCCAGTCGGGTGATCAGTACTGGCTGTGTTGGGTGCAGCTGTTTGTGTTTCTGGCAGCAGCTCTCCGCCGGGCAGGCCTCAGCTCCCCAGCAGGCCGCCTGCCTGCCTCCAGGCTGTTGTCTGATCAGGTGAAATATTGACAGAGCAAGGGGAAAATGTTTGTCTGAGCGGTGTGAGGTGAGAATTGCTGTTGTTGGTGTTGTCAGGCAGCAACCAGCTGGGCTCCATCTACGGGCACACGTCGGTGATGACGGGCAGCCTCCTGGACGATCACCACTGGCACTCGGTGCTCATCGAGCGCCACGGCAGGAACATCAACCTCACCCTGGACAGGCACGTGCAGCACTTCAGAACCAACGGGGAGTTTGATTACCTGGACCTGGATTATGAGGTAGGCGCTGAAACTTTGCACTCAAATTGCTTTTACAAACCTAAGTCCAATAAGGAAAAAAAGCTAAGATAATTTAAGATGTTCTGGTACTTTTTTGTACCTTTGTTTTAATTATTTTTTCCCCTTATGTTTCCTGAAATTTTCTTTCCAGTGGTGTTCTCTCTTAAGTGTAAATTATGTTTCATGTCCCATCTGCAGTAAAAGTCACCCAGCCCTTTGTTTTAAAGTGGGATATCTGTGCTGTTCAGCAAACTGAGCATACATGATTTTTGATATCTCTAATAGCAGCTGCTCCAAGAAGGAAATAGATTTTTTTAAAAAATCATACAATCTGTTATTCCACTCAGGTGATAAATTTGCACTTGAATAAGAAAGCTTTATTCTGTGGTGACAATATTTGGTTTTAGCAGGTGAAGCATTAGAAGCATTGCACTAGAATTTTTGTACTAATATGGATCTTGATCCGTCTGGTGTTAGGTAGGGAGATAGTTCCTTGTATTCTCACAAATATGGCCTCAGTAACTTCTTTTTATAAAGAAGCAATAAAGAGTTAGGAAAGTTGGGTGAAAACTTTTTTAATCAGCCATGTTAATGCACACAACTGTTGGTAATAATTAAGTGTGGATTTGTTGTTTGATTACACTGCGGTGCCTTCTGGTACGAACTTGTTCCATTCCTCTAAATTGTTACACGAGTTCAGCACATTGGTTATTGCAAACTTTGCATAAGGTTTTTTTGCACTCTTTACTGTTTCTAATGAGAATTAATGTGGTTGGCTGAGCCAACTATGTAATTTCCACCCTTACAACTTTTTAAGCAGTGAGAGGGTGTCAAAATGATGTAATGGAAAAAAGTTTGAATTAACTTCTGTATTGACATTTTTACAAACAGTCTTTTGATCAAGGATACATGAATATTTGAAAAAAATTACTCACAATTGTAAATGCTACTGAATCAAATATTTACTTATATTCCAAAAAATATTTATGAATACATTCTTTTCTAGCGGTTATAATGAGAAAATAATGTGCAAATTTCCTTGTACCTCTATTACTTATTGAGTACTGGAGATCTGAATTGACATACTGAAAACTCACATAAAAAGATTTTATTAAAGTTTTTCAGTGAGTGAGCTACTGAAAAGGGCTGAATGCCATAAACCAGGGTTGAGCAATTTTTTTTATATAATATTTTATGTACAATATTTAATAATATAATATTTAATATTGCAGCAAGCATGGGTAGAGCCCTTCCCAAGTCTTCATTTGCGAAGCCTAGCCATGATGATGAACATTTAATATATTTATATTTGCATTTGTATTTTAATATATTTTTATATGACATGTTTACATAACAAATTTATAAAATTCTTGCATGCAATAAATTTATCCATGGTAAGAGTAGAATTCAGTTAATTCACCTTCCCGTTGCCTCTGCCATTGAGAGACCTCACTGGCAGTTCTCAAAGGTGCATTCTGTTCTCCCTGCCCATGGATCCCCTTGTGTTTAATGGAACTTACTTAAGTGTGTGTGTGTGTGTATATGTTTCTGTGGTTCACATAAACTCAAGAGCCTTAACCTTCCTCTCAATTATCTCCCTTGAAGTTAGTCATCAGAGACTAAATTTAAATGTGCTGCCTTTTTGATTAACAGCAGATAAATATGAAAGAATCAAAACTGTTTTTCATGGACAAAACAGTTTTGAGGTTAGTTTCTTTCAGAAAAGTTAAGTAAACACAAAAGAGGAATAAACATCACTTTTAATTGCATTTTCAAGGTTAAAAAAAAAATAATCCTGTAAGTTGCTCTTAACTCATGGTCATGGTATGTGGGGTGTTTTACTTCTTTACTCCAAAATTTTTTCTTCTCTATTTTGTCTCATCCAAGTGTTTGAGTGGTTGTCTTCATCTTCTCTATGGAGTTGATTTGGCCTGCTAAGTCATGTGGTAACTGCTCATTGACTATAACTACATCCTAAAGGCATGTCCTGGGTAGCAGAAGATCCCTCTGTGTACAGGGGACTGCATCTCTAACTGTGTGATTCCGTGAATTCCTCTGGATGAAGTTCATATATAAGAGTGAAGGGCAAATAATGTACCATCTTGGAGCCCACTGCTGAGCTGCAGTCTGAGCCTGGCACAGGGTTAGAGCTGAGTCAGTGATTTGAATTGGATTATCTGGCTAATTTCCTGTCTACTTTTTTTTGGAAAAAATACTGGGATGGACAGTTATTCCAATATTTTTGTTTGAAGTGCACATTGGTAACAATCAGAAAAAATAGTCCATATATGAACAACTGTGGTGTATTCACTATTTGGACAATTGTAACAATACTCAGGATTTACTATCATAAATATTTGAAATCACAAATACATTACAGATACTTGTCTACTTTTGCAATGCTTATTTTATAACTTTTTTTTTCTGTTAACACCGTAGCCAGCTCTCTCATTTTCCGTGTTTGAGTGTTCAAAAAAAACCAAACACATCTACAGCAAATGGTTTGCCTTCTAGTAACAACAGGCCATTTTCTGTCTCATGCAAAGATAACCTTTGGAGGCATGCCTTTTTCGGGGAAGCCAAGTTCCAACAGCAGGAAAAATTTCAAAGGCTGCATGGAGAGCATCAACTACAATGGCAACAACATCACTGACCTTGCCAAGAGGAAGAAACTGGAGCCTTCAAATGTGGTAAGAGCATAATTTAGTGGGCATGTGCATTTCAGCTTCTCCTTCTAAACAAGGCTAGAAGGTTTGTGTGTACCCGATATACCCATGATATACTTGAATAATACAGAACACAAAACAAATTATACCATGAACCCAAGTATCTTATTGTGTGTACATTTGTGATTTATTGTCATTGCAATCCTCATCACATCTGAGCATTTTACTTCTGGGGTCTTGTTTCATATTTCCAAAATTAGTATTTAGTACAAGCTAACTACTTTTTAAAAGAATCCGTAAGTACTTACTCTCAGATTGCAGTAGTTCAAAACCAGTGCAGACAAGATTTATTGTTAAATTAATTGCAGCTTTCTTGTGGCTTTAAATTCTGGTATATTTTATTCCTTCTGAGCTAGTTGGATTGCTGGAGTGCAAAAGTCTTTGGAAGGGAATGCTTCTACAGGCTTTTCTGGTAGGCTGAAAAGCCTCAACAAATTGGACCTGAAAAATCATTAGTCCGCTTTTTAATGTTGCAGAGCTTATTATTAGCATTTCATTCTATTTTTGATCTTGCTTAAGCGTTCATTAGTTGCTTTTGTGTTCAGACTTGTGGCTTTATGGGCAGGGTGATTGAGAAAGAAGGTGCTTTAATTACTGTGTTTTTGAGGCTCTAAGTGTTCCTGAAAATGCTCGCTGGCACATAAAGCAATGTGGGTACGAAATAAAAGTATTATTGCCAAGAGTTTGAGATGGTTTGAATGACTTTTCAAGGTTTTCTTCTGTATGAGCTTACAGCCTTCACAAAGTCCTGCTAACAACCTGTAGGGTTCCACTATGGCTTTTCTCTTGTAGTAGAGGTTAAAGCTCTCCATAGGTGGTGATGATGTCATACACAGGATTGGCTACCATTTGATTACTCCTTGGACAGTAAAACTGAAGTTCCATCTAATTGCATGAATGCTGTGCTAACACACAGGTACCACAAAGGATAATCTTCAATATATGCTGTTGGCCTGTGCCAGCTCAGAAATACAGCCTGACATCCAGAACATTTTCCATACCTGAATTCCCTCACTACTGCCAAAGGCAAGGAGCATGGTATATATATGGCATGCAGTACAACTCCACTTTTAGAATTTTTTCAACCCATTCTCACAAACTCCTGTATCTTGGACTTTTTTTTTTTTTTTTTTTTTAAATTACCTGTGCTTTACTCCCTGCAGGGCATTTACAGCTGTAATGTAACCATGATTTCAAAGATTGATGCCTGATTTAGAAAAAGATCTTTGTACAGATGCAGCCTTTCCGTTTTGCACAGTCAAATCCACTGCAAGTTAGTAGGACATAATCTTAAAGCATCTTTCTGAACAGAAGTGTTACTTAAGAAGTTCCTGTAGTGCAAATTCTAGCCTTTAAAATCCTAGCCTTCCAAAAGTGTGGCATAGCTGGCAGACCTGTACAGTCTCAGAAAAGTCATCATTCCTGTTTTTATTTGTTTCTTTGCTTTTGAAATTCTGCTACCTGTAACATGAAAGTAAGATCCTCAGAAGCAGCTTTGGCAGTTTGAGTGTTGCATCAAGAGGTTATGGCATGCCACTTTATTTTGATGGGCCTGTTGATTTCCAATTCTGAGAATGGCCATAAAAACAAAAGAGACCGTTGTTTTCAGTAGAATTACTTAAATTGCTTCAGCTCTTCAAAAGCAAAATCAATTTTACTCTAAATCTACATGAATTTTTATGTTTTTTACAGAGCCTTTTTTTTTCCCCTTCTACTTTTTAGCCTGATTTAGCATGAAAAATAGATTTGTTTGAACCTACTGTTGTTGTTAAGCATTGTTATGCTGGTGATGACCCTGAAGCAATCTGACAGGGGCCAAAGCTCCTCTGCCAGACAGTCTGTACAAACCCATAGCAGGGGACACGCCCTGCCCCAAACTGTGTGTTACCCGAAAAGGCAAGACAGGCTGAATGAAAGGAGGCTGAACACACGCAAAGTAACCTGCGTGCTGATGGGAAATACCATAAGGGAGGGAAAAAGGGTTTGATAGAGGTATGAGACAGAACAAGATAATATTCTTAGAGGCAAATAGTTGAATTTCAGAAGTCACACAGTGAAAGGGACTTGACAAGTTAATTTTACAGAATGAGGAGGCCCAGAGAATCAGAGATGGTAGGATGATGATCTTGATTTGTCTCTGAAAAAATTACATTAAAAAAAACCCCCTTATGTCTTATATACACACATGAGCAAAAAAACCACCATCAAGCATCTTTTAAATTTATTGAAGAGTAAGAATGAAAAGACAAGTTAAAATTATTTGAAATTTAAAATACAGTCCAACACTGTCTTCAGTAATATATTTGGTTTAGATTTAGAGGGTAAGAATAAAAGAAAAAAAAGTTTGTGAATGTTTTTTGGTATTTAAAATGACCACAGCTCTTTAGGAAGAATGAGACATAATGAGACTAAAACAGAAAGAGGGAAAATGCTAGTAAACAATCTTCCAGTCCATCTCTTCTATGTTTTCTACTAAAATATAACAAGCTTTCTAGGACTTTCATTACTTGTATAAATGGATGATACTGAGCCCTGTACCAATACTGAGAAAAGACGAGGATATGCAGCTAACAAGAAGTAGTACAGAGAAATTTGAGTTTAGGAATTTTGTCACTTTATCAGATTTTCCTACTCAGAAGTATATTAAGGGAAAGCAGCGTGTATGCTAATTGCATTGAGACTGCATGGAACAATCTCTTCAGTTTTAAAGCCTGTAACTGAACAATGCTGAGGAGAATCATATTTGCAATTTTCCATCCTTACATTCCCTAGGTCTATGTTCCGCCCAATTCTGCATCTCCTGTGCCACATGTTACTGAGTGCAATCATATACAAACTTTTTTATTTGAATTATTTATATTAACCAAACATCATGTTAAGATAAAAAATGTGCTATAAGTTATTTTAAGAAAAAATAGCAAATCAACATGAAAAACATTAGCATACATTGCCTTTACTATATGAACCATCCTGATTTAACAGACAGTGTAGTCTTAACAGACTCATTGCTTCTCTTTTGAAACTACCTATTCAGCCAATAGGTCCATTAACTGGGAAAGATTTTAAGACTCAGTAGTATTTACACAAGGGATAATATTTGAATTTGGATAGGCAAATTTGATTTATAAGAAGTAAACACTAATTTGCCATATAGATTGAAGATTATTATACAAAGCTCAAGCGACACAAATTAAGTTGCTTTTACCTTTTCCCTATCAATGAAGTTTGACAAATTCTCTGATAAGACCAACAGTTTCCATATTAATGCACAGTTTGTTTTTGACTTCCAGATGTCATTGCCCAGAGAACTATTCAGCAAGTCACTCTGATTCTACTGAAAAGGGTCTCATTCTCTTTGAAAAATGGGGAGGCTGTTATAGAGACAAGCTGCTGATTTGAGCTCTTGACCTAGAACCAGTGAGCAATCTGTATAAGATGGCCTGTACTTAAAAGAGCAGTCGTCTTGTGAACTGTGCTCATAGAGGGAATCGATAATCCTGTTCATATTAATCTGAATAGCTCAGTGGGGACAACGGTAACTAGCAGGGAAATTAGAATTATTTGTTACTTCCTCAAGACATTTTTAATGCAGTGAGGCTGTTCATGGGAAACATGATGTGAAAGAGGATTTGGATGCATTCAGTGTCATTAACAGGTATTACACGTGCAAGTACCCAAAGCATCAGGATGGCAGGAGAGTGTCAATTGTTCCTCTGGGTAACAAGGCACCTAAAGAAACTCCTAGAATGTCTAACAGGATGTTCTCTGAGCGCTTCTTAATTGGTATCTGTGACTCAGCTGGGAAATGTCATCTCTTACAAAAGGTTGTTGCCTCCCATGTCTGCACAGCCCTGCCCTGACTGTGTCCCAGCTGTTTCTGACCCTCAGGGTGACCATAACACTGGGAATGGCCACCGAGGGCTGCAGACACTCCATGGTTTTGTGCTGCATGAAAAGAACATAATTCGTAATTCTGAGGGTTTGTGATACAGTTTGGGAACAAATCCAGGAGATCAGTCTAAAGAACTCTCTTCTCTGGTTCCAGAATCCTGGAAACATCAGTGTTCCTTAGTTGTCATGGAAGCTGCCAACCTGATAGTCTGGTTACTGCAAATTCAACTGGCCTTTATATGTAGACTGCATATAACTTCTGAGGGTCTGTAGGAAGTGGGGGCTGTTATGCAGAATAATCAAAGTATCTATCTGAGTGCTCAAGAGAAAAATACTATTTTTATTTGTTCGGTTTTTACATGGAAATTCTACATAAGAAGCTGAATCAGCTACACATGTTGTATCTTGCTGGGACACAGATAAGGTTCTTTTAAAAAGTGATGGGTTTGGAAATTAGCAAATGAGTGCTAAAACTTGCTTGTTGACATCATCCAGCCCATATCCAACTGCAAATAGTTACTTCTTTAAAAAATTTTACTTAGGTATTTCCTCCCACGCATTTTCAAACACAGAGTTCCTCTCTTGCTTCCAAATTCTCTACAGTCCCTGAAGATGAACTTTCAGATGCATTTATACACTACGAATACAGAAATGTGATATAAAAGCTTATAGCAGGAAGTCAGTAATATGGCATTTAAAAAGAGTTATGCAATAAAGATGATGAGTCACTCCTCTTGGGATTCTGGACTGTGGTTAACTGGGCCTTGTCTCTAAACATATGTGTACTTCCAAAAATGTGATTCAAGCCTTAGTATTTTTCTCAATGTACAAATAAATATCAAAGGAATTGCTATCTTGATCGTAGTAATAATTTCCATACTGGATCAGATAAAATTCTTCCTTTTCAAATAGAACTAAAATTGCCACATAATATTCACCTGCAACAGGGCAGCAGAAAACCTGATCACAGGAACCACTTTGCCACATATTCTAGGAATTCTTCAGCAGAGGAAGTTTTCCTGTTATATTTGCATTCAGGCATTTAAAAGTTAATTCTGGAGATAGATTGCTATAAATTGTTTATGATTTCTAAGGAAAAAGAATGGTAATACATCCTACCACTGGGGTCTTTTGTGAGAGAATGGCATGAGAACTCAAGTGAAAAATTCGTGTCCCTAATTCTAGTCTTGTTTACAGATGCATTTGAAAACCTTTTAAATCAATAAAGTTGAATGGATTTTTGTCAATTTTCTGAGGAGTGAAATTTTACTGTGTGAAAACTGTACTGTAGTTTCTTCTACAGAAAAGATTATTTACTGACTACAAATATTAGGCACTGTTCATGATCAGCTAGTCCAAATCCTTCTGCTTCATGAAATGAAATTTTAGCTTCTGAAGTATTACCCAATAGTAACATACCATAGGGGCTGGCTCTTCACACGGTGTTAGCCATCCTCCTTTCCCAACCTCGTGTATTGTATTGGCTGGCACACCAGTGTCAGGGTGTTTGGATAGTTGTGCTCATTTTAATAATTACTGCTTTGTTACAGGTTTCTGTGGTGACCATGGACAACCCAAGTTTGTCTGTGATTCACTTACTTGTCTTTGAACTGGAAATATTAATGCTTTCATCTAAGTCTTAGTTAGACTACACCTCTCCAGGGCAAAGGCTACCTTTTATTTTGTGTAGGTGCAGTATAAAATATAGTGGGGCCACTGCTAGAAAAAACAGAAGCATCAACAACAACATTATAGTTATAATAACATTAATGATAACATCTTTATAGTTAACATGCATTGATCAAAGTAGTCTCTCGGCTGAATAAAATCTAGAATACTTTTCTAGAGGTAACTATGAATTCAATGTAATCTTACCATTTTGCTTATGTTTTTGCTTTTTTTTGTGTGTTTTATTTAGGGAAATTTAAGTTTTTCTTGTGTGGAGCCACATACGGTGCCAGTCTTTTTCAATGCCACCAGTTACCTGGAGGTTCCTGGTCGTCCAAGCCAGGATCTGTTTTCTGTGAGTTTCCTTTTCCGGACCTGGAACCCAGACGGACTTCTTGTCTTCAGCAACTTTGCAGATGACCTGGGAAATGTTGAAGTTGACATAAATGAGGGCAAAGTCAGTGTCCATATCAACGTCACGCACGTGAAGAAGAACCGGATAGACATCTCATCAGGTAAGCGTGGTGTTATTTTTTAAGTTTGGTGTCATTTTTATCGGTGTTGTTTAAGAGCATCATGCACCTCAAGATTAGAACAATCATGTTACAAAATTGAAAATTTATATTGTGACTACATGAAATCCCTTACTGTGTGTTTCATTAAAAGGTACAAGAATATGAAACAGTTGTTAGATTAAAAAAGAAGATATAAATATTTTTATTCTGTCAAGAAACCCAGTAAACATATCACCTTGTGTATGAGGCAGCATTGTTTCTTTTTGCTTCCTTCCTTGCATCTTGCAGTTTTCTCTGCAAAAATATTTGGTTTCAAAAGGGGAGTGTACTCCCTTTTTGAGAGTAGCCTAACATTTAGATTGCTTCTATTACTTTCCAATAATTAGGAGACTCTCATAAAAAAAACCCAAAACATTTGTACCATAAATATTTGTATGGAGTTTTTAGATGTGCGTAGTTATCTTAGGACAGCATTGATTTTAGTGCCTGTGAAATGAATTGTGTGTGTGAACATGGGAAAGCAAAGCACGGCATCTGCCAGGGAAGGCTGTGGAAGGAACAGCAAATATCACAGCACCCTTCTTGTTCTCTTCTTGGGGGGAATCAGCAGACGCATCGTATAAAACTGCTGAACTTACTAGAAATCTAAATGTGCCTCTGGCACAAAGGCTTCTGACCACTATGGTCCTATAGATACACGCTTTTAGGTGCACACTTTTTTCACTGATTATTTTTACAGCTGAGAAAGCAGAATTTTATATCATCAAGTGTGCAGCCCTCTGTGTGACTGCATGTGCAGGGTATGAATAATTCTATGGGCTATGAGCAGAATTCTGTCTGCTGGGAGGAGCAGAGCCTGGTTATCACAGAGAACTGGACTCACTAAACCCACATCCTATAGGCAGGTGGGTTTGTGGTGTCAGCGCTGTGCTGTGCCTACACCTGCCACCCGTAATATCATCTTTTCCCAGGAGGGAGTTAAGGTCTCTCTCAGTCCTTATTCTACACACACCTCTCATAATGTACTAACTAGCCCACGTTGGCAGCTTTCAGTGCCCGCTTCCCACATGGACATGGGGACATCATCATGTCATTCTGGGGCATAGGCTGGTGCTGGACTGGCAGGACTGACATGAGAGACCTGTGAGCCGGTGTGCAGGTGGCACAGTTTGTTCTGCACAACTGCAGTAAAGATGCTGATATGGAACAGAGTTCTGGTTTGTCTGGTTTTGTTTTTCATTGTTCTCCTTAGATACCTTAAAGCTGCATGCACTGACTCGGGGAGCTCTAACTTAGAAGGGGCATGAGCAGAGTTGAGATGAACAGCCTTCCTGTTTGCCAAATAGAGCTAAATTCTCACCTCTCTCTCTGATTGCTGGGCACTGCCAGCCTTACTGAACTACTGTATGAAGTGCTTCTTGATGACTGAGAGGGATCAGGCAGTAGGTGAAAAAGATTTTCTTGTTGACTTAATAGAATTTTCATACATAATTCACTGGAGCAGAGAAAGGCAGCTGCAATTCTGTATATTTTGATGACACTTTACAATAGTAAAAATGAAATAATGCATTGAAAGACAATTAAAGCAACTGCATTTCTAGTCTCCACAATAGTACATGGACCTGTGTTTACTATTCAGCAATTGAATCAACAAGGTAAATAATTTACAGGACACTGTAAAAAGTTTTGTAGACGGCTGTGAGGTTTAGAGGCAAGAACATCAAATAATTAGCAAGCAGAGTCGATCAACTGTTAAGACGGGCATGAGCTACTACTAATCTGAGAAATCAGAGAGAGGTTTATACTTCATTTTTTATGCCAATTACTTCTAGCTCTTCTGTTTTATACAGTGAATGAAGGAATACAATGCTCTAGGGTGGACAAATAGCAGGAATGAAGAAGGTTGTGCTTCTGTGTAAATACGGTGATTAAGAGAAGTTACAGAGCACACAGTGGGAAAACATTTGGATCAATTGTAAGTGATTCACTGGAATCACGGAACAGACATTGCTCTGCAAGTCAAATCACAGAAATTGAGAGCTGCCATCAGGCCATCTGTTCTTAGCAATTTCTTTGTCTCACATAGATCCTTCCCTGTTGCCTGTTCTGTATTTGCCTGGGATCGTTTTTTCACAGTGTTAGCAGATCACAGCAAGAGCTTTTATGTCTTATTAAATGTTCTCCTTTGGTCTTGCAATAGGCACTTAATTGTTCCTTCATTTATTTAATTGCATGTCCTGTTTATCTTGCTGTTCCTTTTATGCCTTTGGTCACTTTCAAACCACAGCCTCAACACTGTACATTTGATTAAAGTAGTTAAATCTATCTGTATTATGAAAATTTCATATTATTTTATACGTGCTGAAAAGTATCAGAAATTATTACATATATTATAGTCTAGTATGTCTGATTTCTGCATTATGAGTGAAAAACAACTGACTTTTGTGCTGACCTGGCAAACCAGACTCTCAAGAGTTAACTTGGCCTGGCTGTAACTTGTTTAACCAAACGACCAGTCCATGACCTGTCCCAGCCTTCAGGCTGGTGAATGATAAAGACAATAAAGAGCTGGTAAAAACAGTAATAATTTTTTTGCTGTGTCAGTAAGATGTACACTCTGATGTCTGTGACAAAATTCTGAGTGTTACAGAATACTTGATGTTCATGAGCACTTGAGCTTTCAGGTTGTAATACATATGGAAGGACAAATATGTAGTTGCACTTACTGCCTGATTTTGCTTCCTGAGCAAATTATTTCCTTTTTTTTCATGATCTTGCCAACTGGACCTTCAAAACAGATCTCTAAACAGTAAAACATTCCTTCTGTACCCTACCCTGCCCAGCATTCTGTTAAGGATTCAGTGAATAGACTGGCAAAACTGTTGTACAAAGTCAGTGGATTTGATTTTGCTTTTTCTTACACTGCGCTCATTAAGACACTACCATCACTTGATTGATGAGAGTTATATTAATAAACTTGCTATTAGTAAGAGGAAAATCAGGCCCACTGAGGGCTGAAATAAAGTTTTAATTAGAAGAAATAACCTACTGACTGTGCAGAATTACACGGGTGAAATGCTTAAAACTTGTATATAAATCAAGAGTTAACCATCTTATTGACTTTTTCTCTGCAGAGTAAACTGTGATTAATATCTTCACAATTGTGTATGTCCAGAATAGGGATTAATAATAGGAGAGAATCTCAGAAAACAGTCAGGAGATTTATCTTTACTGTTCCATATAGTTCTGAATTAAATTCTGCTTTTGCCATCGTGAGATTCATGCAAACTTCCTAGAAGTTGCTGGGTTTACCCAAGGGATGGAAGCAATGCGAGGCTGAGATGATGGAAGAAAGAGGTGTTCTTGCTTTTAAAAGCACATTTCCAATAGAGTTTTGCATACTAAAGGATTCTGATATTTTGCTACAGTTTAAAAGTAATTTAGTTTTAATAAACACTACCTGTTTACCCTAAGAACGTCCTTAATATTTGTGATCTTGCAATTAGAATAAGTTGTTGATAAAGTTGTATTTATTTATAAGCTTTAACAAGCTAATGTCTTCTTCCTTGAGCGCAGAAAAATCAGCAACTAGAAAATGTCATGTTCCTGAATCTCTCTTGGCTGTAAAAAGTTTCCTGAAACTTTCCCCACAGCCACACGCAAGTGCTGTGCAGTGCAGTGAAGCCGCAGCCTGTGTCCCAAAGCCTGCTTTTCTTCCACTTAGTTTTATCTGCCTGCTTTGGCAACTTAACCCAAATTCCTTCCTAATGAAACCAAAATTTTCTGAAGTTTTCAACATGGGGAAAATGGGTAACTCATTAACAAACACTGAGAGTATTGCTTTGCTCAAAGAAACAAAATTTGAAAGTTACCTTTCAAAAAACGACTCCCGGGGAATCATTTGGTGCCTTTACGGTGTTTTTTTTAAGCAACCTCCAAATCCCTGTTTCAATATAGAATAGAATTTCTTTGCCTCTTGAGGAAAGCTGAAGTTTTCATGGTGGCAGATTCTAAAATAATCTCTTGATTTATCCTATGTTTACTTTCTCACTTGTCTTTTCATAGGCAGCTTTGACCTTTCTTATCTAAACATTCTCTGCTCAGCTTAAATACTGGAGGCTCTATGGAGCTCCCTTGGATCTTACCCCACAGTAGAAATGAAAAGTCATTGAAAAAGGACATTCTCCCCTTTGCCCATGAGATCTTAACGGAGAAATTTTCAGTGTCCAAAATCTCCTGCCTTTAACTTGAATTCATCTGCATGAAGCTCCTTTTTTCCTCTTCGAACTCTATTAGTTAACATCTTGTATTAGCTGCTGCTCAAGTCTGCCTTTGCTTCCTCCTGTCAAGCATAACCTTATTAAAACTTGGGATATGAATATCTTTTTGTCATATTTATCTGTATTAAATAAATCAGACTTCTCCCGGTGGAATCTCTGGGAAGCTTTCCGCCCTTCTGTCTTTCTGCTAGATCTGAAGTCATCTGAATTGCAGTTCATTTATATTTTAGACCTTGGGTTAAGATAGCATCCTTCAGGTAATAAAATGTCTCTCTCTGACAGATCTAAAGTGGTACTCTGCCAGTGACAATTCCCAGAGGCACTTTATGTGGGAATCGAGAAGTACTTTTGCCTCGGTTGCTAAATGAAGGCTTAAAGAGGGAATGTGTATACCCAGAGCACAGGTGAGCTTCTGGTGGGAAGGCAGCATTTCCCAGCAGGTCCCGCTCGTGTGACTGCTGCTGGGTCCTGCCCTGATGGTGGTGGGTGCAGGCACATCCCCGAGAGGCACTTGGCAGCACCATCGAGGTGAAAGGCAGCAGGAGGGCTTAACAGCAGAGGAGTCGGGATATTAGAAAATGAGATTCTTCACAGCCAGCTTTGTCCCTCTGTTTCTCTCTGTGTGTTTATTTCTGGCTATTGACCTTAGGCAGGGAATGCAGCTGCCTGAATAAGCGTTTGTGGGTTTGAATTCCACAGAACTGAGACACAGGCATGCTCGGTAGTTATTATTTTTACTACACATTTTTCTTGTAGTCTGGTTTTGCATCTCGGTGCAATAGACAAACCAATCAGAGCAAGAAATAGAGTTCTTGATTGCAGACTGGTTTTTGTCTAAGAAAACTGATGAGTTAGTTCAGGTGTTTGTGAATTCTGCTTCATCAGTCACTGATTTCTGCTGGAAAGTTGCCTACCAAGCACAAGCTATGCATTCTAAAACAGGGATGGGGCCATTTTGAGATATTTTCCTGAGATTAATGTCACTTTTTTGTTGGTTGCACAGGCACCTTGCAGGCATGGAGGAACCCAAGGATCAATAAAGTAGGGTGCTCTCCTTGCCAGGCTTCCTAAACTCATCCAGGAGGCTGAAGTTCAGTTGATTTGTTTTGGCCTCATTTCCTCTGAGCTGTAGAACAGAGTTAGAAGGCACCTTTGCTAGTCATTCTCTATTTTAGCAGCTAAAGATGAAATAAGGCTTTTTACAACTACTATTTAAGAAGTCACTGTGTCGCACTGAATTTCCTTTAGGAAAAAAAACCCTGCAAAAGTCAGTAGTGAAATGATAATTCTAACTTCCTTCTAGAAGGTGTGTAATTTGTGTGAGAAGATCTGAACAGAACTAGTGGGAAACTTACCCTTGTAATTCTTTTTTCATTCAGTAAGTTTGACAGGAAGCAGAATCAATTAGTCGCTTTCCCTGCTGCCTGTTCTTACTACGCCCACATCACTTATTGCCAGTCTGGTTCTAGTCAGGTCTGTGAGAACTCTGATTCTGACTCTGCTGAATGAAAGGTCAGCCCCTTAGCCCTCAGTGCCACAGAGGTGCCCAGTATTTTGCAGTTACCTTCAGAACACACATTTGTACTTCACTTGTTTCTCTGTCTGCATGTTTCGGTTGAACACAAAAGAGAATGATGGGGACGTGTCTCTAAAGATTGGTTTAGCAAGCCAAGGATGGTTAGTTAAAACAAGCATTATCTCTTGGATCATAAAGATGGTGAAGTTGGAAAGGACATTGCAAAACGTACTTCTGTTTGCGTTTCAAAGTCTTCCAGGACTTACATGTTCTAATTGAGGTGAATTTTGGTTTTCTCCGTTATTACTTTCCTTTTAGATTAGTAATAAAGAATCAAACAAAAGGATACAAGAGAGACAGGAGCTATAGTTATATTTGTTTTGTTTCTGCACTACCTGACAGCAGTATCCCCAGGACACTGCTGAGTGTTCATATAATGTAAAGGGAAATGAAAGGAATGTTTTCTCATATCTGAAAGAAGGCATATCAGAAATATTTTATATTTTCCCCCAGTATGGTAGTTTGCCATCTCTGCCTCCTCTTCCATAAAGGTGGTTCTTTGAGAAAGCCCATTTCCAGAATTCCCACCCCTGGGCTGAATGAGGCTTGTCACAGCTGGCAACTGCACAAGTGTCAGCCAGTCCTTTCAGCAGTGACATGAGGACCTTCCAGAACCACTGGCTTAAACTTACTAATTTTGGGCAAAGCCCAGTTTGCTGTTAATGACAGGATGTGGTGGTTCCTGGAAACTTTTCTGTAGATGTTAGCATTGCTTGAGAAAAGTGATTGGACTTCGTGCTGTGCTGGCTCGTTAGTTTGCCTTGTGGCAGATTTATTTTTACTGCAAACTAGTGAGAAAACATAGGAAACCTATTTGAAGTCTGATTTTGCCTCTATTTCAGAGAGAAGTAGTTGGCTGAGCACATCTAATGATAACCCAGAATATGATTACTCATTTGTCATAACTGAAAGATATACTGCTGCTGCCTATTTAGTCTGTCAGTGAAGATATTCTGTAAATGGCTGTGAGTACGTGGAGTAGTTGAGACTAAGAAGAATGCACCAACTTTTTAATTGATGGTGTAAGTTAAAGTCATTGTACAAATGTATACATTGTGCATACAGCCATGTATCAGTAAGAGAATTTACTCAGCCTATTTCCCACTATGGTATGCAGGAAGTTCACAGACCATCATTTGGTAAAACAGGGAGATCATTTGAATGAGTGCAGGAGACCGATGGTACTCCTTGTTTCATCTCAGGATGCTGTTGCTATGAATGTCCCCTTTGCAAACAGGCTGCAGCACTTCTAGGAGATCATCTTTCAGCTGCGTCAGTAGTTCCTCCACCACCAGCACTGAGACCCAGGAATAGTCCAGTGGACAGGCTGGTCTGGAGTCCATTAGAGGAGACAGTATGGACCAAGCAGCTCTGACTCTGCCAGCCTGGCTTGTCCTGCAGTGCTTGTGTGCAAGTCTGTCCCCTTACAGATGCCCTGTCCTTGCTGGGACAGGAAAACAGTTGTTATGGTTCTAAAAGAAATTAGAAGAGGAGAGAAGAAAAAATACTGCAGGTGCAGTCTCCACTTAGAACATAGGACATTTATTTTCTGTCCACTTAAAAAAATGTTTAGGGACAGATCAAAGGTCGTGAACATGTTCTATGTAATAGTGTTTCAAAAAGAGGGTGCAGTCACACAGCACTGCAGAACCACTGTGGTATGAAGCTGCCAACGATGTAAATTAAACCCACCAGTGCTCTTCTCACCTTTTTGTCTTCTCCAAATGCAAGGGAAAAGAAGGAGAATTCTCTTTGCTTGTAAAGTCTGCATTTGCAGCGTTTGCACTTTGAGTAAAACCAAGAATAGTCTCTCTAGTGCGAATGTCCTTGCAAGTCATTTGAGTTTGCCAGGAATTATGCAATTTTTAGTTCTTAGTCTTATTTATCACTAATCTTCAGGTAGGTGTCACACGACGTCTCTAGCCGACTACTTACAGGAAAATAACTAAAAGTCATTGTAATATCAAACACAATCTTTTGAGGGGGGGAAACACAACCTAATTATAGGCATGAAACTTTAATTTATGTGCCTGGAACTGACACTCAGTATCTTCTTTTTCATTGCTATTCAGGAAACTGGGAAAATAGATTATTATCTGTGACAGGTTTCTGGCAGTCCCTCTTGGTTTGACAGTGTTATTTTAGAGAGAAGAGAGAGTCACTTTTGTATATAATGAAAGGAAAAGTTATCAAGCATCCATACATATTTTATGCTGCATAAAAATTAAGTGCTAGAGGCAAGATTCTGTTTTCAGTCACGCCATTGTAAATTCATAGTGTTTCTGCTGACCTCCAGGTTTGCATCAATGGCACCTACCCAAAGGATGAATTTCATCTTCTACACAAACGGGGCAGCTCTTGTAAGTCAGCTTGACCCTTGCTGGTTTTTTTGGTTAGCACAGTCATGCACAACTGTGATGTGTATTTTGGCACTTTGGCATTTTCTACTGACACTGACAGAAGTAAAAGCAATTTCTATCAAAGTGCCTCCTTGAAATGGCAGCAGGCACAGTGTGCACTGTCTATTCTTTTTGCAGTTTAGTTGACAGAAGTGGTTATTCTTTGCTGCAAATATAGTCTTGGGGAAAAAAACATATTCTAGTTGTATGTTGCTAGCTCTGCCTTTCCTTTGGTCTTGTAAAAGATGGTGAATCCCTTCAGGCATTTTTGCACTTTGCTTCTTTTCATTTCCAAGTGTTGCTGAAGCAGCATCACATGAGCACTGAGGTGAAACAGAGCAACCAAAGTACTTTGGTTTCTGTAAGCTGAATGGCAGATGATAGTGTCTTTAAAAAGCTTACTCATTAAATTTATACATTTGATGGGGGGGGAAATCTCAATTATCTTACTGTGAGGCAGCCACTATAAAATACATAATTTTAGCACTAACCAATTTCTACTGTGACACTGTTTCACTGAGGAAAAATACTGAAAATCTGCACATATCCTTTGTAGAACATTTACTTACTAAAGAAAAACATGTTTAGAGGCGTGACTTCTTCTGTGCCTTTTCCAAGAAGTGTATGTAAGTGCAACATTTTAAGGATCCATTCTTTTAAAATGCAAAAATAACTCTCTTCTTTTTGCTGATTTAAAATAGTGGAATGTTATATTGCGTGCCCTCAAGAATAAGGGTTCCATGGATTAACCTTTTGTAGCTGTTTTAACAGCTCATTTTATGCATATTAGCACATGCATTAAAACCAACTGCCAAGTGGAATCAACTTTCCCACAGCAGCAGCACCCCATTTCCAGCAGAAGAAAATAACATTCTGGGGTTGGTGCTTAGATCATGCCCTGTGAAAACAGTAATAGCAGATGCTGTGTCTCTGAGTTCTGGACTCTGCAGTCCAGGGCTGGTGTTGTTGACAGGACAGTATAATGTGGTGCAGAGGAATCTTTGGGAGCATTAGGCTGGTTTCTGTAGTGTTGGCAACAAGTGGTGTCTCATCAAAGTTGCTGTGTGATAAAGCTTTGCCATAGGCTGGACAAGAATATCTGGTCCCAGGTGGGGTGTCCTTCAGGCTCTGAAGGATCCTCCAAAGGCTCAGAGCTCAGCTCTGCCTTCTCTGCCTTCCCAGGTGCCTGTGAAACACACACGTATAAATATATAATATATGTAAAATAAACAGAGTGTTGTGTTGTTGGCAGACCACTGCAGACCCCCACCCCCCACCCCAAACCAAACAAAACAAACAAAGAATTGCTAAAACATTTCATTTTCCTTTGGCAGGATGTCATTGGGTTATGTTTCTATTTATCAAACTTGGAACACAAGGAATGCACTTTCCTCTTCTGCCACCTTCTTCTTTCTGGCTTTGAGCAATCCGATACAAAGTGGTCTTTTCTGATTTTGTTTGTAGGAAGATGCTATTATGAATGTGATGTTTGGTTCATCTTTCTTTTAGCTCAGTATTTCCTGAGGCAGGCCTTTGTCTTTGGAAACCTTTGTTTTTTGCTGCATAAGTGTGGAATTAGTTCCATTTCTTACTACAATTAATTATTATAAAAACACTCTATTACTATTATTGACTAATTTTCTACTAAAAATAAAAAAATTAAGTTACTAGAAGTTAAAGTCCAACCTGTTCCATATACCATTCAGATGGGTTTTCATTTTGAGTGTTATTTCTTCCTCATGTCAGGAATCTGTGATCAATATGGAAGAAATTGTTACAGGCTATTAGTCTCCATAAGGCTATTCCATAATTAGACCAGGGTTTTGTGCTTTTAAATAATGACAAAAACCCTCACAGAGAAGCAGTAAATAGCTGAAATAAGATCATCCCACAGGAAAAATCTACTGACATCATCCTACTGACACTGCAGTAGATGCTCTGCAGCTGGATACAACACCTTTAGTTTTATTTATTTTGTAGAAAGAGCACCCTTTTCATTTTCCAAAGGCTTCCTCAGGAATTCTGAGCATCAGGTCTCCCTGGCTGTTCCCATAATGGCCAATCAGAGCCACTGTAAGAGTGTTTTTGTCAGAAATTGGTGAGCCATGGAGCAGCCATGTGATGGGGGATGCAGCAGGTCTGGGGGACAATTTGGGGCTTTCCAAGCAGGATTTTTCCCCACCATTTTCATGCCTTACTTTGTGCTACTGAAATTCCATGGTTATGTGTAAGACTGAGTAGAAAAGGTTGTACCCAGGAAAAAGAGATGTCAGATGTATCATGTAGGTGTACAGGGAGGCAGATTGAGATTGGGAGAGGACTTGAATGATGTCAATGCTGAGTAAAGGTTTTGGCAAATATGCTTTTTTACATATTAAAAAAATTCAATAATTTTATGGGATTTTTAAATCTTACATTGGTAGTCCTGCAGGAAGTTAGAAAGTAATGCATTGATTTGTTACTTTCTTATTTTACTGATTCCTTTGCCCCTTTATGGAAGCTCTTATTCAGCTTATGTTTGTTTACAGAGCTGTACTCTGTTATTTTTCACTTCCTTAGGAGTTTCCTCACGTATGGTGTTAAATTCCAGTTGACAAATATTCAGAGAAAATAAGCTGTGTTTATGTACAGGCATTTGCTGTGTACAAACAACTGAAGCAAATAGCTGAGCTATTTTTACCGTATAAAGTATGTGTAATTTTTATGGAAATAGTCTGAGGCCCACTATGGTGTGCCTTGGGTTATGTCCTCAGAACAATATCAGCATCGACATTAAATATAAAAGTACAAGTGGGAAAAGGAATTACACACTTCTGACTAAAGGCTCAGTAGTGGTGGATTTGCTCCTTTTTTTTTCTTTTCAAATAATAGTTATATTAAACATGTAGCTCTGTAGTTTGTTTTGTAAAGTAAATTTAACTTCTGCAGAACTTTTTTAAACCAGGTATAAGAATATATTGTCATCAGCTTCTAATGAAAAACGATTCCAACAAGCTTGAAAGAATTCAGAAATGTTTTGGAAATCTCTTTTAAATGATAAACAGAGTAACATTAGATGCAATTCAGTACTAATGTTACTTTTATGTTAATGGTACCTTGGTTAACTCTTTCTTGTGTCGTATTTATCCATTTTACATGGATATTTTAATTTTCTGTGGAAAGTGCATTTGTCTGTTCAATTATGTCACCCAAATCTTGCAAAGTGGAATTATTTTTTTATACTATTAATAGTTTTTGTTAAATTCATTTTCTATTTAAAAAAATGGATGAACATTTTTATAAAAGTGATGAGCCAACTGTAGTAGGTGTAAAAGTATAGATTATACTCTTGCATTTTAATGAATTGATTAATTTATTAATTTAAAAGAAATTGTATTCTTAAATAGTGTTCCAAACTTTTTGGGTATCATAGATACCATTATAAAGGAGCTGAATAGGATGAAATCATTGCATTCAATAGCTGAAGGTCAGTTTGGATCAAAACTTTCAACTCAGATCTGGTTTTGTGATTTGTGAGTTTAACCAGGAATTTTAAATGTCCATAATCATGAGTCAGTAAGAAATGCCTCTAACTCAGAGTCCTGGTCGCACTGGCACCCTGAACTCGAAGTTTAACCAGGAATTTTAAATGTCCATAATCATGAGTCAGTAAGAAATGCCTCTAACTCAGAGTCCTGGTCGCACTGGCGCCCTGCACTGGCAGCACTGCAGTAGATCAGTGTCTGTGTTCAGTGATTCCCACGGCTAGCACACAGAAGCCTGAAGTAGCCACTTGCCTCCCCTCCAAACCAGCACAGTCCCTTAGGAAATGTGAGATTTTGTTATTTGGAGTGGTTGGGTGCCGTGGTAGCTGCCATGTCTCCTCAGTTCCTCCTGGAAATGGTAGGAATTTGTACATTGTAGTGAGGAGCACAGGACAGTGATGCTGACACTTCCAGCCCTGGAGTCAGGATCTTGGGCCAAATTATTTATTTTTTTTAAAATGTGAAAGTTACTCTGCAGATTATGTATGTGCAGTAGGAAGAGGTCCAGGAAAGTGCAAGGTCCTTTCCGCTGAGCATTCACGGCAGCTCCCACCATGTCAGTGATGCCTGTCTGGTGCTTGTCAGCGCTGTCAGTTCTCACTGCCTGCCTCTGGAAGGTCTCTTCTCAGTTTCTTCCATATTCATCTGATGTAAAAGGCAGGTAGGGCAGTGACAACAGGGATCAGAAAGCCTTTTTCCTGAACCTCACTACTTATCATTTGGTCGTTTGAGGTTTAGCCTGTCAACTTAAAAACTTTATTTCACAATGTTTGAAGCTTTTGCATTGAAAAGAACTGGCTGGGGGTATAAAAGTTGACTAAGATCTGCAGTTCCACACTCTTTAGAATGTGGTGATTTTTAGTGTGGAAGTTAATTTGGAACTGGAAGTACTGCTACCCCAAAAAGGAATATAGCACATAAGTTTTTTTCCACATACAAATTTCAAATATTCAGTAGAAAAAGATGTACATGCCCTGACTGCTCTCATGAATGTTCTCTTGATCAAGCAGAAAAAATAAAAGCCATTATTCATTTCAGATTAGACACAAGTTCAAAATACTGTGTCTTTCTATCTAGTTACAGACTCATCAATATAAAAAATTTCTGTTGTCACAGATTTTCTTCCAGTAGGACATTTAAAAGGCTGTCACTGCACAGGGTAGGTGACTGGTGGAGGAAATGTAGCAGGGTCCTACCACCTGTACCCTTGAGACACTGTCGGACAGGTGACAAGGAAATGCCTCTTGTCACTCATTCGCATGTGTCAGGACTTCCACCTGTTCCACTCCAAAGGCAAAGGGGACTGATATTTCAGGAGCTGCAGGAAAAGATGTCATTGGCACTGAGCTGTCAAAGCTGCAGGGGCCACCGAGGACATTACACAAGGTAAACACTTAAATCTCTTGGCTTCTACACGTGTAAGTTCTCTTATGTTAAAGGTTCTCTGTAGGTGTCACTCATTTGCAGTCTGTGTAAGCACAGAAGAGTCACATCTCCATGAGTGTTCCTGTGCACATACATGGACACAGTCCTTTCCTTGTCCATCCCTCTTATTCAAAATCCATGTCCAAGCAGGCAGGATCCTGGAGAATAAACTGGGATTTTTCCTTGATACCTTTCTTTGCCTTTCAAGGAGTTTCTGAAACACGAGGTGTGAAAGAGTTGCAGCTCTGCAGAAGGTTTATAAAACTACCATCTGTCTTTGCCTCTTTTCCTTCCTCCTCTTGTTTGGGGTGAGGAAAAACCATTAAAACTCAAGAGATGTGGCTGTTATACTCCTTCTGGCTCAGCAAATGGATAACTTCAAGTTCTGTTGCACTGATAAAATTACTGTGGCAATAATGCATCATACACCACACTGCCTAGAAATGGGACATGGTTCTGGGGAAATGTTCAGCTCATCCTTATGTATTTCAGCATTTGTTAAGTGTTTTGTGCTGTGGAAGGACATTAAAAAGATGTGCTGAGTGTGCTGGTTTTGATATTTTTTTTAAATTAGGAATGACCTTAATCAAACTTTAATGTTGTAAAATCAACATAAAGAAGTTGTTTTCTCATTGAAAATGTGCTGAGATACATTTCTTGTCCTGTGCCACCATAATCAGTCTTTGGAATTATTTTTGGAATAGTAGCTATGATGGAAAAATCCACATACAATATGCATAAGGTAGCCAAATTTCATTTATTTGCTATATATCTTTCTTCACACAGACAGAATATTTTAAGATTTTACTAAATTTTGTCCCTCTAGAATCAAATAATTTCTATAAATAAATAAATTAAACACAACAGTTCATCATTATTATTTATCATTATGAGAAACATATTGCACTTTGAAAAATAATCCTAAGAGAATACTTAATTTGCTTTTCATAAACTGATCATTGTTATATTGAATTGTGTTATAATTAACTAATATATCAAAAAGCACTGGCATAATCAAATGCCTCTTGCTTTGATGTGCAAACTCGTGCAATGTACAAGCATTCAGACGGATGGGAAATACATCAATTGACAACCTGTCCAACGAATGTGAATATTTAAAAAACCTTTTGGATTTTAGTGGGCTTTAACTGAATATTTACTGTTTAACATCTTTTTTTCTGCATTTTTACTTCATCCATCATCTGAAGCCTGACAGAGTGTCAGTCTTCTGAGTCATTCTGGCAACAAATCAGCAAAACCCAGGTCATTACTCAAGGAAAACATATGTAGAGGGTGGGGGGAAATGAAAGGAGCCAAACTGAAGTCTAATAAATTGTATTTAAAACTTCTACTCTCTCTTACTCGGCTTGTGAAGGTATCAGAGAAGTTTATCCACAAGTTGGTAACCCTTCAGGCTCAATATTCCTACTGCCTGCATGGTAGAGAAATTATCTAGATTCTCAGAATTTTTAAGAAGCTGTCAGGAAGGGAAAGTCACAGAGTTTTTAGGTACAAACATCGTGAACATAAAGACATTAAGAGAATACATTATTGGATGATAAAAATCTGGGCCTGTAACTGAGTATAAAACAAAATTAACAGGAGCAGTACAGAAAGAAAACTTTAAAGAAATCATGAGCCTAGTCCTTGCACATTGTGAAATGGCCTTTCAAGTTCAAACTGTGCTTTTAAGTCTCTTCATTTCCTTTTAGTCTCAGTTTCTGAGAACTCGACATTTAATCATGATGACTTTTTTCAGTGCATTTTGTTTTGGTGGGGGCTGAGATAATCTTGTAATCACTTTTCACCAGGAATTGTATCACTCTGTAAAGCCTGAGGTATATTAAGAGGTGATTAAAGCACAGGAAGCCAGTGGCACAGGTTGCTGTGTCTTTATGAAGCTCTGAGGAGGGAATTAGCTTACAGTTCTCAGATATCCAAAAATTGAAAAGAAAAATCAGTTCTATCCAATTATAAGTCTGTTCTGAAGACATTCATGAAGTAGATAACGCTCCATAAAGTTACAGTCTCGCTGTTCATTTCTGTCCTCCCAGTTTTGTGGGTCACACTTCCTGAAGATTCAGATGATAGAATAGCTGGAGCATCCTTGGTTCAGTGTGTGCTCTGTGGCAGTCGTATCTTCTGGAATGTTTTTGTAGTCTCTCTTTACTGTGGGTACTCAGCCTGGGGGCACACCGTTCAGCACTATGAGTGAGAGGTAGTTCAGTGATTCTAATGCATCACTGAGAGTAGTAAATTTACAGAATTTTCGATTTCCAAGCCATAAAAACATAGATAATGCTCTTTAATGTTTTATCCTTAATGGAATAATTTCGATGACTCTTGATTGCTAACTCCCAAAAAATATCTCTCTCTATCATTATTTATATTGAATTCTTTACTTACTGAGATCTGTCTTCAAATCCATTTGTGGACCCTAGCCTATACTAACACTCCATTCTCCGTATCTTCCATTCATAATATTTTCCTTTTAATCTTCATTTTATATATATATGATATAGATTTATATATATTATATATATTTACTTTTATATATATGTAGGTAAAAACAATCAAAATAGTGGTATGGAAACTGAGAAGAGGATCTGAAAGTATAAAGACACTAATTTCAAAACATGAATTGTTTCACAAGCTAAGTAAATTGGAAGAATACATGAATGTTTTCTGAAGATACTTCAGTAGTCTAGACATCAAGGTCGTGTAAAAGATTTTTAAGAGCAAGGATAATTAATGGTATAGTAATAAGTGGATATAAACTGGCCATGGACCCCTTCAGACTACAACTCAGAAGGATAGAACAGAATAAAAAGAGCAACAGTGTTCTGATGGGTCCAGATTGCAAGAGCAGGTCCCATCTAACCCTGAATTTAACAATGTGTTTTCCCGGAGAACAACTTCCCAACTGAAATAGAAAGAAAATTATGCTGGTTATCAGCATCCTTTCTCTTCCTGGCAAACTAATCTGGCAGAATAACTGTCTGGAATTAATTTTACAGCACAGTGTTAAACTTAGAGTTAAATTTCCCATTTGCTCAAAGTACACTAGTGTCTTGGGTTTTATTCACTGATGGTTTGTACTTGTGGGAGAAAAAAACCCTTCCACCACCAAAAACACAAACCCCCCCCCCCCACAACAAAACCCCACAATGAAACAACCCCAAACCCAAACAAAGCCCACTAAAATTGTTGAAGCACATTGGCCCAGAAGCAGTACTGCCCGCTCAGTAGGCTCTGTCCTGCCCTGTGCTGCTCACAGACCCTTTCACTCGCCTGTTTTCCTGCCAGGCTGGGCTCCCTATCTTTGGGGCCAGATTTTCCAACCCTTGCATAAATTCTTTTATCTCTTCTACCCAGTGCAGTTAGCAAGCTCTTAAAATATGAACACCCGTTGATCTTTTGTCACATACTGTATCTTTTTTGCCTCTGTGGGCATATGGGTCATTAAAATCCATATTTTTATCTACTCCATATATTTAGGGTTTTTCTACCATTACTAGTTTCATTTTCTGCCCAGCAAAAGTAGTTGTTCTCTGTCTGGAATTTTCAGTCTGTTCTTTTTTCTTAGTTCATTTGGATTTCCTTTTTATTTCTAACAAGGGTATTGAAAAGACTAATATTTCTCAAATTTATATTCCTTTTTTTTTGAGTTTCCAACAAGGAACCTGTTGAGTTAAAATTCTAGCAGGATTTCTTTATAATAACTCAGCACTATAAATTAATCTCATTTATAGGTAAGAAATAAAACACTGGATTTTTTTCATCCAGATTTACTGCATTGGGTGGGTATTTATTCTCTGGAATGTAGTGATGAGTGGAGATGGGACTGAAATTCTCATAAGTACTGCAGGTAACAAGAACAGCTATAGATATATTTATATAGTGCTTCCATAAATAGCGGTGTCTGTTTAGTGTTCCTAACATCACTTTTTTTTCTTTTTTTTTAACGTCTAATCATCATAACAAAAGAGGCAGCCTTTTCTTTGGGGGCAGCAGGTCCGTTCCCCAGAGCCCTTGCAGTGCAGCCAGCTGCCACATAGCAGTGTTAGGATGGAGAGGGACAGGCGCATCAGGGCTCATTCTGCTCCCAAATTTTCCAGTGCACACAATGTCTTAGGGAAATTAACGTGTTGTTTGGTTGGTTTTTAATTCATGTCTAAGTGTCTTTGTGTATCTCACTACATGGTCTCCCTTCGGAAACTCCTTGTAATTACTTGTGAGTTTGTCCTGCCGTGTTTCTGGACAATTCTGCTGCCCCTGTGGGTCAGTGGCTGACCCCTCAGATGAGCCTGCCCGTAGCAGGCACAGGGCAGCAATGTGTGTGCTGGCTGAAAAGAACAGGTGGGCAAACATGGGCCTGCACAAACCCCTCAGAGGTTCAGGAAAACCTCTATTACCTCAGACTTGCTTCGCTTCTTTTTAACTACAAAATACGTGTTAGGGGTTACTGTCTCACTCAACATATTCCTAAGGGTAAATATCTCAAATCAAAGTGTACTAGCTCAACAGCTCATTAGAAACTAATCCATTAACATATTTTTACATGCATCTTTACAATATCAATTATTTATATAGTCTAAAAATAAAAAAAAAAAAATAAACAAAAGAAAATGTAAATCCAGTGCTGGGTAAAATCAGGGGGGGTTATTTTTTGCCTAAACACAGATTATAATTTTCTATTCATCGTTATTCAGAGTGAAAATAAAATTTTTAGATGGCTTTTCATGTATGAATGAAAATTTTAATTTTAAAAACCAGATATTATTCTTTTAGCTTTTTAATGCATAGAAAATTTAGCATTGTCCTTATAATATTTAGCTCTTGTTCTCTGCTTGTCTTTTTCGTAAAGCAAAATTAGAAACCTGTGGCCAAATAGCCAAAAATTTTATCACACATCTGTGAAAATCAAATAATATTTGTCATCTGAATGAATGGTGGCCTTGACTAAAATGTATCATTTTTGTTGAGTATGCTGATAAGGGCACATTAAGAAACAGAAAAGCTATTTATTAAAGTGATGCAGTAACTGCACTTTTCTATAAACTTCCACTCTGGACTCCACCCTTCCAAGTGCTCTCTTAGAAAACAGGGAGGTCAGAATGAACTTTGGATGGAGCTGTATTGTAGATCTGAGGAAATTCTCTCTCTGGGTGGGTAGAAACTTCACTGCATCAGCTAAATAAATATTCAATTAGTTATCCCATCACATCAGGCACAGAGAGTAGGTTTCAAAAAAAGAAACCCAGCTCAGCTGGTGAGAGAGGTGAGAGCAGAGAGTGCCTGGGTGATGTGCAGGTCCCTTCTTCAGGAGGCTCACGAGGAGCAGGAACTCCCGGGTTATTCCCAGGGACTTGCTGGGATGGTGCCAGAAAGGGGCTGCTTGACAAAGCAGGAACACTCCTCCCTTCACTGGTTCATATGGGATTATTTCGATTAGTTCTGGATCCTTGGGGGAAAACAAACAAACAGAAGATCCAAAACTGCAAGATGAGTCCAGTCTTCAAGGTCTAACCCGTAACTGTGTCAAATTCTCCAATTTCATCACTTTATGAAAGTTTTTACCTTTGTGTGTGGGTTTTGTTGTCTTTGTGTCCTTCAGTCACCCCGGCTGTTCCACTGCTGGGAACGCTGAAGGGGAGCGAGCTTCTGAATAACCCCTGGTGTGACTGAAAATAGTTCAGTAGGACTCTCTTTGCTGTTGGATATTTCTTTGTGGGTTTCTGTCCTTTTGGTTTTTCTTGGGTCTAGAAGGTGAGACTCTGGTTTTGGTTTTTATGTGCTTTGTAGAAAGACAGACAATATTTACAGTTGTTACCATATGGTTATTAGCAGTGTCTCAAGCAGTGAGCGATTCCCCTGCCAGAAGAGCAGCACTCTAAGTGCAATTATATCCCACCCCATCTTTGTATTGGTGTATATACCAGCATGTCAGTGGTTCTCTTCTAAACCTGTAGTTTTGAAAATAAGTAACTTAGCTTCTGAGAGTCCCTTTGGGCTAATCTTGGCCAACTAATTCTTGATCCACACGGTAAGGCTTTAAAAAAAAGCAGGAAAAACCCCAAACTTCTTTATTTCATTAACAGTCATCCCCAAGTCTTAACCCTGCCTTTATACTCCATGCCTTAATTAATTTTCTTGCACATGGGCTCATCTTGTCTGTAATGTGTTTATGCTGCATAAACACATAAATTAATTTTAAAACTTACCAAGTGATTCCATTTGATCCTCTCTCCTTTCCTAGAAATTTATCTATGTGATCGGTAACATTAGCATCACACTGTCTGCTTCTGCTATTGTTTTTATCTCATTATGGCCTCACAGACAGTCAATATCCAAACCAAAAGACTTTGAAGAAGGGTACTAGAGTTCCATTTAACGGACTGTTGCCTAAAGTACTGGTTCTTTACTTTGAAATTAGCCTGTATTTGCACAGATTTTGGTTTGGTTGGTTGGGGGTTTTTTTGGGGGGGTGGATTTTTTGGGGGTGGTGTGTTTGTTGGTTTGATTTTTTTTTTCCTTCTCTGGGGATAATTTTGGAGCCAATAGGGATTTTTGTATTTGACTTACTTAGATGGCATTTGTCTTACACTGTGAATACAGAGACTGCGTTTTGAAATGCAGTGTGTCTCAGTGCAGTCTGTTCAATTCAGTTGGAAGCTGAATATAAATGGAATGTAGTTAAAATAGCCATCCACTTTTTATTCTCTCCTAAACCGTGTCTTTTGTTCCTCTGCTACGTGTTTTCTCAGTTTCTTCAGTGGTGTTACAAAGTCCACGGAATTTGTTCCATGCCAGCAACAAAAACTATCCTAAAGAGACCCCATCACAAACATGAGAGGTTACATGTCAGTGAATGGCTGGTAGAGATGAACCTTTTACTCTGTAGAACAGTGACTTCTTTTGCACGTTTTGGAGATGGTCTATGCATTTAAGGCATATTTAGGAACAGATAGTAAGGAGGATAAAAAGTCACTTCACGGTGTATGTCTGGACTGGTTAAGGCTGTTGTGTTTGGCTTCCTACAAATACAGAAGGAAACAATTCTGCCTGTGTGCTACTGAAAATGTTATGGTAATGAGGTGGTTTGGGTTTTTTCCTTTGGACAAAGATTTCCCTGTACTTCAAACGCTTTCTGCATTCCCATTTCCCTGCAAGTAGCTGGGCTCCTTAAACCCTGAAGGATGATTGTCTGATGTTTGTGCCTCCTGGAGCTGGGAAGTGGGCAGCAGACTCAGATGAGGAAATATTCAGTAGGTGCTGTGAAACATCACATCCCAAGAGCAGAATGCCCCTCTAAGCCATCCTGTGTAAGGCTGCTGGGTAGTGTTCCTGTTCATAACCAAACCTCAAAATGCAGTCCTTGAAAGCCACAGAAATACTCTGATGGCTGAAATTTTGGTGTGACTCCTCAGATGTTATGAAGTGATGGGGCAAATGCTGGTGCTGCCTGTGGCAGCAATGCCAGTATGTTGGACCTGTTGTGAGCCTTCCCCATAGCCATGGACCCTTCCCTTCCACTCCTCGCCTCCCCTCCTGGAGAAGGAAGCAAGGTGGACTTGTGCAGTGTGGACACAACGTGGTTAGCTTTTTTGTCTTGACTGAGCCTGCACAGGGCTCTCCTGGACAGCACTAATCATGTGCTTTGCTTTTCTAATCACTCCTTCTCCTGACTCTCTCTTTTTGCCACCCTTGTACCCACCTTTGTCTGCTCTGCTCTCCTCTCAGGTAAACAACTTTCCTGCATCCCTGACGTGCATGTCCTCTGTAGAAGCACAAACACAGAGGGAAATGCTTTGCCTCCTGGTAATGGAGAACACTCCACTCTTTTGATTGTTCTTTTACCAGCGTTTGGCTGAAAAAAAGATGCTCTTTAACAGTTCTGTCACTGCATATTCTTTTTTTCCCCTTACATATCATAAAGGTTGATTCTCTGGAGGGTATTTTTCACCCCTGAGGACAAGAAGCTGCGTTCTTGTACCACTGTGAATTTACATGTAAATGTAGTCAGGATTAAATTAAAGTCTCCAAGTAAAGAATGAATTTGGTGCCTGTAGACTGTTTTAATTTCCTTCCTTGCAAATAATATGTTTCTTCTGTTATCAGGGTTCACAAAATACTTAGATGTTTAAGAGCCTTTAAGAAAACAGCACTAATAGTTTGGTGTACAAGCAGCCAGTGTGCATTTGCTAAGGCAGAGTCCGGGAAAATGGTGTTTCTTTTCTCTGGATGAGCCCACAAATTATGTGGCAAAGGTGCCTGAAAGCCCAGATGCTTCCATAACAAAACAGCCTTCTGTGGGACAGCTGGCTGGTGGTGCCTGATTTTCTGTGTGTGCGAGTAACTCCAGAGCTTCCTGCTAAATCCTGTCAACACAGCCTGTCTGCTGGGGGTTTTTTGCTTTGGTTCAGCAAAAGGATCAGAGATTGGGTTTCTTTATTTCTCTGCTTTGACAAAGAGGAAGTTTCAGAGCCCAGAGTGGAAGGATGGGTTTTTCAGTTTATAAACAATTGCTTTCTATAAATACTTCTCTCACTGTTATGCACGGTGGTGTGTACTGAGTGCCTCCACAATAAATACAGGGCACAGAAATGTTGCAATCCATCAGTCTGCTGCTCCACTGACTAAAAAGTCACTTTGGAGTTCAACTGTGTCCTCAGGGGTGTATCAGATTTCATGCTTCATTTTTAATCCTGGGCTAGTACTTACAAAAATCATACACACTCATGCTTTCCATTGGGAGTTCTAACTTCCCAAGAATTTCTGGCGTTTAATCTTCTGCTTTTGGAGATCGAAATGGAATACAGAAGACTGTTTCCAAAATTCCCTTAAAATGAGTCTGCATGAGTCTGTGGCATATGGCATATATGTGTTCACTATGCTTTGATTTTTCACTGTTAATGCTTTATGCTTGTAGATAAATCCTCTGAATGTAATTCCCTGTTATAGAATTGGATTACATTGGTTGGACTGCAGTCCATCCAGCAAACTAAATGGTAGCAGTCAGATCTTTATGGATTAATATCCCATCAACTTCTGTAGATGAAGAGAAACTCCATGAGTATTTGTAAAATTATTTTTCAGTCATACTAACTCCTCGGGTTGCAGAATAAACAGGGATTTGGGACACAACATAACCAGGCTACGTGACAGGAAAGATGCTTGGAATATCCAGCATCCTTGCCCAGAACTGAGGTTTGGCTGTTGCTCTGCTTTATAGAATATTTAGCAAATTCAGCTGAGCTAGTACTTTTAGGAAGGAAGAGGAATCTTCTTTCATTTTTCTTTCTTCTTCTAACCCTTGAATGTAAATCACATTATGCCTGGAAACCCTGATAGTCAGAAATGGGGACTTACAGGTGAACAAGAAATTAAAAGTAAAAGTTTCTATTGGAGTATTCCAGTATCAGTCTGAATGTGGAATAACAACCGCTTCCAAATAGAGGAGTCTGAATGTGAGGGAGGTAAGGAGCAGAACTCATTTTGTAATTCCCCTTTCATATAAATGAGGACTAGATTTATATGGCCATGCTGCCCTGGGAGGGCTCTGGTCTTGTTTTATTTATTACCATAACAAAAATCTAATTTTAAAAATCCATGAGCAATTATCTGGTTTTGCTGTGGAAAAACAGGCACTCGGGTTCTGTGTATAATGGGTTATCATTTGGGGGTGCAGATTGCATTTCTTTTATATGTTTTGAGCTAAATAAAATCCCTCCTGCTATTTACTACAAAGAAAAAACCAAACAATATCCACAAGCAAAGAATCACCAAAAAGAAAGTACTTTGCTCCTGCTCTTCTGAAAAACCCTACAGGATCCCATCCTGGAAGTGATCTGCTCATGGCTGGCAGTATTTTGCCATGCTTTTTGTAGTCCTTTTGAATAGGACTTCCCAACAATTGTTGTTTGGTCCATGGCGGTGCAGCATTTTGACAATAATATGCATTTTTCATACCTTGTTCTAGGGGAAAGAGAAAAAAGAAAACTTCTATATCTTCCAGGTATGTTATTGACTGTACCTGCAGTTGTACCAACACATGCAAAAAGAGATATAGGTAGAAATATGAGTTGACACTTCCAAGCAGTGCTGCTTCTGCTTGCCATATAAAAATGCAGTACCGTACTGTCATCTCTAAAATACAACTCAGCTGAAGTTTGCTAAAAGTAGCTCAGTTCTCAGTATTTATTGGGGCTTATAAGTATTCATTCATTTATGTATTTATCTTTTCTCAATGCACTTTACACAGCATCTTGTTTCATTTCATATGCTAAAGACTGTCAACTGCTAAGAAAGTCTTCTTAGAAATTTGCCATGAAAAATAAAATAATCATGTGGGCAAACAAGCTCACATAAAATGGTACTGGGTTTTATTTGCTGGCCTATTTAATCTATAGAGTACTATCCAAACAGAAAACAAATAGTATGGTTAGTAAAGAAGATAATGAAGTAATTTTCCACAATAAGTCCTTTTTAAAGGCAATCTTGGTTAAGCAGGACTGACAGCAGAAGTACTCACAGCCCCTTGAATGACAGCAATAAGACAAAAGAAAGCAGGTATAGGTTGGTTGCAACAAGGAAAAGTCTGGCTTGAAAAAAATTCCTGGTGAGAGTGTTTAATCCCCTGAGCAGTCTGCCCAGGGAGGCTGTGGAAATCTCCATCCTTGGAGATTTTTAAAATTTGACTGGTCATGACCCAGAGCAACTTGATTCAAATTTAAAATTGTGTTTGTGTGGAGGAGTTAATTGCTGTAAATGGCCTCCAGAGGTCAATTGCAACCTACTCTGTTTCTGTGGTGGGTAGTCAGGGTTTAGGTGGCAGCCTTGTGCCTTGTCAGTTTATAATTCCATAGACTACCATGAGGAAAATGTGCCTTTTCTTTTTTTAATAAATCAGTGCAAAGTTAATTTCTGTTAAAGGTATTTATATTGAAAAGCAGATTTACACCCTTACATTTATTTTTTTTTTTTAAAAGAATTGCATGGTCAGGACTGCTCAGTGGGTTTGAGGGACTTCTTTCTCTCCCTCTCTCCCCCTCTTTCTCTGCAATTCTAATCCTATGAAGCATGAAAAAAGAAGGGGGTTTTATTCATGTAGATCAAACAGGTTTTTTCCAAACAGGCTCTGGACATGTGAGGAGTTTTTGAGCATTCACCACTCTAATCTTGACTTAATCTTGCAGCTTTGGTAACCATTGGTGTTGTGCATTCTGACTATTGGATTGTCTTACTGGTTTTTTAACGAAAATTAGACCTTGTGATCTGCTCGTAATTCTTTCTCGTGGCTGTATTTTGGTGGAGAACAGCATCCTTCTCAGGGACTTGCTGTTCTCTGAGGCTCTCATGGTAATAAACTGTTCATATCTTTATGAAGGTTTAACGTAACAACAAGGCTTTTCTAACTCTACCAAACTGTTGAATCATGTAAGTGCCTTGCACAGCCTCACTGTCTTGAGGTTTGGGAGAGATAAGAAATGTGTCTGACATTCCAGAGAGTTTTCTTTCTGGAAACTCTACTTGTAGTATTTGTTTTAAAATCTAGCACCTGCACATTTCCCTTTTTTTGAGCTCCGTTTTACCAACAGAAAAGATTTGGTAGAGATAATTGAGTACAGCACAGTGTCTTCATAAAGTACTTCAAATTTCAGCTGAGGTACAGCAAGACGCAGCTTTCTATCAAAGCAAGCAAAGTTTGTCAATAAGATGGAAAACTGCTGTCATCTAAAAGGGTGTCTTAGCAAATAAAAAAGGCAGACTGTGATTTAAAAATACCCCTTTATCTCAGTTTCTTCCAAGGGCCTCAGCCAGCAGTCATAGCAAAGACTGTCTGCCATTGTACTGTTCAAAGGTCACCTTTTCAAATCAGAAGCCTCTAGAACCACACTCACCTTTGCAAAAATAAATGTTTTGAAGTTAAATGAGACAAATATTAATAATGTATTGGTATAAAGCATCAAGGAAACTGGCCTAAACCCCAAATTTAACTTCTATAAAATTTCAATCTGTTTCCTTGTGTTTAAAGAGCAGACAAGTGATAGTGAATGTGCTTCATATTTAAATTTCAACTGGCAACAGTGTTATAAAATATTTGTGAATGTGGGTAGAATGCATGTCTGGTAGGAAAATATCAGTCATTAGGAGCTCTGTGATTGTAATAAGCACCTCTCAACTTATTTAACCTGTAATTACCTGTAACACTTGATGAACATTCCTTATTACCTTTGTCAAACCTTTTTAAAGTCTACATGAATACTTATACTGTCTCAAAAATATTAATAAATTGGTGTCAGTTTAATTACAATTATTTTATATATCAACCAATATAGTTTTTGTTCACATATAAACCAGGCTGCTTAATCTTTTAATCTTAAAAAAGTTATATTAAATAAATGGGCTTTGTCTTAAACTAAACTTAAACTCTTTCTGCTTTTGGCAATGGAATTTTTTATTTTATTATTCCAGCATCTATGCCTTTCTCCTTCAGACATGAATCTCGCTCTGTTTACCACCTGTTTCATTTTTTCAGTGCAGTGAAACTCCTATTATTGTCACAGAACAGGCAGCATATGAGCTGTGGCTGCTCACAGGGGTAGAAAATCAGGACAGCATCATGGACTCCAGGTCAGACAGGCATCCTGGGCCAGTGACTCCCTAATAACTTGTGGCAGCAAGCAGATAAAATGGACTTTGAATGTAAAGCTTTTGTCCAAGGGACATGCCCTTTTTTCTTTTCTATTCCTTTGATACCTTTCCTAGAGTTTCAGCTCCTGGAAAGTTAACGTAACAAGATTGGATGTGAGAATTTCGGCCCACAGTGCAAAGCAGAATTTAGTATTTGCTTTTGCTTCTTTGGACTATCAGTACATACTGTATGTTGCCTGTTACTATGTCAGTAGAAAGGTAAAATATAATTAGTGTAGCTCTGAAGCTTGAGGGCTGATGGCATTTTGCTGTGCATGATAGTCATGAAACAAACTAAACGAAAGGAATTTAATTACAAACCTTTAGCATAAATCATCCTGAGCATGGATGTACAGATCACCCTGTCAGATCAGCTTCCATGTGCAGTTGTCTGGCAACGTGGAGAATTTATAAAGCACTGAACTATGTCACTGGCAGCTGGATTTCACATACAGTAATGTTATGCTCACATAAAGCTCTTTATGAATGAGATTTGGAAAATGTTAACTGTACCAATCTCAAAGGATCATGCAAAGGATATGATAGTGTGTCTGTGCTGAATATTTCCACTTAGCTAATCTAAACCTATTAGAGTAACTAAAAGACTAAATTCGAATGAAGAAGTTTGAGGTAGTATTAGAGCATAAAACTCCCTGGACAAATTCAGTGCTATTTAATTATATATATCATAAAGAGAATTTGTTTTAATCCATAGATAATGCTCTGGTATAGGAAGTATGAGTTTCTGAATTCTAGACCTTTGGTCTTTTCTTTAAACAGGTAAAACTTTAATTTTTAATGAAACCTTAAGTTTTAACAAGATGCATTATCTTGTATTATCAGATTCATGTAGGCAAGCATTAGTGTGTATCAGCCTGCTTGGCAGAGAAGAGCATGTGGTCCTTTGAGCCCTGCCTGGGATGCCCCTTTTAGTTCAGGACAGCGACAGAGCACCTTGATATTAAAAAGAGAAAACCAGGTAGGAAGAAGAATAGGAACTCACTGTGGCTCTAGGCAGATACATTAACCTTCACAGTTTAGCTCTCTCTTAGCCCAGCTTATTTAATCTAGATTCATGTGCGTCTTGCTTACCCAAATATGATGATGAAAATTAATTAGACATTGAACATATTCCCGTACTATGCAAACTCACTCCCTCTATATTGCTGCATGTGATCTGCTACTTCTGCTGAGCACTCCAATACTTCCCTAGCCAGGATGGATCTCCTGCCACTTGCTTTTGCTTTGGCAGATATTACCCATTATCAGTCCTATGGAGGAATGTGGTCTTGCTGAATAATATGAAATATGAGGGCTCAGAACTACTCAGCTGGCTCTGGGAGAGGACTGAGGGCCCATCCCACCTACAGGCTCTGCAGTCTTCAGCTTTGCAGGGCAGCAAAACCCTCAGGAGCTGCAGCTGCACTGAAGGGGTTCAGGGAACCATTAGTCTGGTGGGATCTGTAGAGCAGGAAATTCCATATGTTGTTAAAGTATTCCCCTCCATTCACACCTCTAGTATTTTCTCAGAGGTTGTTTTTCTAAGGTCACATTAGCAATTTGATCATATATTCATAAAAATGCTTGTGAATTATCATTACATTGTTTTGGCTTTGTTTCATCATAATCAAAAAAATTATTAGTGTTTTTTTGTCAGCTGGCTACTAATGTTTAAAAATGTTTTGTCTGGTTTGATCTTAATTATCACCTCATGTGCTTACAGTGCCTATCTACAAGATACTGATTTTTTCCTAAATCACAGCAGAGCCCAAGTTGCTTAAGGGAGAAACAGATATTGCCTGCTGATAACCAAAGCCTTAGCATTCAATTCTGAGACAGGCAGTGTACTCCCAGCTGGACTAAATGTGTACCCTGGTGTACTAGATTTAAAAAAAAAAAAAAAAAAGAAAATTCCTAAGTGGGTAAGCACACCTTTAGTTCCAGAGATTTGGTCTGAGCCTTTCTGTGTCCATGTCAGTGGTGGAACACAGGGTGGTTCCTACACAGTGTATTGAAATTCCAGCTTTATTGGGGTCTAAAAGTGGATTATCAAGAAGAGGGGCTAAACTGGGGATGTTTAGGAGTTTACAGGCCCAGTGTCCTAAAAAACTCTTGAGTGGCTACTGCTTTAGAAGTGAATATGTTGTCTGTGCCTCTGACTAATGCATGTCTTACTCTGGGACACAGACACTGAACTGAGGGAAGCCAACTAATAGACGATAATATCTTATCTTTCCAGTGCAATTACCTTTTAAAATGAGGAGAACCTTTCACTGAAAAGATAAACCTGTCCAGAGCAGGGCTTTAAAATCTTGAAAGATGATGTGCGTGGACAGGTCATTGACTAAGACTAATATTAGACTAAGAGTAAGCCATCTCTTAGTTTTTGTAATAAATCCAAAGTAAGGTTAGAGCGTCCTTAGGAAACAGTACCTTAATTAGAGGTTATCCTTCAAGGCACACACCATGTCTTATCAGTGCTTCTTTTATCTTAAAGGTGGTTTTGATAGTAGCTTAGTGCTGTGAGCAAGCCATCTATTTGATAATTAGCATCCATTTTCCAGTCTTCCTGTTCTTACTTGAAAGATATTCTTCCTTTTTAAATCGATAATTATATTTTTAAATTGAGGATTATGTGATTAAAAGAAAATCAGTGTTAATTTTAAAGGCAGGATACTGACATTAAGTAGTTTTCTTATGTGAGGTGACTCTTCCTATGGGAAGGGATCCCACCCTGTGTCCTGCCCTGGTGGCCCCCACAAGAAGACCCTGCTGTCCTGGGGCCAGAGCAGAGCGCTGGGGTTGGAGGGGGCTGGAGCATCCCTGCCGTGAGCACACAGGAGGCTCTCAGAGCACCTGCAGGAGAGCCGGAGAGGGGCTTGCCAGGAGGACTTCTCCCTTTGGTGACAGGACGAGGGCAATGGCCTTAAGCTGAAGGAGGGTGGATTTAGGTTGGATATCAGGAATAAATTCTGCACTGTGAGGGTGGGAGGCCCTGGCACAGGGTGCCCAGAGCAGCCGTGGCTGCCCCGTCCCTGGCAGTGCCCAAGGCCAGGCTGGACGGGGCTCTGAGCAGCCTGGGCTGCTGGAAGCTGTCCCTGTCTGTGGCAGGGGAGATGAAACTGGATGATTTCTGAGGTCCCTTCCAACCCTAACAATTCTGAGATTCCATGTAGCCCATCCTATTTGATAGCCTAAAGTATATATGGTGGGGATCTTATGTGCTATTTCATTGTTAGACTTTTATTTTCATTATTTTATTAGGTCAGAAATACTTTTATATTGAGTATGAATTCACCCTTAAAGTTTATTTCCCTAAACCTTTCTTTTTCTCTGCATTAGCACTGCACAGATGTACTGTTATGATTTTGATCCCTTGTACAATTCAGTCTTTAGTGACAACTCAGAATTAACCTGCTTATTGGTTGCTTGTCAACATTATGAAATAATTTCAGAGCTGTCTGTTTTCCTTCACTGATATTTTCTATGAAGAGTCAGGAAAATCTTATCTTTGTATTGCAGAGAAATTGTCTCCAGCTTGAAACAAATCTCTAGTGTTTCTCAATTCCATCCTTTCCTCTTCATGTCTCATAGTGATCATTGTACGTGGTTTGTGGTCCTTCCTCGAGGACATTTTTATTTTAACAATAAAGCTACTCTATACTTCCATTAAAGAATGTTAACTGTAGCAGCATTATCTAACAATGAGGATGATTTGGGCTCTCCTAGCTGACTTTTCCTGAAGCAGATTGGTGTTCTGGATTCGATTCCAAAATCTATCACAAAATTTGGAGTTTGCCTTTTAAAAGCTTAACTCTCGTCTAATAAACCAAATGCGTTCAGAAATCTATTTATTTTCATTCATTTCAAATTCCTTTTCCTCAGCCTTTTACAGTAAATAACTTCATTTTCCCACCTTGCTGCTTCTACCACCTACCTTCTTTTAGACATTCTCTCTGCAGAGATTTTCTCATTTTGTAGAAGAACCTCTTTTTTCCCCTGAATTATTTATAGCATTATTTAACTGTAAAGTTGAAAGCAGACATTATTTCTCAGTTCATAATGAAGTTGTTATACCTTTTTCCTTTTTAAAGTTCCTTATCATTCTATGAAAATTTAAATCCCTTTTTTCCATTCTTAGATAGGACTCTGATAAAAAGCATGCATAAGTTTTTTTTTTTATTCCTATTGATAGGAGTCTGCCCTGAACCACCACCATCTATATCTAACCAAAGGGTAAACGAATTTTGTTAATAAAATTTGCCTAGGCAAAGATGTTATTTTTATTATTGAGTCATTGGCAGTAATGTACTATACATGAATGCCTACTTCCACTAGATACACAATTAGCAATAATAAGTATGTTGTATACGTGGGATAATATTTCCCTGGATTAGTTATATTTTTGTTTCCCAGTTTCATGTGTTGCTTCTGTCTACAAAGTGGAGTAACAATTCCTCAAGTTTGACTGAATTTTCAGTGAGTGGCCTCATGCAAACGAAGACTAATATGAAAGGAAATAGCTAATGGTGTTTGTGGATAGTAAAATCTGTGTTTCATGAATATTCCCAAGGGAAATGAACATTTAAGTAATGCAAGTCCTAATGACACTTATAACTACTGGAAATTTTCAGGGGGCAAAGAGGCTGAGCAGAGTATATGAGAAGTGTGGAATTGCTGTGGTTTGAGGTCGCTCAGAAGTACCAAAATCCATATTCCTGGCCCAGGTGTGTGTATGTCTGTGCACAGGCCTTGCCAGTCAGAGGTAGTTTGGGACTCTGAGATGTCTGCCAGTTTTCCAGGAGTGACTTTGCTTCGTGCCTCGGTGTCACAGAGCTCGGGAGACCTGACTTTTAAATGGCACCACTTTTGCTTACTTCAAGGTTAGTGATTGAGTTTCAGAAAGGCACGGTCCCTGTGCTCTGTTCAGAGATCTGTAGCCCCTCACAAGTCCTTCTCAATACCTCATCTCCTCTAAAGGTGTATGATCTAGCTGCATTTGAAAACGCAATTTGGAAAAGAGATTAAGATAAATGCTATTAAAAGATAAAAGATTCATGCACAGGCTAATATTTGATTCAGGGTTGGGTTTTTTTTTTAGATTTGTTTCATCTTGTAGTTCAAAACCATTTTTCTGAATACTAAACATAATTTTTGCACAAATGATCAAGGCAATCCATAACTCTGTCTTCCACAACACATTTACAAAGCTTTCATGTTTATGTATGATTCCTGTAAAGGGGTTTGAACAGGAGGAGAAAGGAATTTTCAAACATTGGTGAGCTTCAAATAAGTTATTTCATTGATTTACTTGTTCATGCAGCAAATTATTAAAATAGCCTTTGAACAAAATTGATATTTATCTCCCTGTATTTAATTTAATAGATAAATGTTGTCAACATCAGCAAGAAACTGCTGTCTTTCGTAAAGTATTTCATAGTCATGTTTTATTCAAGGGGACAATTCTGCACTTATTGATTATATTAAATGGTATTTTTATTTATTTTCAAGATTTCAGTTAATGTTTTGAAATAAATTTACTTACAGTAACATGGAGTAAACAGCAGTCAAGAAATAGAAAGGGATTGCAGGAACAGTACATCAATGTCAAACTTCTGGTTTACTGTCCAAGTCTTTAATTACTTGTTTATTAAGCTATTTTTAATGGGTATAAACTCTTCCTGTGACATTCAACATGTTAGGTGACTAATTTCAGCTGCTGCAAAATCTATAGGTTCTCGTCATTGTCCACATGATATAAAAATACATGCAAATACTCCTGTGACTTGAGAATTCATGGTTCAGCCGAGCTGCCAACAACCAGAAATCCTTGGAAAGCACAGAGGAGCCTCAAACACTGTTTAATCAATATTTCTTTAGGAAAAACAGGAGCTGTCTGGGAAAACCTGACATAGTTCTGTGTCGTCTTCTGCCTGTGAGGTCAGGATATATAAATATTGCTGCATCAGGATAGAAAGTAGGTTGGAAAATCAATCTCTGTTTTTCTCCTTAGTAGTTCTGAATATGCCTTCCTATTTTAATAGCTGGATTTATATTGCCAGGGCATGACACAAAGAAATAATCTATTTCTAGGATAAATAGGCAATGTGGTTATAAAAAGTCAGGGAGTCATACAGTGCTTGAGAATAATGGAGTTATGTGTTGATAAAAGAATTCTTGCATGATGGTTAGAGACAGTATTAATTCATGGTTAGAGACAGTAGAGACATTATTAATTCATGTCTGTTGTTTCATAATGATTGAACTAATTTGATTTACTCTTAATAGTCAGTGACGTGTATAGTTATTGTTGCATTTGTAGGTCATTGTGCACAGGACAAGTCATGAATATTTTTGCTGCTGGAATAAATCCAAAACACTATTCTAGTATCCTTCTAAAGTTCTGTAAATACCAAAATTTTGAAAAGCCATTGTATACTTACAAAATCTGGGAAAATAAAATAGCTGTCATCTCTCTGATTCCAGTGCTAAGTGATTTGCACTTGAGGATCCTTCTGATTTATGTCTCAGTGACAGTCTCCTCAGTGAAAGAGGAATACTTGTGTGAAATCTGTCCTCAAGTAGAGTAGGATTTCTGGTCAGGTGCTTTCCAGAAAATCCCATGACAATATGAAATTCAGTCTTGCAAATTAAGATTTCATTATATAACCTAACACCTAAGGCACCTAAATGAAGTGAAGAAACTTTAAAAAACCTACTAAAATTGTCAAAAACATGTCCGAGAATATGAAGAGGAATAATTAAGGATCCATTTGGCTTCTCAGGATAGGGTCTGTCTGCAATCACTGATGCAGTTGCTAGCAGGTGGGTGCCTGAAACAAAACTGTGGGGCAGGAGTGACTCTGTGAAGATGCTGAGAGCCTGTAAATGAGCAAAGAAAAGCTGCTATGACAGGACCAGAACTGATTCTCTTGCTGAATTCTTGTGGCACGGAGTAAATGGAGATTTTCTCAAGTGTTACCCGCAAAAAAGTGACCTGTTCCTGGGTTTCCGAGATTAACAGCTTCTATGAATACTTCTTTCAAAATTATTTAAACTGTTACTGCAGAAGATTATTTTAAGGGATTTTTTTCCGGGTGAAAGCTTGTAGGTTGGGTTTTTTTGAAGGGCTGATAATTGTAATGAAAAAGAGACAATAATATACAGGAGAGCAGACTTACAAAGACATCCAATTATGTGTTTTCATAAACTCATGCAAGCTAGAGATCTAAAAGATCTGTTAATGTGCAGGTAGCTGAATTCCCTCTTTATGGCAGCATTGGTCCCTGTAGTGTGCTTTTCTGAGCTGTTAGACTCTGTTTTAAACAACCCCTGCAACTGCCTTTTGCTGCTGCCCTGGGAGATTTCCAAGGCCAAGGGAAGGGAGGTTTCAGTGCACTGTGTTTATCTATCACAATGTTAAGGGAACTAATAATGTATTCAGTACCTTCTTTAAGGTTGGTTACTTGATTGTTGACTTGCTCTTAAGAACTGAAGGAGGGAGTCATTCTGGATTCACTTGAGATTTATAAAAGAGAAGAGCAAAAGATCAGGAGATTCCTGGGATCTTGCATTCATTGCAATTTTTCATAATACTTATTTTTTCCTCATCTGTTAAAAGATCTGGTCTTTGTAATATATCCACCATCAGCACAATGTTAACATAATATTTTTTTTTGCCCAGGAAAGTTTATAATTCTTCCCAGTGAATAGAAAAATAGAAATGGGCTGTGTCAATAGTTAGGGTAGCCCTCAGTAACCAATGACAATAGGTTTGAATCTCTCAGATTTCTGGTATTATTTTTGGAAGCTACTTTGCATTGTTATGAAATGTGAATTGCTCTTTGACTGCTATACATATGATATATCTCATGATCCTGGAACATGCGTTTCATGATAAGTATGAAAAAGACAGTCACATAAAGCGTTCACCTTTCTTGTGCTTGCTAACTAATAGTCTTTGTTCAATATATACTGAAAATATATATTTAAATGCAAAATGGCAAAAGAATCCTCTAAGTTATTGACTTTTTGTTTATCATAGTTAAGATAGGTCCCAAGCTTAAATTAACTTGCTAATAATACATCTGTTTTGGTGATAAAACAATTAATTTAAATAATAAAAGACCAGCTTTTTTTCCTATAAGATTTTGAGCACTAGGGGAAGAAAAAGAAAATAATTAGGAAAAGAGTCTTGTAGAAAAGGTAATAGCTAGACCTTTTTTTGGTCCCTACCATTCAGTGCAACTGAGAGCAAATTATTTAACCTTGCACCAGAGTGCTTTGTAACACAGGCATGATGTTTCATTCTTCTTTTGTTTATTTGTTTGCTTGCTTGGTTTTTCATGTTGCACATTGGTATTACAAACTCCTTCAGACACCAGTTATCATTTATTTATGGGTGGATTAAGAAGTGGAGGAAAAAACCAGGAGTGATTTTTTCTTGGGTAGGTGGGCCCTACTTTAACATTGAAAAGCAAAGGCAAATTCATTACTGTGAAGAATCAGCTTCGTATACGAGGCATTGGATGTACAAGAAAAAAGTCTGCATAGAACTTTCCAAAAGGAGTTTTGAAGAAGAAGCCCTTGTCCTTTTTTATTAGGTTCTATTAGGTACGTTTGAAACCAAATAGTGTTTTTCACAAGGATCATTCTGTTTTGCTGAGCTTTGTGTACAGCTGAAACAAACACTTCCACTCTTTTTTTATTAAGAGCAATTTCATTTATGTTACACCTGATGTTCAGACATCTGTGTTTGTGCAACAGAACTGTCAAAGATACGGGGTTAGTTTTGGAAGTAACTTTTCTGTGTGGCACATCACACTGTGCTTTGCAGAAACCAATGGCAAAGGTTTGGTTTGGTTTTTTCTAATAGCTCAGTGACAGTGCTGAAAATCTCTTTTTTGTTCATCCTGACCTGATTTGGCTTTGATTATTTTTTGAAACAGGAAGGTATTTTTACATAAATGCTAAAGCCCGAGTAAATTTGTCAGATGAGCCAAGTGTTTTACTAAAAGATAAAATATTGATCTTAACTGATGCTTAGGCAGAACTGTAGGAGGGGGGAATGTGAGGTGAGGGGAAAGCAGACAGCTATGATTTGTTCTCAAAGCATTGCCTTTCCATTTATTTTAGCTTAATGATAGATCCTGTACACACATGCACTCCTCTTCTGCATAGTCTTTTATTTGTGCTGGTTGTTTAATTGAATGAATTGATTCTTAAGAAGTTACCAAGAGTTGCCACTGACATGGCAGGTTGGATGATATTGTGATGTGATGTAAGGCTGATGCACACCCAGGTCGAGCAAAATGAGGAGAGGGAGCTTTTTGATAATTGTGGCTCTCCTGCTGCCTAAATACAGGGTTAGGAGATGGCAACTCCGATTTTTAATTATTTGAATGAAGAACACTGATTGTGATCTTCATTTCAAATTGTTCTAGTCACATTGAAACACCATCACTCTCCCTGGAGCTGATTTGTGTTTGTGCTTCGTTCTGTGAACCAATTTTTGGTGAAGGAAGGAGGAGACTGAAAATGTACAGAAAGTGGCAATTTAAATTCTTGAAAAATCCCATTTCCTGGATCACAGCTGAGGAGAAAGAGCAAACTGCCAGTAATTTAAATATGATAATTTCTGTCATAACTTGACAGCAGATGTGAACAAAAGAGACAAGAAATAGATGAAGACAGGCAAACTGAGAGCACAGAAGATAGTGTATGCAGAGCTGGATAATGTCTGTTGAAACAACGTGACTTTGCTTGGTTTCTATAAATGCTCTGCAGCCAAATTAATGTAAATCAGATTTTTTTGGCAGGCAATGTTCTCTTTAGCTTGTCTCATAAATGAACGCAGGATCAAAGAAGATTTTTTTTCTTCCACATAGCAAGATTGTTTAATCGTTTTTTCCTTAAGCTGAACATACACCTTTCTACAAAACCTGGTTGGAGGGAGGGAGGCCCAGGCATACAAAGAGAGCAAGTGCTGTGGGAAATTGCAGCCCAAGGCTTGCCAGACTGAGCCTGCTTTGTTTCCTACTTGGGAGACCTGTTGTGGATTAGGAGTGTGGTACCGTGGGCTGTAAACAGGATGCTTCTGTAAGTGGGTGTGTGTCTGCATGTCCTTTCGGTATACAGTTATGTTCCTAAAAAAAACCCAGTATGTTTTAATGAAGACAATTTTTAAAGCCTGTTACATAAGCAAAAAGAAGCAGGGAGAGCTGACAGATTTTTATTTTTATGCTTTTAAAGTATTATCATTATTTTGTGGCGAAGTGGCGGGGGAGAGCTGTAGTTATAACTAGTACTTGTTTATTAAAACATTTATCATAAACAAATTACTCCTTCGGTTCTTAAGTCCTGGTTTAAATTCTGAACCCATGTTCTTAGAGCAGCAAATTCTTATTTTAAAACAGTCTGTGGTAAAGGCTTAGTATATTCTCCTCCCTCTGAAAATGTAGTTTGTTTTCAAATAAGTTACCGTGTGAGTTACACCTACAGAGCAAATTATGTTTATGTTTATGCCTTTATTGTCATAACATTTCCATGGATCTGTCCATGTTTCTGTCATGGGTTCTCCCCAGGCAGACACCAAGCCCCACACAGCCACTCGCCCACTCCCCTCTCAGCGGGATCGGGGAGAGAATTGAAAGGGTAAAGCTGGAAAAATCATGGGTTGAGATAAAGAGAGTTTCATGGGGAAAGCAAAAACTCTGCACACAAGCAAAGCAAGGCAAGGAATTCATTCCCTGCTCCCCATGGGCAGGCAGGTGTTCAGCCTCTCCAGGAGAGCAGGGTCCCATCAAGTCATGGTTACTGGGGAACACAAACACCATCACTCCAAAGGTCCCCCCTTCCTCCTTATTCCCCCCAGCTCTGTATACTGAGCATGACGTCCTGTGGTCTGGAACATCCCTTTGGTCAGTTTGGGTCACCTGTCCCGGCTGTGTCCCCTCCCAGCGCCCTGCCAGAGGGGCAGCACCCAAACCAGAGGAGCCCTGGCTGTGTGTGAGCCCTGCTCAGCAATAGCAGAACCATCTCTGTATTGTCAGCACAGTCTCTGTGCAGCACAAACCCCACCACAGCCCCCACCCCCTAACTGCCACGGCCATTAAACTTCCCCCAGCCAAGACCAGCGCAGTTTCTAAACAAGCATTTGAACCTGTTACCTGTGATTGATCATTGTATGATGGGCTTAGTCCCATAACATTGCATTCCTTGAACTCCTCACGCTTTAGCCCAAAGTATCTCTATGAAGTCTGCCCCACTGTGTGCGTAATCTCTTGGCTCAGGATCTTTGGAATCACGATAGGAAAAGCCAATAAAAAGCCGGATTCCATTGGTGTGAGAGCCAGCTCGTGGGCAGGAGCCGGCTGGGAGGTTCTGAAGGAGCACTGCTGTAGGAGCATACCTGCTCTGCACACAAGGACGGGTCTCACTGGAGATTTGGTTTCAGCATGTTTCTAATGACGAGTGACATTGGCTGTAGATTTACAAGAAGACTTAATCTCCACTGAAAAATAGGTCCAAAGTAAACTATTTGAACTGTATGTGCGTGGTATCTGCCCGGGCCACAGCCAGTGGACACCTTTTGTGGATATGGGTGGGTCTGGTGTTAAACAGACACTCTGCAGATCACTGCCTCACTACCACACCTTCTGACACCCCCTTACTGTTCTACAGTGGGGTATTTAAGGTGTCAGAAAAAACTTTTTCACTATTTAAGGTGTGCTTATTTTGACCCAGTAATAGGACCACCCAGACCAAAGATTTCCGGGTGACTGACTTCCCTCTATTTTTGCCTTATATTTCCCAGACTCACTTATAACGTGCTTCCCTGGGCCTAGAGAACATTTGTATATTTTATATACTTTCTATTCGCCTGCCTTTCCCTTTACAAGCCTGTGGAGCCAGCAGAGCTATCCAGTATTTGCATTATAGTCACAACTGTGACCGTAACACATTGTAAGGAACTGGTCTTGTCCATCATGTTTTATACAAGTAAATTTTGTATATTTTTATATGTGTTTCCAAGTACCCATTTTGTGCTGGATAGTCACACTTAGATGACAGATAAACAAGTGCAAAACCATTCCAGATAGGAGAAATAAAACCCAGAATTCTCCCAATATTGCTATGTGATATTCAGCCTATCAAAAACTGGTATATCAGGGGCCAAGAACTGCTGCATCATTGATAAATAACTCATCATTCCCGCTGTTAACGTGGATTCTCCATTTTTAACTCAGAAGCCTCCTCTTTCATTTTTAGATTTGAAAACTCATGAGGGAGGGAAGGTTTGAAGTTGAATCAAGAGCTCCAAATTGCCTCACAGGAGATTATCTCCGATATTCACGTTAAGGAATTGCAAATTCTTTTGACTTCGAAGTTTAATGGCTCAGGATGTTTAATTTGCTATCACAGTGCATGTGCTTGTTCCATATGGCTGCAGCTGGAAAAAGAAGAGCATCAGAATTCAAACTGTTATCCAGATTAAATTCTTTTTACTTTTCATCTGAGTCAGCTTCCAGATTTTCCATCAAAATGCAAGCTTCGTTGCACTTTCTCAATGCTAGACCTGAATAGCTTTGTCATAACCAACCCCATTAATTCAGCAGGAGCAACTTCTCCCAAAGCATGACATTTCTATGGAAACCCAGGGAAAGTTCCTCCTTCTGGCTTAGGAGTGCTTTTTTATTTCAATGAACTGGAGATTTCTAGGGCATAGGAACAATACGAACAAATGTAACATTATAAAGACCTAAACGGTACGAAAAGTGACTGCGCTTGATCCAAATTGTAAGCCTGGCATTAATATGTGAGGCTGGAGTGGCTTTCCCATTGCCATGTCTTAAAAGAATGGAATCAAACACTGAGCACTTGGTGTTTCCTGATTTTCTATAGTGCAAAGTAAGTCAAAAAGTCCTTAGCAAAGGAGCTACAATAATTACCAGCCTTCTGTAATAAATCAACATTTAATTGCCTGCTTGACAGGTCGGGGAAGTTTAAAAATAAGCTGGGAAATACAGAACAAGAAGGTTTATCAAGCTACCCTTATTTATGTGTTGTTTACCCCAACCCTGAGCAAAGCAACATGGAAAAGTTTTTTGTAAACAGCTGGCTAAATTATTTTGTGCTGAATGACTTGAAAAGCAACATATAGACAAATTCTTTTGATAAAAGTGTCATTTGAAGGTTTAGACTTCTACCATTATTCCTGTCAGTAAGGGATAAGGAACAATCCATGATGAAATTTGATTTCCATTTACATGCTTTGGAAACTTATGTGGCTTTATTGTGTTTTTTTCATCAAACTAAAACAACATTAGTCACAGCACCAATTTTTCAGAGAAGTTTTGTTTAAAAATCCATTTCCACATGTCTCTGTGATATGAAGGGAGTCATGCACGAAACAGCAGATTTACTGCGGTAAATATGTTTATTTACTTATTTATTTACCGTGGATTTTTAGGACAGTTGCAAAGCTGTTGTTGTTTTATAGCATATTTTATTGTTGAAGTTGCTTTGTGGCAGTGAGGAACAAATAAAACGGGCATATAAATATATGTGAAAATAAATAGGTAAGGTTTTAAATGTGTAACATTCTCTGTAAGTATGAATTTAAGGAACAAAATCATCATGTTTACATTTTCAGTAGTTCAGAAGAGAAATGTATGTAACACTGCCTATTTTAAAGGGACCTTTTAGAGAATTTTGAAAAACACAGTCATCAATAGAATTAATTTCATATTCAAATTACTTGGCATTTTATTTACTAATTTTCGTAGCAAATTTCATGTGGTAGTTATAGTAAAAATATCCTCATTTTAGATTCTGATTTAAGTGTTTGGGGTTTGATTTTCTCATTTCCCACCAGAACTCCAAGGGATAGCTCTATAGTGTGCTTTTTTCCCAAAGCAGCATCCATTCACAGAGGCGTTTCCTGCCTCGCTGGCCTTTCAGGGATGACAGCAGAGCAAAGAGTAACTTTTCAGTAAGGTGTGTACATTCTATATAAGGACTCAAATTTTTTTTAAAAAGGGCCTTTAACAACAGTGAGCTCAAGGATTTATCACAATCCAGCTTATGAGCCGCGTAGCTCAATGATTTATCTTCATAAAATGCTACTGACAGCCTCTCCTGTGCATCAGAGTATTATTAACCCAAGTAGGGTATGATGCAAAGATAATACGTTTTCATGATTTATTGACTGTGGGTCCTGTAATTACTAATTATGCATATGAAAGATCACCTAATGCATAAAATGCAACAGAAGATCTGCAATGAAAAATTATTATAGCAGTACAGTTCAGGATTCTATCAAAAAGAAATTTTACACAGGGAGAGATGAAATTTTCTGACCCTAAAAAAATATATTTGCATTAGTAATTTTTAATATAAACTGCAGAAAGGGGAAAAAAATATAAAAACCTACAAGGTTTTAACCTTTCTGTTTTCCTTTGCAGTCTCACTTTTTAATCTAAAAACTAATGAAATTATTAAAAGATGAGTGGACAGAAAAAAAAATAAATTGGAAAAGACAACTTAACTATTGACAGTTTCTAAAGTGTCACCTTTTTCTTAAGTATTGGATGATGATTACTCACAAACACTTAAACTAAACTATACATTTACTAATCTTTTTCAGATTTAACAAAATTTCTGTCACCTGGTATAATTTGTTTCTGCTCTAGCCTACTGGAACAAAGAAAAAATTAAATAAAATATAAAGATATTTGTAAGTAAAAAGCAATGATCAAGTGGCTATTACAATTGTATAGTCAGCAAAGAGCTTAAAACACTTTTGAAATGTGTATTAGTGCTGCATTTCACTGCAGGAACTATTCAGCACTGTCGAACTGCTGGAATCTGTCATTGTTCCCCTGAGTAAACTTGTTATCTGTGGACAGCATTTGTACTTGAGTTAGCCTTAAGCTTTGATCTTACAAAGAGATAATTCTCTTATGTTGTGATAGTGGTAGATGCATTTACTTCTCACCAGTGAATCTTAGTCTCTCTGCTTCACACAGATCCCCTCTCTTAGTTTAGCTACAAATAAATCAGAATTGGAAAGATTCAATGCTGATGTTGAGAAAATTGTTTCTCTAAGTCCTGATATGCCCCCTTTAATGAAAAGGCATATTTGCCATATTTACTGCCCCGTCAATTTAAATTTCTGAGAAAATACATCTTTGTGAGTGTTTGTTTAAATCCAAAGCAGAAGATTACCTTCAGTGACATAGAAGTGTATGCTTTATACATATGTATAGGAAGACTTCTGCGAAATAGCTGTTATGTATACTGTTTTTGTGACATAAGAGGTGACATTAGTGTGCTGCTTTGGGGTTTGACAATGATTATGTTGAGATAGGCAATAGTAGGAATTAGTGATTAAAGGATAACAGTTTGAGTTGTAATGATTACAAAGTGACAAAACAGGCATTTATTACGTAAGAACAAGGCAATTTTAGATCCAAGATAAAGAATGCAGTAGTTATAATTTTCCTAGCTATGTCGTTCAAAAATGTTTTATTCCCATCATCCAGTTTTCCATAATGCAAGGTTTTAAGGGGATGGTACTGTGAATTAAGTTTAGAAGGGATTTTAAAAATACAGGTTTTTTCTGTGTGCAAAGGGGGAGGCAAACACTGAATAAAGGTCAAAGTTACGAAGTAAAAGAACGAACAGTTCAGTTAAACAAATTTACCTGAAGCTCAGGAGGTATTAATTTAATGCAGGTTGGTTCCCTCACTGCCAGAACAGATTCAGTAATTATGACTGGGTACAGCATATATAAACTGAGTTGGGAGCAAATTCTTTCATAATGAAATCCAGTAGCAGTCGTAACTGAGAAAAGCTCCTGCCTCTCCATTGCAAAGACTTTGATTATCACAGGCTGGTGGGTGTGAGGGAAAACCAACCCCCTGAAAATGTAGGGCGTTGAATTTGCTGCCCTGAGTTCCCTGCTGGAGCTGCAGGTTCAGGGCTCCAGCAGAGCAGTCTGACTCTCATCGCTGCTGTGTGACCCCTCCAGTGCCATCGACCCCAGCTGAACTCCCTGTAGATTAAGCACAAAGATACATTTGTGTGGGTCTTCAATAATTTTTTTAATTATTGTCTTTGCGACACGGTATTTTATATTTGTATTGATAACATCAGAATCCCAGATGTCCTAATCCCTCTGTTACTGACTAGCAGAGAGGGGTCAGATGGGGGTATCCCAGGTGTGTGAGGTGCACATCTGCACAGCCCTGTGTTTCCCCCCCATCAGCTTTCCCAGTGTCCTGCCTGTGGCACTGACAGGGCTGTCGTGTCCCTGCTCTCCTCGGGCACAGCCAGTGGGTTCCAGCTGGGTTTCAAAGGCAGCCCCTCCAGGGCCCTGCAGCAGCGCTCAGCTCTCATCTCACTGCTGGGCTGCACCATCCACCCCTGCAGATGGAACTCAGGGAACTGCTTCTCCTCTCTCACTGGGTGTGGGCTGGAGTCATTCCTCATTTTTAGGGGAAACTTCGCTGAAATTCAGGGTTCATCTAATGCTGTGGTGAGGAGCAGCAAAATAAGGCACTGTGTATTTGAAGAACAGATAGTGGGAGGTTTAGTCGTTTCAAGTGCACTCCTTTTGACAGCCCTTAGTGACAGATGCACGTGAGAGGCAGTGCTGCCTTATTGAACTGGCAGGGAAACAGAGGGGCTGGAGGCATTTGCAAACTTCTTTACTTCTTAGAACTGAAATATTTTCTGCTGAAAGGCTGCTTCCAATAGATACTTGCTCAAAAATGAACACATGAAATGCACTAGGACAGAGTTAATGGACAGAGTCAGAGTACACGCTTTCTTGACTTTGAGGTATAGTTTGCCTTGTCCAACAGCAGTCTGTGAAAGGCAATACTCAGTAAAATGCAAAGCAGCCCTGCAGTGTTAGCATTCTAATTATGTTTTTTATGGTTTTCTTAGAAAATTGCTGCCAAATGTTTTACTTGCAGCTCCCTTTGAGACAGAATGTGTTTTATTTTATGGATACCTGCTACTGTGTCCTTAACAAAGAAAATACCATATGAACAGTATTGTCCTGCACTGACAGGACAAGAAGGCACAACCTCCAGCTGTGCTGGGGGGGTTCAGGCTGCACATCAGGATGTTTTCACTGGCAGTGAGGCCAAACATTGGAGCAGGGAGGTGGTGGAGTCACCATCACAAGAAATCACTGGACGTGGCACTTCGTGCTGTGGTTTAGTTGGTGTGGTGGTGTTCAGTCAAAGATTGGACTTGTTGATCTTGGAGGTCTTTTCCAACCTTAGCGATTCTATGATTCTTTTAAAAAATATTTTCAGCTTACAAAGTGGACCATGTGAAGTGATCATTATATTAAGACTTTACTATGGTTCACTACGAAATCTATTCTTTTTTAAATTTTTTTTTCTGTCAGCTTTCTGGTTTTGAAAAAATTCACCTACTTAACACAAATGAAATATTAATCTGTGCCAGCAAACAGGTGCATGCGAGATTTGTTTTATGCAGACACTGGAGCCACAAAAGAAAAGCCACATATAGTTTACATGTAAACCTCTACATCCGCCTCTGGAGGAGCCTGGTTTGTGCAGTGTTGCTGTGCAGGGCCCTCTGCTTTTGTTTTCATAGCAGGACCAGTCTATTGCAAGGTGAAGTCCAGCCTCAGTTTGTCACTGACAGTCTCACCCACTGCACAGACAGTCATTCAGAGACAGTCAGTCTTCACAAGTCGCGCTGGTTCGTTCTGGCAGTGGAGTATTCCAGGTTTAGAGAGTAGGTAGTGTAATGTAATATGGATCATGAAGAAATACTAACCCATTGGTCATTGGTATTTGCTCAATAATGTCCACATTTAGGAGTTTCTTCTGGTGGGTTTTGCTTTTTCTACTGTTCATCCCTCTGCAAAAGAGTCAGGGGTTCAGGTAAATCCTGGTAAAAAGTGCTATGTTGCATTTAGAAGAAAATGTGCAGGGTTCCTCCTATTTATTATGTAAGTCCTATGTACAGTGATGATAAAATTATAAAGAGAATTTTTGTATAATAGGATTAAGACATGAAAATTGCTGCTATGTGACTTTCCTTTCAGAAAATCTTGTGCCTAGAGCTTTGTATATCTGCTAAGCAGGAGCATAATGAAAGTGTTACAGGTGCTGATTTAGAAGTATTGCCAAATGAGCAACATAAAGCTATTTTAGTGTACCACGAGTACGGTGATAAAGCTTGATCACCTCTTCTCCCATCATATGCTTCCAGCTCTCAATCATGCATTGATGACTGCCAGAAAATGTGCACTGAATGAACTCTTTGGATGTCTGAGACACGTTTAGGCTCCATTGAGTACTAAAGATGTGCACAGCTTTTATACCCCTGAGTTATCTCCTGCTAAAGCGTGTTCTTAAATATTCTTGTTGATTCAGAGCCATGGCTGGGAAGGTTGTCTCAGGCATTTCAATATCAAGACAAAGTTACATTTGATTTTTGCTGTTGGTCCGAAAATGTCAATTTACTTTCAGTCCAAAGGAGCTTTTTGTCTGCTTTTGATACCTGCTTTTTCTTAGCAGCACAGCCCTCCACACAGAGTTGTGTTTTGTTTGCAATTACGTGTGCTGTTCGCACCAAAGGGAAAGTGTTCAACCACTGCACCAGGGAGAAAATCTAGGGAACTAGAATGGGTCTGTGCTTCTTTTCACTGAATACTTCCACATTCTGAAATTAAACATCACAGATTCCCTTTCCTCCTCTGTCTGCAATGTCTAGTTACTGTATTTTTATATATTATTCAGCCAGCATGAATGTGCAAAGAATAAGAACTATCACTTCCATGGTTTTCTAGATTTCTGAACTTCATTAGTCCAAAGATAAGACAAAGTACTGGAGTTTACCTGCTGTATTCTTTTCAAATTTAGCCATCTAAATTATAAAGCTATATTAAATGTTATATATAATTGTAGTAATACAAAATGGTTTTGAATTCAGAGAGGGCTTTCCAAAAAAAGATAAAGGAATTATATGGATAAATATGACAGAATAATAACCATAAAACAAGTATCTTTTAAGTTTCATAAGATGGAAAAGAAAGTACTGGTTAGGCCACTTAAATCAAAATATTAAGATGGTGAGCATATAGAAATAATAATTCAGGGCAGAATGGTATCTGGAAGGTGTCAAAACTATAAAATTATGTGTATTTATGAGTATATGCTGCTTCCAAGACTTTGTTTCTTATAATTTGCAAGAAAAAAGAGAGAAATTTAAACCATTTTCCAGAAAAAAATCTAGAAGATTCTTCTAAGTAGGTATGTAGGATAAGGAGGTGTTAAATGGCCAGACTGGGTAAGGACTAATGAAATGCTTGAAGCCTAAGAATAGGTCATATTTTGCATTATCACGTGTGTGATTTTAAGAAAAGGAAGTTAGTTGTGTTGCAGTGCCCTCAGATGCAGGTCAGTGTTTTCAGGTGTCCGGTGACGGTTCTGGGTCTGGCCCTGGCGCTGTGGGACTGGTGTGCTGTTGGCAGCAGGGAGGTGAGCTGAGATACCAGGCTGCTGAGGCTGGGGGGACAGGGACAGGGACAGGGACAGGGACAGGGACGCACCGCAGGGCATTACGAGCCAGCTCTGTCTGTGTGCCGGGGGCTGCAGTGGAGGAGGAGGGCAGTGCCAGAAGTTGGATTTGATCTGTAACAGCAGCATTCCCTCTGCAAGCTGAGATAAGAATAAAGATTGCCATTTCCAGGTGTATGTATTTCATATCTAAGGCACAATAACAACTTTTTTTTTTTTTTCTGAGAATGGAGTGTGACAAGAAGAGCAGAGAGAGGAGAGAAAAAAAGGCTGTGCTTAAAAAAACTGTTTCAGCAGTTGTGGGAGATTCTACAAGTGACTAAACTTAGAATTTGCAAGCTTTCTTTTTTTCTTTTCTCCTGTCATTCAAGTACGAACATTCTTTCATCTGGTTTTATTACTTCTCAGTAAAAGACAGAGCAAAAAAAATCATTAAGAGTTTGACCATTATTTGCCAGGTTTATGGTCCATTTCATTGAAATCACCTATAGTCAAGCCTTTTATATGTCTAGGTCTGAATGTTGTAAAGACTGCAGCATTGTAAATGTATGTATTTGCTGTATTTTCTGTTTCCTGCACAACAGTATAAACTATGGAAATAAGAAAATTTCCTCACTTTTTTTAAAAATACCTCCTATACATACAAGATGTATGGAAAGCTAAATGCTCATTTTTTTAATTCTGGCATTAACTTGCAGAGAAAAATCAGTATAAATGAAATATCACCAATGGGCAAAACTGTGGCATGTGTCCAACTACTCACCTTAGAGAAGAACCCTGATCTTAAGCATGATGACAAAATTTGTCATAATGTTTTGGTTTTGTTGGAGAACAAGATTTTCCATCATTAAAATCCCTTCAAAGACAGCATTTGCCACTGTCTTAGCTTATTGATCATTAGAATAGTTTAAAAATGAATGAAATTTGAAATGAAAATAACTTTTCTGCATCATGAATACTAAAAAGATTCTATACTTACGTAGCTTATTGCAAAAATCTAAATATCTAAAATATTACTATGGAAAAGCTGTGATTTTGCATTTCCAGTTTAAAAACATGATTAACTAAAAACAGAAAAGCATGGCTCTGGTGATTACATCCCGGTGACTTTATTTTGTTTTCTTCCAATTGAATATTAATGGCACATATTGCTGTCTATTTGAATAAAGTACTGTTGGCTTGTTGTCTTACAGTCAGATCTATTAATGCCTTGCTGCGCTGCAGCAGTGAGGGATGGGGCAGGAACAGTGTCACAGCCCCCTCCTGAACCAGGGGCTGGCTGGCTGAAGGGAAGGCAGGGACAGATGAACCTCTGCCCCTGCCTGAGTGCAGAGGGTTTCATCTCCTGCCAAGAAATGGCAAGAATTCTGGTACAAAGCCTTTACTGCAGCATAAAGACTTAGCCTTGCATTGCTCCAGTGCTTCATGGAGCTAATGAGACTATTCTTTCCCTGTTACTCTTCCAAATTTTCACTGAATTTTAGGTTACAGTCCTGTATTAAAATTACAACAATGTTCTGTTCCACTGTAACAGAAGCTATGCTGTTCACTTCAGAAGAATTCTATGTATGTCAGCAGAGCGTATAATGTAGAACTCATTAATAGCCACAGCATGGGTTAGTACATTTATAGGAAGATTTGATTGCACAGGATTAACTGTAGAAGAATTTGAGATTTTTGCCACTGTAGTTTTCCTCAGGGCAAAAATGCACTAGATGTTACCTTTCGAAGTTCTCCATTATGTATTAAACTCTTGTACCTTTTTGGTGTTAGTTAATCTAGTTCTTCTTCCATGTCTGTAATGAGCTAAGCATCTGTTTCTTCTTGTTCAATCAAAGTAACTAACTCAAGAGTCCTACTTTTAAAATAATGTCATTTAAATAGAAATCCTACATAGAGAGAATGCATTTCATTAACATATTTAATTTGCATATGAAGCAATCTTTTCCAGAGCTCAGTGGGGAATTTGTGGTGGCAGCAGTATGTATTTTTTTTTCCTCATCTTGTATACCAAAATGCAAATAAATATATGTATCAGCTCAGATGAGGAAATAAAACTGCAATGAGAAATCATCACTGTGCATTTGGGATGTTGCTCATGCTAAACTTTCCAGCTGAAAATCTTTTATTCTAAAGAGCTGTGTTCTACTCTTACTATTGCATCTTGGTTTAAGTCAAGCTAAGATTGACTTTAAGTCCAAGCAAAAATAATCCCTCAGTATTGATGAGCATCTAATAAAATATTACAATAAAAACAGCTCCTGCAGCTGTACAAACTTATGCCCTATAATATATATATTGAATATATCATGTATCCCAGTAACAATTTAAGTCTCTGAAACAAATCATGATCTCATAAAAAAAGAAGGGTTGACAGTAATGCTGCTAAAACATAAATAAATAGCAGATAAAAACAGTGGCAGAGAGAAAAGGTGCTCTTAGTTACACCAGTGGGGAACACAATTCTGTAAAGGCAATAGTGAGTGCTTGCTGAGTGATGGTGGGCACTCCTCGTTAGCATGCATCAGTAAACTCCACCAAAAAAAATAAAATGTAGCAGTAAAAAGTTTTCTAAGTACACACAAAATTGCACAAGATTTTTTGTGGCACCTTTGAGCCAGGATAACTGGGAATGTTGCTGTCAGGCTGCAGCATCACCTCGGTAAGGGTAGTTGGTACAGGTGGCTAAGGGGAGGACAGCCTCAGCTCTCGATTGTTTTGTGTCAGTACACTGAGGAGTTGATGAGCAGAGACAGTGTCATCGCTCAGGGACTGACGGACGTGGTGGCAGCCTGTAGGGCAGAGTATTTTTCCTAGCCTCAGTATTGCAGTGCTGCTGCAGTCATGCCTCTGGCCAGCAGCTTGCAGACAGCAGCCTGTCCCCTGGCTGTGTTCTGCACAGAGCTCTGCGAGGAGAACGCGAGATGAGTTTTCGCTGGTCCCCGCAGCGCTGCTGGTGCTCCTGTTTCTCAGTGAGCTCTGCTGGTCCCGGCCCCCCTGCCCTTTGCCTCGCCCCATGGCAGTGCTGGGTGTCTCAGCGAGGGGCTGGTGGGCCTGCCGTGTTCTCCTGGCACTGCTCCTGGGGAGGGCACAGCAGAAACACCCCCTGCAGGTACGCAGGGACCCCGCTTCAGGAGTTGGCTGGGATGGAAATGATGGACAGACCCAGCTTGGGGAAAATTAATTTGATTTATTGCCAGTTAAGGTCTAGGTAGCGAGAAACATTACCCTCATGAAAACAACACCTTTCTTTGCCCTTTTCTGAGCTCAACTTCAGTTCCTCAAGTGCAAGTGCTCTCTGTCCTGCTCCCAGGGAGCAGAGGGAGGGTACGCCCAGGGCCCTGGTGCTCCTGCCCGCTGGTGCTGCTCGCCGGCTCCCCGGGGGGATCTGGCAGCCGGGGTACCCCTCGTGCCTCCTCCCTCTGTGCCCCTTTCCCCCCACCCATCCCTGCCCGGGGCTGGCACGGGGCAGCCCAGCCTGGCCCCACCGACACCCCGGTGACCCTGCCAGCACCTGGACACTGTGCCAGGGCAAGCCCTCTGTGTCTGTGCGTGGCTCATTCTGTTTGAGCTGTCTGGAACTCTCTAACTGGGGAATAGTCTCAAAAAAATACCTATCACAGCAAGAACAGCAGTGTATTTGGAAGCTACTGCTGTGCAAGCTTTAAGAGGGAGGTATGTGCCGCATTAACTCATCGCATACAACTGCACTTTCAGTCCAGAGGCAAGAGAAAACCAGTGATGTTTCAAATGTTCGTGGGAGGTGGACATGTTTGGAGGAGCCCCTGGAGATGTAGAATCATCTCTCTAGTCACAGTTCATTAATGTGTAAAATCTTTTCTCTCGATATAATACAAACGGTGGTGAAAGGCGGGTTGACACCTTCCTGTTTCATGTCATGTCATGTCTTGGTTCCTGCAATATTCCTGTTTCCAGAGAGTATTTTAGATGTACCAACCTCACTGACGAACAGCTCATGCCACTGCTTTGGTCACATCTGTTTTAATAGCAAATATTTGATTTTGTCTAGGACTCTCTAGTCTTAGTGTTATTCAGTTCAAGGCAATACTGAATACCTCGATAAAAAACTGAAATGCATTTTCAATATAAGGTCATCTCGGGCTGGAAAACTGGGATTTTAAGTATGTTCTGATAAACTTCAGTTGTAGTAACGCATGCTGTAACAATTTTGTTTTGGAAGTCTATAAAAAGCTGTCTTTCTTGGTTCCTTATCAGTAGAAATTAATTTTATCTGGGTTATAATTATATGTTTTTATGTCTCTTCCAAATGTAATGAAAATGAAAGGAAAAGGCCTTGTGTAAACTTCTCTCATGTTTAGTATATTAAGTCTTTCATCTGTTCCTACCATAGACTGAACAAGTTTTGGTACAAACAGTTCTTACTGATACATTTTTTAAGAGGCTTGTGCCACTTTTATTTATAGTAATGAATATGCCAAGAATATTCTGAGTATAACACTCTGTGTTATTTTATTACTTCATCTGGTACCTTAAACAAAGATGTAAAAACTTTGGGAAAAATTATTAATTAAATGTTTAGGTATATCTGTTTCCCATGACTATTATCCCTTGTTCATAGAAGATAACATTCTTTTGAATATTTTAGAAGTTTACCTTCCTTCCATTATATTCCAGCTGATTTTGTGCATCCCCCGTAATTTTAGAACCAGCTTTTTACACTGTGTTGTGGTTTATTTTGACAGAGGACACTTTGCTAAGGTGACTCAGCACCTTTGTCTGGGTGGGTATTAGATGGCCCTTGTAAGAGGTGCCGTAAGTTGGGAAGTTGCTTTTCCTGGAGCGTTTGCTGCCCTGGCTGCCCCACGGTGACCTGCGTGCAGGGCAGTGACCAGAACACTCTGGTAGCCTTTGGCAGTCCTTATCCTGCCAGGCAGACGGGCTGCCAGCAGCTGCTGGGCGCCAGGGCAGCGTGTGCAGTGCAGGGCTATAAGGAGCGGAGGGACTGAGCGCAGCCCACTGCAGCGCCGCGGCTGCCGCGGCACGGGGGCCTGGCACACGCCTGCTGTCCGTGGGGCACCTCTGCAGTGAGGATTCCATGCCCTGTGAGCAGCCCTGCATCCCAGCGGCAGGATGGGCCGTGGACTCACCACCTGCACGAGCGTTTTCCGTCCTGTTTTTCCTTTTGCTTTTCTTGGAAATATCTGATTTGATATTTGACAGTAGCAAAGTGCGTCCCGTGGGCTTATTACTCACTGCAGTTACCTGGAGGAATCAACATATTTTCCTTCTGAACTCGATCATAGAAGCAGTTAAGACATATCATTTATTAGCAAAATGTCGAATATGGCCTTTTGATGGGGAAGGTGAGTGACAACAGCTGTGGTTGGACACAATTGTGCCTGGCAGCATGGACACTTTGATAGTTCCAAGCCCTGTATTTATGATATAATGTGGAGCTTTTGCTAATTGATTACTTTAATAACAATGCCATGTTATCACAGTAAAATTACTTCATTTCTGCAATAGCCTTCATTAAACCTTATGTAATGAGCCTGGGAGTGAGATGCACTTTTGTGCATTCGGGCTAATAAATCCTGGACCAAGTCAAATGTTGCAGTGTTTTTGTGTTCTTCACAGGCTCTGGTCTCAATGATGGGCAGTGGCATGAAGTTCGATTCCTAGCTAAGGAAAACTTTGCTGTCCTCACCATTGATGGAGATGAAGCTTCAGCCGTTCGAACCAACAGCCCTCTACAAGTTAAGACTGGAGAGAAATATTTCTTTGGAGGTAAAAAAATATCAAAACAAACACATACTTGAAACTTGCTTTTTTTTCAAATTTACAAGGTGCATGTCTTATAAAAATAAAATATAAATGTGTTACTATAAATAGTCTTAAATTACCCAAGGGATGGAAAATTTAGGGGTATATGAAATATCCTAAGCAGAAAGGGAAAAAAATATTTTCAATATTATTTTCATTTCATTGTTATCAAACTAAAGTTGGTCTGTCACAAGACTTAAACTTCCTGTTTCTGCAAAATGCATCTTTTCCAGTATCCTTAATTTATCTAATACTCAGGTTTTTTGGCTTGTTGCTTCAGATAAGGGTTCTAGCATAGCCATTTGCCACATGCTAAAGTGTGAAAATTATTTAGTTGTCTAAACATAGTACTTTCAATTTGTCAGAAGAGTTTGGGACATGCTAATTGAATGAAGTTATTAAGCACACACAGGAGAAAATGAAAAGAAATGAATACATAATGCATCCAGTGTTAAATTCTGTTAATTTTGATAGATAAAATCCCCAGACCATTATTACATTTCTGGAGAGAGAGATTGATTGATTTCCTCCGAAATGCCTTTTACCTCTGGCTCCTTGGTTGTGAGGGATAGATTATCCAGTTTCTCCAAGTACTTTTTATGCCCTTTCTCAGTCAAAAGTCAGAGTGATTTGTTGTCATTGCAGTTGGACTGTAAAACCTGCTTGAGTTGTGATTGTTGACCTGTACTTTCCAATTCCATCACCCTTCCTTAAAAAAAAAAAAAAAGGTGTGCATGTAGATATTGTTCTAGTGGGATAGGAAAGTCAAGCATGGATTCCCTGAAGTGTCATTCCCCCATCTGTTCATCCAAATACATGGTCCTGTTACATAAACTACGGGGTATTTGTTTTTCCTTATTATCTTTTCTCCTCTGAAAGGTCTTCTAAAGGTATATGAAAAGAACAGTGGTGTACTAACCTTCATCTCCAATTTTATCTCAAAATAAGAAGTCTGCATTTGCAGCACTATTGCATTTTAACTGACTGAAGCTGTGAATCTGTAAGCTTTTTTTATAGACCCCATTTATTTTAGTATGTTCCCACATGAACATTGCTATACACATATATGTTAGTTATTTTGGTATATATTTATCTGTTAATTAGAGATTGCTTGCAACTTAAAGCCAATCTTTTGGATGCATGTTAGAAACCTAATCTTTATACTCAGGACCTGCAACTTACACGGCAAAGGTATTTTTACTCCGTTCCCTCTTTATGTATGCATTCCTCCTCAGTTTTCTTTACAACACTCCAAGTTATGCCTTTTTATAAATATTATTTGCAAGAAGAGGATGTGGAGGTGAGAATAGTTGGGAACCTCAAACATTTGGGCCAGGTGGTTATCAAAGAAGATGTTTTCATTAGTTCAGATAAGAAAGCACCAAATACCTCTTTTCTGCAAATACCTGTAATTGGCTAGGAAAGGGATGAACTTCCCCCTGAATTCAGAGGACAGTGTGTTTGGTTTTCTGCACACTGCTACATGGCTTGCAGGAAGAATTATCAGTTCTTCGGGGAGGATACATTTTCACTGGGAAAATGAATCTAGTAGATTTTGGTGCTAGAGAATGGAATACAATAGTTACAGATACATAGACTATTCTGCTTTTGTATTTTAAAAATATAAACATCTATAACAGGTGCAGAAGTTAAATAATGAGTTTCAAAACCAGCAGTGTTACGATATTCATCCAACCCCATTGCTGTATTTGTTGTTTTTCAAGATGCTGAGAAAGCTCAGTGTGTTGAATTTGTGCTTGGAGAGTTTATACAGTGTCTTAGTTTAGGG
>VWZG01001768.1:0-21955 GCA_013396735.1 Grallaria varia
CTGGGTGGGCACCTGGCATTCTGACAATATCCACAGAAACCTCATTGGTTAAATTCTCAGATGGATCAGAAATCACTTCTTGATACACAGAACATGGAAGATAATTATTCCTCTGGATTCTGTAGAAATTTGAATTCAATATACTCAACGAAGTGTTATTCCTGCTGCTGTCCATGTCCCATCTCCACACATATTTTCTCCCATCCAGTAAGGTATAAGACACTATTTGTATTTAAGACAAAACCAAGAAAAAACTTCAGTCTAGTGCTTCTGCAACATTATGCCTGGCATCTTATTCAGGGAACTAAGAAAGATAAGTACTGTGTGACTGAGTTATTTACTGGCATTTAAAGACTCTCAGAAAGCTCAAGCTCTGGGGCCCCTCACAAGTAAAGCATGGAGCAATTCCAGAGGAGGGTCACCAAGATGATCAGAAGTCTGGAGCATCTCTTCTACAAAGACAGACTGAGAGAGTGGGGTTATTCAGTCTGTAGGAGGGAAGGCTTTGGGGAGACCTTCTAGCAGCCTTCCAGTACCTAAAGGGGGCTACAGGAGAGATGAAGAGACATTATTTAATATGGACATGTAGTGATAGGGCAAGGAGGAATGGCTTTAAACTGAGAGTGCAGGTTTGGATTAGATATTAGGAAGAATATCTAATGTGAGGGTGGTGAGACAACATGGCAGGTTGCCCAGAGAAGCTGTGTCTGCCCCATTCCTGAAAGTGTTCAAGGTCAGACTGGATGGGGCTTCAAGCAGCCTGGTCTAGTGGGTGGCATCACTTCCCCTGGCAGGGGGATTGGAACTACATGATCTTTAAGGTCAGTTCCAATCCAAACCACTCTATGATTCTATGAAAATACACTTTAAGAACATTTAACTGGAAAAAAAAAAAAAAATTAATCATTGCATGTTCATATCAATGTGCTGGGCTGAGAAAAATACCTTCCTGGCTGCTGCAAGCTGGGAGCCCTATGTGCAGGTAGAAGACTAGGAAATGTATCTGAATTAATTTCAGAGCAACTCAGAGCAGGATTCAGCTCAGCCATCAGTAGTTTTGTTAGAAGAGACCCCACTGCTACTGAACAGCAAAAAAAAAGGGGTAAAAACCCCCTGCTGTAGCTTTAGAACCACAGTCCTCGGATGAAGGGTCAAATAGGTAACTCCTCAAAGCTGATTTTTCTGAGACTACTATGCTTGTGGGTCGTAGATATCTTCACCCAGCACAGTGTGAAAACACATTGGTTGTAATCTTCCCTGAGGAAGTGGCAGCATGTCACTACACTTGTTTGGCAGTAGAGAAGGAATTTAAGGAGGAACATGAGGACAGAAATAGCACTTTTCCCTCCTGTTGACCTGCACTTCAGTACACACAAGGGAACATGAGTAACTGAAAAAGCCAGGAGTGCAGGTGCAATTGCTCTTCTGTCCTGTTGTTTTATACAGGCTGTGCATCCAAAACAGGGAAATTCAGAAGTACTTAGAAGGAATTTCTTCCTCTATGTGTCCCAAGAAGTAGCTTTTTGAGCACTCTTAGAAAGCATAAAATCCAGAATTTTTCACTGACTGGTCTCAAACACTTCAGCACCAATTGCGTGTTCCATTCTCCACCTGGGAAGTCTGAGACATGAAGTGATGAACATGCATGAATTTGGTGGTAGAGACACTCTCAGCACACAGGACTATGTCAACCTGTACCATTTCTCCAGTACGGGCATGTAAATTGTTTTGTTAGCTGGGGCCTGACTCAATGCCAAGTGAAATCAGCACTATATGCTTCCATTGGCTTCAGTGGTAGCAAATTGTGTCTTAATGGGTATGTGAATTACAAGAGAGTGAAATGTACAGACTTTGAGAGGTGATTTTATTGTGTTCTTTTCCAAAGACATTTATTTTATCAGAAAAGGGATGAATTGGTAGGCTGGATATTTTAAATATGGCTTTTAGCTTGTCATCAATATGCTTTAAAAGAGAGCTGTGAGTTGAAATTTTTATTCTTCTCTCCTTTAATCTCTTCTTTTCATTCCCCCCCCCCCCCCCCCCCAACCTTACAAAGAAAGTTGTAAAGTATACTTGAGTAGAGGTTATTTGGGATTTTTTTTTTTTTTCTTTCCATATATTTTCTTGGTGTATATGGTTTTGACCATTATTTTTCATTACCTGTTCTGGCATCACTGAGATTTCCTGTATTATTTCTAATACTTCTTTTTCCTCCCTGGGGAAATTTCATGTATGCTTTTAACATTTGTCCTTTATTTTTACTTCATGAAAACTGAGGCACGGAATTAACTTGATGTCATTGCCATATCTATTTTTCGGTTAATAATATCTTACATTTACAATATTCTAGTCTGTAATCTCCTTGGATGACCTTCCTGCCCTAACACATTTCTATTGCTTCTCTTGTCTCCTCATGTCTTACTCTTTTCGCTACACTTTCTCATTCTCTCTTCCATAATCCACATTTTATCCCTCATTTAGTCCCTTTGTAACCTTGATTACTTTATAGAGAGCATTTTTCATTCACATTGGCATACCTTTTCCTTTACAGTATATTTACTGACTAGGTAGCATACACATAGACAACATTCCCTGAGGCAAGCATGAATTTTACTTTGAACACCTTCCAATTTCCCCCACTCACCCCTTCCTTTCATGGTTCTATTTCGTTCACTTTTACCCAACAGTGTCAATTCTAACAAAGGTAGCTCTGTTGAAATTGAACACCCATACTTTTTCCTCTGTGTAGGCTTGCTTACTCCCTTGTTAGAAATTTAATTAGATTATTCCTCTATTTCCCTGCTTCACGCCTTTGTGTGCTGTCTAGATCAACTAACCAAAAGGACATTAATGAAAGTTTCTTTTTTGCTTCTATTCTTCTACATTGTATATAAAACCCCTCTATACATTTTTGCTTTTTGTTCTCTCTTGAGTCTTTCTCTTTTCTTAGAAACACACATTTTTCCTTTGCTATATCTGCTCTCTCCATGTGCCTTTTGTCCATTCTCCACTTCCATTTAGTTGTTCTCTTTGAGAGTTTTGCTACTGTCTACAACACAACCTGTGTTTGAACTCACATGCCTTTCGTCCTGTGTCCATTGGCTTGAACTGTTAGCATTGAGAACCAAAGGCTGTAAACCTGTGCCCTGTTGCTTTCAGTAAACTTTATGGGCTCACAAGAAGCACAAAAAAACCTCTTCGCTCAGAAGAACCTTTGATCACTTCCACATGCCTCTCTCCATTTCACTCCTCACAATGAATCTATGTAACGTTTGGCCCGGGACTGTTGTTTTAAGGGATGATTTGGGTCTGGTGTGTCCATAGGCAGTTTAAAATGGGCTTGATGTGTTGTATTAAATTTAAGGGTGGCCACGTGGAGACATCTTTGACAAATTAGAATGGATAGAAGAGAAATTCTCAGGTAGGTGTCTCATAGCTCTCTGCATCCACACTCCACCAATCTTAAAAATATATTTGGCTGGGTATATTCCTTCTTCAGGCACTTCTGCTGGGTTCTTTTATGCTGTTTACAAAGGACATACTTACAGAGTACAGTATAGGTGATAAACAGCTGTACTGGGATGGATGCCAGCATGTTTTCCTTCAGTGCCTCTGCACTACAGAGGAGTAGGAAAAGGACCGAGTCTTGTGCTAATGGACAGTGTGGCTGAGTCAGTGAGACATCCATCCCCCATTTAGGTGCCTTAGAAGTGAATTGGGCAGTTTATTACACTGCTAAAAGAAGGCTGGTCATTCAGAGTTTTCTGGACAGGGAAGATAGGGGTAAATTATGATCTGAAACTGAATTAGGACACCTGGAATTAATTGCAGTATAAGAGTGTTCATGAGAGAACACTCATGCAGACTGCCTGGGTGCTATATATTCATGGCCGAATAGGCAGCATGGGAACTTTCATATCTAGACAGGCTGTTTTAATTTCTCTGGGCAACAGGTTGCCTGGACCACTCTTGCATTACTGCAGGGTATCTATCAGCCTTTCTTACCACTCTGCCCCAAATGAGAAAAGCCTTTTGTATCCCTAGCTCCCAGGAGGCTAAAGCACTCCGCTGGCCTGCTTGTCCAGATGCCAACTCCCAGCCAATGCTCCACCCTGCTCAGACAAAGGTGTTAACCCGCAGTGGGGCTCTTTCTGGGCTGAAAGAAACTTATTGCCTCAGGCTTGTAAATATTATGTAGCATTACAATAAATCAACTCCCAAAGACAGCAGCTTGGCTCTTCTAGCACTCAACGAGTCAGCAACCTATATGCATATAATTCTCTCCTTAGATATTTTCATTTACAAAATATTAAATCTTGTCTTGCTTGCAAATCACGGATTTACTCTCAGATAGGTATCTAATCCTCAGTCTCCTGGAAGTTAATCCCGTAGTCTACCTCTTCCCCAGAAATACTCAAAAAAGAACATAAAACAAAATATAAAGACATCCAGGAACATGTACCTTTTAAAACTTCAAATTAGTCCCATCTGTGGCATGACTGAACACAGAAATGTAATATAAACCACATACATTGTACCCATACTCACCACTTGATAGATCGTGGGGTTTGACAGAAACCTTTTTCTATTCTGTTAAGATTTAAAAACATGTTTAACTCAAATTTAACCCTCCCCTAATTCTTAGTTAGGAATACAGGTGTAATATTATTAGTGATAGAGTAAATATTTTGAAGTCTTATTCAAATCTTCTAAAGCATTTCATACTTCTGAGATTTAAAAGGAAAGGAACATAGTAGCCTAACTGGATAAAAGTCTTATTTTTTAGTTTAATCTTAATCAACAGTTTGGACTTGAGTCTGTTGTCAAGCCCATATTCACCAGATGTAGCTCTACTGCAGTAAACTGAGTTAAATGGTGTCATGCCAGAATGATATCAGCTTCTCACTGAGATTCTGTGTTTCTTCAAGTCAAACTCATGAAAAAACAAGGAAGTCAAAGAATTTATTCTAGTTTTAAACAAGCATTGTTAAGGAAAGGATCAGTCTGATTAATCAGTCAAAGTCATGCAGTTCATACCTTACCATTTCTTTGAAAGAACTCCATTTTTTCTGACATGAAGGAAGCTTGATTTGTGATTCCTTGCAGGAAGAAGTCAAGATATTTTGTAATTAATTTCCATAGATCAACAAATCATACAAAACTAGGGGGAAGGGGTACTTGCTGCAGACATTATTCAATTTTTCATGAAGTCTAAGTGTGGAAATGAGAGAAGAAAATGTATGAGACTCATATTTCTTTGCTGAGACTTAATAGAAGAAAGATGAGAATTACTTGCTTTTTAGCTAGAAGGAATAATATTTCTGAGTGCTGTGACTCTGTCTTTGCAGAAAGAGAAATTTTATACATTTTGTTCATTTTCTGGTGTCAAGTGATTATTATTCTGGTACTAGGAAGTGAAGGGATAGAGTCCTTTGTTTCCAGATTAGTGGATGCAAGGATCATATATCTTCAGCTAACTGGAAGAAAAATAGTAGTGAATGTATGCTGTATTGTACACATGACGGTCAGATACTCAGTTTAGCTCAGAGAAAGAAGGTTGTCACAGCATTAGAAAGATATTTTTCAGAAACATGAATACAAGATATTATCAGGCAAGTGAAGAATGTAACATTGTCAGGGTAAGGGCAGGGAGGCTGCCCCTTCCATTTCTCTGTTTCTGTTTTGAGAAAGAGTGCTTTAGGTGTAATACATTCTCAATTTCATTTCTTCAGAGCTGCCTCCTTGGTCTGCAAGTGTCTGATCCTTTACTTACACATGCAAATGTGTAACTTTGCATGGAATCCTTCAGGGTGGTACTATCTTATGTTTCCAGCATTGGCATCTTTGATGAGCTGGTGGCAACTGGAATCTTTCCTGACACAACACTTTTAATCCAGGAAAGCTACTAAGTACAATGGGAAATAAATGAAAGAGGATATAGTTGTCTGGAGGGTTGCCTCCCTGCAGAGCACAAGCAGAATCGTATCTGCTCTTTCCATCAAATACATACAATTTACACAGGAGTTAGTGACACCTGGAATTATGAAGCAAATCAAAACAAAACTAAAAAGAAAAAAAAACAGCAGAAAGGGANTTAAAAGCGCGCTTTCTTCTTCTTTTTTTTCTGGTTTTTTTTCTCTTTTTTTTTTTTTTTTTTTTTTTTTTTAATGCCTAAGAAGGAAATTAGACAAAGGTAATTAAAAATGAGCCAAAAGAGAGACAAAGAGCCAGACCATGACATCATTATTTATGTTGGTAGAGCAACTTATTCAACAAAGGTTCTTTTCTTTTTGATACAGAACAATCTTCTTTTTATTGTCATTTTTACTGCTTTAGCACAGAAGAGGCCCCTTTTATAGGCCAAGATTCACAAGTTTCTTAGACAATGAATAATAACATTGTTATTTTCTGAGGAGCCCCTTATGATACAGGTATTTTTCCTACTATGCTGCTCCAAGGCTAGGATAGAGAGCCAGAGCCTGCTCTGGGGGACAACTCACCATCGTTATGTCCGAAAAACTTCTTCGCCCCACAACTTTGCGGAGAGGCACCCTGCTACTTCTTGGCCCTCTTAATCACAGTGTGGGAACAGTAAGTGTATTTAATATCACTAGTCCTGGAGTATTGAGATGCCACTGTGATGAACATGAATTCACTTTCTTATTATTAAATAGAAAGGAATAAAGTAAAAGTAAATTAATTTTTTTTACGCTTAACTACCAGGTGTAAGTAACAAGATATTGTATGTGATAAATCAAACAATAGAGAGCTATAATTAGTTTTGATTTTGATTTTCCATCTGAGTGCTTTCCTTACACTAGGCAAATCAGTCAAATTAAATTTCAGGGTATTGCATGTAGATTTCATGGATAGAATTTGGTCTTTAACAAACCCTACTTTTTCCCAAAGTGAATTCTGTCCTGAAGTGAACAACCTCAAATTTTCCTTATTCATGGGGTCATTTTGGTTGGAAGAAACATTTAGTGGTCATCTGGTCCAAAAAGATCACAGTAGGTCTAACTTCAAACTTAAAACAAGTAGCTCAAGGTCTTCCTCATATGAGCTTTGGAAATCCCCAAATGGAGATCCCAAAGCCTCTGTGGACAGCCTGTTCCAATGTTCGACAAATTTCATTGTGACTTGTATTTTCTTTTTGCCTAGCTGGTATTTACCTTGCTGCAGCTTTTGACTCCTGCCTCTTTTGCCTTCACTGGGCATCTCTGGGAAGACTCTGGCTATCTTACAACTCCTTCATGGAGAAGTTGAAGACAGTTGTTAGGTATCTACTCCACTTTCTCCTCTTCAGGCTGAACAAGCCCAGATCCTTCAGCCTCTTCCTGGGTGTCTCATTCTCTACCCACAAGATTTGTCCTCCAGTGGGCAAATTGATGAAATTTATAATTTTTTTCTGGAATACCAGAGAGTTAAAAAATGGGCACAGTGCTCCAAACACAATTTCAGAAGTTCTAAAGAGATGAGAATAATCACTCTTCTTGACCTGCTGGCTTTGATTATGCTAATGGCCAGGAAGTCAAAGGAAGTGATTCTGCCCCTCCACTCTGCCCCCATGAGACCCCACCTGGGGTGCTGCATTCAGCTCTGATGCCCCCAACATAAGAAGGACGTGGACCTGTTGGAGTGAGTCCAGAGGAGGCCACAAAGATGATTAGAAGGCTAAAGTACGTCTTCTATGATGACAGGTTGAAGGAGTGGGAATTGTTCATCCTGGAGAAAAGAAGGCTCAAAGGAAACCTCTTTACAACCTTTCAGTACTTACCAAGGATTATAAAAAAAAAAAAAAAGGAAGAGCGACTTTTTACACAGGCAGATAGTGATAAGACAAGGGGAATGGTTTTAAAGTGAAAGAGAAAAGATTTAAATTACACATTAGTGAGAAATTCTTTACTCAAAGAATCGAGTAATGAGGCACTGGCACAGGTTGCCCAGAGAAGCTGTGGATTTCCCGTCCTTGGAAGTGTTCAAGGGCAGGTTGGATGAGGTTCTGTGCAACCTGATCTAGTAAGTGGCATCCCTGTCTATGAGAGGGGGATTTGAAATAGATGATCTTTTAGGTCCCTTCCAACCTGAACCAGTCTATGATTCTATGATAATAAAGCCCATGATGCTGCTACGCTTCTTGGCTGCAAATCACAATGCTGACTCCTCCAATGATATTTGTGTGAATTTGCATAAATTCTTCAATCTCACATTCTTGATTATTGATTTAATTGGGAAAATGTCTCACCTCTTAAGTCCTGTCATCTAAACTAGAATTGCCTGACATAGCTTTCATAAAAAGGATATCATATTCAGTTGAATTAAATCTGTTTGTCTTAATGCTTTGCACATCATGAACCAATGCATTCTACGTACAAGTTCATGAGCATGCGTCTTCCTGGCAGATCAATCCACACAGAATTTTCCATGATTTCTGAGTATACATGAGGTTACATACGTCTTCATAAAACACAATTTGCATAAAAACTTAAGTACGAACAGGAACTGTGTTTCATTAAGTAATTAATTCCTCAAGGAGATTCAACAGGAAAAAAAGATAAACAGCACTGAAATAACACTCTTGTTTTGGATAATTCCTAAAGTGGCTTCATGACAACAACCCAAAGAGATGCCATCTATGTGTAGGACACTGCATGCAGAGAGAAAGGGAATAAAGTATTGTGGGGCATAAAGTCTGTGGTATCTGTGTCTTAAAGGCATAACCTCTGTCAAGTGTTGTAACATAGGGTAGTCTTATGGAGGACGGGAAGGAAGAAAAACTGATAACAGTTCTGAGATATTGATAGCATCTGTGCTGGTTTAAAAGTAAACCGGCAGGAAAAATGAACGCAATGCAAAAGAGTTTAGATGTCAGAACTACAATTTAATAAAAAGATTACAGTAGAGACACTGATACAAAGGAAAATTGGTTTTAGCCCTCAAAACCCAGTTGTACAACCCAGCCCCTGGGATACAAACAGTATGGTGCTCACCAGCCCCTGTGCTGAGCACCACATGGCCCCCCTAAGTCCAAAGCAAAAAGAAAAGGAAAACTTGTTTTCCTTCCAGAAAGCTGGTGGTCGCAGTCTGGACAAGAGAGGCAGTTGCAATCCTGTTGAGGTGGTGGTCCTCCTCTCAATCTGACGAGTAAGTGCCTCCAGTCCCTGAACCCCAAGCTTATATATGCTTGGGTTCAGAGGGGAATGCCCAGTACCTGCCCCAGGGGGAGGGGTTTCACAATGGGCAATTTATTCAGTGAGTCACAGGATATCTTGGTCTACTTGATGGCCCATTAGCAGACATGACCCCTCAGGTTGGGTAGGAAAAGTGCTAATGACTCCTGGAGGGGAGTTACCACACCTGAATCGTTGGTGTGAAGACAGGGAACCCTCTTATCTCTGTTTTCCCACACACCCAGTTCATAGCCTGAGGTGTCAGGTGTGTCCTGGGCAGCTTCTGCAAACAATGCATCATTAACAGTTCATGATAATTGCAAAGAGGGTATGGAATACACAGTTCTAGTTACAACCACACAGTGATAAACTGGTCCCAGCCACTATAACTGGGTCAGCATCCGAGCAGCAGATTGAGGAAAGCCATAGTTGCTTGCTTATAGACAGAGAAATTAGCAAAATGGAGGCAGAGGTGAATATGAAACATGGAATGGTGTATTGTGATGGCTTTGCGATGTAACTTTGATTTGACGTGGCAGAGAAGGCACAGGTGGGACAGGGATTTAGTGAGAGATGTGTCTATGGCCAAAGCAGAAATTGCTTCAGAGACAGGTTCAAGATGGAAAGATCAAGGCAAGGTAATAAAGTTGGATGAAAATTTGTACCAAATGTTGAGGGATAAAAGCTTGGATTAGAGCACATGTTAGCTATCCACAGATGTTATGGAGGATTAGCCAGAAAGCAGCTATCTGCACTTGGTGCCAGAGCAGAGTCCTCCAGGCTAGCCTCAGACCATCGTAAAGGTGCACCAGTCCACTCAAGAGCAGAAGAGGTTGCTATGGACTCCACTGAGCACTCCACTGAGAAATATTGCTATACCCAGAGGCCAAGTTTGCGCCCAGGATGCACCATTTGTGGAATGGTTTTCACTTAATGCTGAGGAGAGTCAAACCCATGAGGTGTTTCAAGATCACAGCATAAAACACTGGGAACATTAAAAAAAGAAAAGAAAAAAAAAAAGGCAATTTAAACTGACCATTTTCTTAAGAAACTAGAATTAGAACAAAGACATACCATGTCATTGCATTAAAATAGCAGGAGGAAATGAAAGACTGCTTAACTCTCCAAAAGGAAAATTGAAAATTTCCTTTGAGATTTGGTTCTCTGGAATGAAGAGTCTGGGAAGGGCATTGAACCAAAAGTAAATTGTTTAGCTATTGGAAAGAAGAGTGAGTCCTGATAAAGTTGTTACAACAAATAAAGGAACTTGAGAGGGCAGTAATTTTAAAAATCGTTAAGAAAAAAAGAAAAGGAGAAATCATTAAGATTTAATAACCCTTTAAATGAATGGCATAGGCCTTCTTAAAATGCAAAAGACCTGAATGACTTAGTAAGAACAGACAAAAATAAGAATTTATCTGAACCCACAGAAACTGGACGGAGTTGTATTACAAGATATACATCAAGAAACTAGAGGTTGTTAAATTAAAATTGGGATGGAAAAATCACTTACCGCACAGTTTTTCAAATAAAACACAAAATCTAAAGCAGACAGCAATTTTAGTGGGGAAAATATTTATTTTATGTTATAGGATATGCCAGAGATCCAGAAATATGCAAGGTCAGAAAGTAGTAACTGGAATGATACATATTAAAAGCAGTATTTCTGGAACAAATCCCTTGAGAAATTACTTATATGGATTTTGTCCAGCTGCTGGAAAAAGCTTATGAAGTAGTTGTTTCAGAAATATTGCTATGCAGATGGTGGCATTTTAGACCCATTCTGTGCTTCCTCTGTCCTGATTTAGTCAAAACTACAACTAAAATTGATCAGTTAATGGATTACTTGCAGAATAACCCACTTACTTTAGTCCCTGGTTGAGCAGTTCTTTCATGCTTGCTTTCTCCCTTGTATGTGGTTTACAGGACAATGGTATTCCCTGACGAGTTTTAAATTGGATTTCTCAACTGAGGAAACTTGCTGTTCATTCACTAAAACAGTGACAGAATAGAAGACTTTTGGTGTCTGTGGGAACTGGAACACATAAAAATTACTAGGATCAGAGAGTTCCTTGTGTTTTCTGCTGTTTCGAGATCACCATGCAGTTTGGCACTAAAACTGCCCTACTATGGTGATAGATTAACAGTCTGAGGCCTTCAAAGCATCAGGATCAATGTGTAGTGTAGAGACTGATGGTCAAGTTGGATCAACCCATTCCATCCAGCGCAATCAGTATGCATTTGAGGAAAAGAAAATTTAACAGCAAGATGATTTTGGAGTGAGAGTAGGTGGAAATGAATCTAGTAATAATAATTTCAACTTAGAAATAAAGAGGGAGGGAAATTAAAATGCTGAATCATTTCTTTCTGACACTTTTAAGTATCTAATAGTAAGTGAAATATTTTACCATGGAATCATGAGAATGTTGTTTTCACCTTAGAGAAAGTCTGTCAATTCTTTGTTATTAAAACAACATTTTTTCGCTTAAGAAAACTTGTCTTTTAAAATATAAAGAAAATGGAATAAAATTATTGACATTAAATCTTGCAAGTAATTTTATTTTTAAGCAATATAAAATTAATATTTAATTTCTCTTTTAATTAAAAAAGGAACATTTTTATTCCCTTTGATTTTTATTCCCTGTCGCTACACTGACCTCACAATTCAATTCTTACTGTGAGGTAGAACAGGAAAAAAGTTAAATGTTGGAGTTAAAAGTCAGTCAGGATGTCAGGTTCACTAATGCAATTATTGTAGGAAACCATCACATCTGCAAACTCTAAATGTTGCTGAGGTAAAGTATAAGAAACATGTGAAGGGAAGGGCTGTCTTTGAGGGAGGGTGTACCACATTGCAGACAGGAAAACGGGACACGGGGTAGCCCAAAGCTGACTAGTCAATCAGTTAGGAGCAGGATTTAGTTCTTCATCCAGTGGCTTTGTTCATTAGGTCACAGTGTCCACAGCATGAAAAAAAAAGGCATATTTTTTCTTTTCCATTTGCTGTGAGGTATTTTGCATATTTATGGATGGTAATGGGATTTGCTGAACTTCCCAAAACATCTCCATTTATCAGAGGCATTTTGGGGTTTAAAAAAGCCCAGAGAAATAGATATTTTTAGGTTATGCCTCCAGTGGAAGATGTTTCATTTAGCTTTGAATGAAGGGCACAGTGGTCTAAAGTTGCAAATATATTCTGAGCCTTGGCACAGTCAACTGGCACAAAGAAAGAACATAGTAATATATGTGGTTTTCTCCTGATTTTCAGGTGGCCCTGTGCCATCCTGGATTGGAGCCCAAATGGTGCAGGAGGCTGTGTTTAATCATCTGGGCATAAGTGCTTCTTCCTTACAGGTCAGCACAAACCTTTACTTGGTTTTACAAGGGACATACAGCAGAAGTCTATAAAATGATGAGTCAAGGAGCAGGTCAAAAGGGAATCATCATTAACTGTCTTTTCCAATACAAGAACTAAGGGGATTTAAATGAAATTAGCATGTGGCGTGTCTGAAAAAATCAAAACAAATTGGTATTGCGTATAACTTGTGAAACTCATAATATTGTACATGATAAAGCATGTATGAGTTAGAAATGAATGGGCCAAATATCTGGAAGAAAATCCTCGGGGGAAAAAAAAGAAAGAAAACAAGCGAGCAACACAAAAGAGAAAAGAGTCTACCACGAGGTGAAGATTTCTACAGGTTTGTAAACACTGCAGAAATTTCTCAAATTCTTCTGTGTTGTCCACTACTAAAGACAGGTACAGGGCTAATCCACTCTGCTCTGGTTTACAGATGTTCTTGTAACGTTATGGTCTTTTCTGTTGAAAAGAATCAGACACTGAAAACACGAGAGCTTATAAGAATAGAGACATGAAAAAGAAATAAATACCATCCAAGGCAAATTTAAAAGGAATATAGGAAATATTTTTCCCACGGGTACAGGCCATGCAGTCATTGTCATAATAAGCTATTGGGACAAAGAATTTCACAAGTTACAGGAACAGCTTGAAGATATACTCAGAGAACAAGAATAACCAGAACAAAAAAATTATGTTAAGTCATGTTGCTCAGTGTTTATACAACTAAAAATATTAAAGTGTGAGGTAAGTGTGAGGCATATTATCCCATCTTATATAATGTAAGTTGTTTAAATCCTCCTCTGAATCTTCTGGTACTGTCCAGCTCTGGTTAGAAACTGGGAATGGGACTGGCTTGTTCAGTATAGTGATTTCTTTGTTGCTGTAGGTATGTTTGTGCCATAGTGCACACCTGAAGAAATGGAACGGAAAAGGATTGAAATGAAAAGGAGGGAAAAAAAATTAAACAAAACATATTAATATGAAAACCCCCCAAGAGTAGCTGGTGGAGGTTTCAATTTTCTATGTAGTTTATATAAGACTTATCTTAGCGGTTAAATGAGTGCAGAGGGGTACTGAAGCCCTTCAGCCTCTGCTATGAACCTTCCAGGTTGGTTGAATCACACTGGCAAGATGAGGCTCACCAATGGTTCAGGACAACAGAGTTAGAAAGTACATCTTGTCAGAGCCTTCATCAAACAGTTGCTGCCTCTTCTTATGTGTACACTAGGAAAATTAAGGTTTCCATTGAAAAAAAACAAACCTCCCCTTCCCCCCCCCAAAAAAACCCCTAAAACTTTCAAAATTGTTTAAACAGGAAAACAAGCTTTAAGAACAAGCTTGCTCATGAAACAAGTCAGATCTTTCCTGTCCTCTATGACTCATACAATAAAATCACTAAACTGGCCTTATCAGGTGGATTTAAAGGTCCACCTAACCCTAATTCTATCAGTTTAAGTGGCCAGAATTGGATTTTTAGAGAAGAACACTGGAGTAGGGCCATGTAGGCATTTAGTAACACATTCAAAATGTCTTATTCAGTGGATTCGTGTTCCTTTTTAATATTTATTTAAGAAACCTTATCTCCCTTTTGTATAAGCAAAGACTCTCACAGAAAAAAAAAAAAAAGAATAAAAACCTATGGCTAAGGAGATCACAAGGATTTGCCTAAAAAATGTCTGTTGTAAAACATATGACCTACTCTTTTTCGAACATTATTCTCAGTGAATAACTCTTTTCAATCTTTACTTTTCTCTGCCCTTTTTTTTTCTCTTTTGGAACTGACCCAGTTTTTAAATCCCCATCAAAGATCCGATGGTTTGTAAAAGAATCCATACAGTGTATTATAAATCAATTCAGGCCTTCTGTAACTGATGAGGATAAATAGTGCTACATCACTATCATCTCACCATTGAAGTAGTTAACCTGATATAGATCTTTCTAAAGCGTGTTTTTTCATGTGTTAGCAATGAAATGAAAAAGCCAAGCTTTTGGTGATGGTTGATGCTCTTTCGTTTCATATCCATGCACCCCTCATTAAAAGCTTGAGGCCTCAGCCCTGTAAACATGCTGTTGAGGAATTCAAGTGTATCCCTATTCAATAAAGTGTTGAAGAACATATTTATGTATTCCTCATCTCAAAGGAGGGTAGGTAGTGCTTCGTAGTGATGCTTATACATGAATTTAAAGTTAAATCTGTGCTTTGAAACTGTCCAGCTGGATGTGAGTAAAACTATAGGAGAAACATCATAATGAAAGCTATCATTGCACACACTGCTCCCTCCTGTGGGCGTCAGTGTGCCCCAGTTCAGTAGTTCTCTCTGTGGGTTGGCAAAATCAGTTTTAGAATCAAACCCAGGCTTCAGAAGTGCTGAAAAGTCCCATTTTAGTGTTTTTAGCAAAACGTTTTGATTTTTCATTTCAAAATGTCTCAGGAGAACAAAATCAAAACATGGTTGTTTTGATTAGCCCCAAGAGATTTTTCTGAAATATTGTGTCACATAAAATTATTTTTTTCAATCTGCTTCTGAATGAAAAGGAAAAAACACCCCAGAATTTTTCAATATGCATGAAAAAAGTTTCCCTATTACCTCTCTTAAAGATGGCAGAGCATGAAATGAAGGAGACAGATTATTTTTTAGAAAGCTACTAATGCTTGAGAAAGAATATATTTTTCCAATTACTTTTTTGAGGATTGTACTAGAGAAATTCCAACCTTTTATTTGGGTAAATGAAAGAATAATTTACTTCTGCCCTTAAAACTCACAACAGGAATCAAAAAATTAGAAAATATTTCTCTTTAAAAAAAATAGAATGTAAAAAAAAAAAAAGGCATACATAAATTTATGAAAAGAAAATAATGGAAAAAATAATCAATACCAATATTTCCAACCCATACACCAATGTCCCAATGGGAACTGAAGTTGGGCTTGGCTGTACTATTAGTTTATAGATATAGGGAAAAAAAATCTCAGTCAGAGGTCGTTTGATCTAAAGGATACAGACAAAGGGGAAGATATGAAACCCATCTCCACAGAAGGAAGAAAACATTGATCGCTAATTTTATATTTTATTAATGTGGTTATTAGGTGTGTACTTTATCATTGCCTCAAGTCCTATGTTACAGTTTGTACAGTCTGATCTTGGTTAAAGACTCTGTACAAGAGTATAAAAACTGGTATATTTGCGGTACAATGGATAAAAATTTTTTGTTCTAATAAATCCCTCCGTATTTCCTCCGTATTATTTTTTCAGACAGTCAACTCTATCAGGTGGAACACTTATTTAAATACTTCCCATATACTCTCTGTGTAAACCTTCATTTTTGATAGGACTATTGGGAGGGCTAATCGTAATTAAATGATTCTCATGGCTTAGTGGGTGCAGCCTGTTCAGACAGGTACAACATAAAAATACAGAAAGACAACCCCTATTTCCTATAACAGTTTTTCTTATAATCACCTTTGAACTAAAAATATTTGTAGGTTGACTATTTTCATTTAATCTGAGAGTCGGGAAAGTAATGTCCTTATTTTCAAGGCTGGTGATTTCTATACCTAACCATGATTTCCATACCTAACCGTACAAGTTTACAAGAAAATGGAACCTTACAAAAAAAATCCTCACAACAAGCGTGGCTTCTTCACAAGGCGACTGTTATCTTCTCTTGTATCTTCTATAATGAAAATTCTAACAGAGACAGCCGAAAGGGTACACAACAGGGGACATGAGATGACCTATAGTGACAAGAGGCATTGAATTTGGCTATCAGTTTTACAGACTCCAAAAAAGACTTTCATAAATGGCTAGAGAAGGTTCCAGAAACTTGTTCTGTCAATCTGTACCAAGATGAACCAGAATGAAAGTTTTGGGCCAAATTCTTTATTCCACTGAGTTCAGTGGATTAACAACACATTTTACTTGCTGATCATCTGTGTTCCTATTCATAACTGTATGTGAGTTCTAGTGATTAAAAATTCAGATTTGAGGGCAGACAAGACAGCATCATATTCACTAATAAATAAATAGATCCAAAGAGAAGGGAAGAACCCTTATGAGAATAATGCAACCAAGACTGGATCCGCATGATGTAAAACACGGAAGTTGAGCCTAACCTCATTAAAAAGCTGATTTTTAAACCGAATTCAGAAGCCTGAAATAAAACTTCTTTAGCATCCCTCATATATCTGCATATATCCCACTAATGTAAGATAACACTGTTCAAACATGTCTACCCTACATGGCATTGCAGTGCCCCAAGTGATACTTTTTTTCTTATTTTCTTTCTGCCAGAGGATGTTATGGCTATTAATTCTGACACCTGGACATCATTTCCTATTGGTTCTTGAAACCATCATGAAGCAGGGCTATAAAAAGCATGTAAATCTTCCCTAATTCCTATCTTACACAGCTGACTCTATTTTCACTGTGACACAGTGGAGGGAAATTAAATCCTATTTTTCTATATAAGGGCTATTAAAGCACTTGAATATGGGACACAAAACACAGAATTTACAATTGATTAAACACTGGAGTAAATTCCACCTCAACCCAATGTCCAGAAATTCCATTGTTGCTGGAGACTGGACTGAACCAGAGCTTGAAATCTCTAAATCTGCATGTTTTAGAGGGTTTATAATTGAAATGCGTATAATGCAGATTAAACTCAAAAATGTTGAAGAAAAGCTAATCTCAGCCATTATTTTGGTACCAAAAACTGGATCATCAGGCTGTAAATTTTTGACTCAGTAAACCCTTTGTTTATTCTATGGCACAACAGAAAAACAAAATAAGAAGACTAAACTGGTCATACTGAAATGGGAGAATAATTTGTTTTACGGGATTTTTTTTCTTGTTTTCCTGGCGAGTTGCGAGGGGGGGACCTGATGTTTGAAAACTTGCTATGGGTGCATCATTTCAGGATTCTCTTTGTGATGCACAACTCATAACTATAAAAGGGACAAAGACACAACCTTAGAAGGGAGACTATAGTCACAATATTATAATACTTCCATGCAGAAGTCTATGTTTGGGAATAATTCACAGTTTTTTTATTCACAAAACTATCTAGAACTGGGTTGGGTTTTGTGGCCCACAATCTTAATAATTTGAATAAGTAAATAGCAATTCTCAGCTGTGGGAAGGAGGGATTAATGCATCTTTCTATATAGTGGAAATCACAGTATTAGTAAAAAGGAAAAAAAAAGCTGATATTCTTAAGTTCTCTCCTATAAGAAGTGAATAGATAAATCTATTTAGACCATTCCTTCAAAGTAATATCTAGATTTGATTCCTAAATTTCATGGACGATATAAAAAGAAATTTGGAAATCACTCATGAAAGAGCAACAAGAATTGTCTGATATTTGGGAAACCTGCCTTCTAAAGTGCTTGATTTGTTGCTTATCCATGGAGGACTAAAAAAATCTTTTCTATTCAAATTCTATAGCTGCCTACATTAATTTCACAGGATCACAGAATGTGCTGAGTTGGAAGGAGTCCACAAGAATCATTGACTCCGAGTTCTGGCCCTTCACAGGATCATCCCCAAGAGTCACACCCTGTGACTGAGTATCATTCAAATGCATCTTGAACTCTCTCAGTCTTAGTGCTGTGCCCAGTTCCCTGGGGAGCCTGTGCCAGTGCCCGACCGCCCTCTGGGTGAAGAACCTTTTCCTGATACCCAACCTAAACCTCCCCTGACAAACTTCAGGCCATTCTCTCAGGTCCTGTCACTGGTCACCACAGAGAAGAGATTTGTAAGACTGAAGGTTCTTTTATCAACAGAAAGAGAAAATAATTCAAAGCTGTAATTATGGAAAGCAAAGAGAAAATCACACTAGAAATTCCAAGCAATTTTTGTAACTGAGCATGATGAAATGTGGTTAAATATAAATAAGCTCAATTTTTCAGTGCTTCAATTTGTTAACACTGATTTGTATGCTTTGCTCAAAATCTACTGAAATTTGAAAACATGTTATGGGCTAGAAATATTAATTGCAGAACAAAACTCTGTGTCTTGGGATATGCAAAGATCAGCTTCGTTTGAGATTTTTACAGGTTTTAGAACTACCAAATCTCAATTCAGAACTTCTTAATTCAGAATGTGTTTTCTGGTTGAAAAGATCATGACCAGAATGTAGCCTAAGAAATCATTATTTTATTGTGCCAGTGGGATTGATCTCAGTTTCATAGGCTCCAAAAGACTTTTCATTTGCATGCTGCATTTAATACCGTTCTCTTTGCCAGACACTCAAAGAATTGCACTTTGACTTTGAACTTTATTAGCTCTATTACCATATTTTCTGAGTCAGTCTTCTTGCTTTGTTTCAGCAATTTCCATTCCTTTCATCCATCTGTGAGATTTGTGGTGCAAACAAATCAATTTTCTGGGCTGTTGCTCAAGTTTTTATAGGGAGAGGTATCTGCAGTTGTGGTTACTGAGAGCTGAGGAATTTGAAGGGGGTCACATGAAGACACAGATTTCTTCCCTTTTTAGTGGAAAAGCTTACTTCATGCTGTTTTACTTTTCTGGTTATCTGAGGCTCTGCATTCAATATAACTTCTGTCAATTTTACATGATCCTTAGTAGATGAACAAATAGTGAACATAAATGAGGAAACAAACCTTAAAGTTGCTATGGGAAAGAAGCTTTGACTCCGTTCTCAATTCTGCTATAGGCTCTGTTGGTGAGTTTGCATAAAACTCTCAGTTCTGCTTGTTTCACTTTCCCCCTCCATACAATGAGACAAAAAACATTTTCTGTAAATATTTTCCATTATTTGGTTGCATCAAGTGGTGTCTGCTCTCATTTTTGTTACTGTATACTTTGCTGGAAAAATCATGAGAATGCATAAAAAGCAGGAGAACAACACAAGGTTTTGAGTTATCCAGGCACCCAAGCCTTTCTCCTAGTGTTTATGTTCAATTGATTGATAGGAACTACTTTGCTTTACTTTTTAACAGCATAGAAAATAAGAGATATAATTGTATTATTATCACACTTAGGAACCCTGGCCAAGGACTTTGTACCAGCACTGTTCATTTACAGAACAGTGGTTCCTAGTCAACATAAGTTACAATCTCAGTATAAAACAAGCCACGAGAAAGAAAGAATTCTGATGAAACAATAAAGCAATTTAATTTATTTTGTTGTCCATCCTTGTCAGCTGCTTTAATGCCCCATAGCACCATAAGAAATAATCAGTGAAAGCTACTGCAGTTTAGGATACCTAGATTTAGGCATCCGCATGAAGGTGTCACCACCAAACCGAGTGTCCGTGCTCTCTTTATAGCCAGGGATGCGAAGTGTGCCCGAAACAGCCTCCAGCTGTTCATGTAGATGGCAGATCCCCCTTAGCACAGACACACACAGAGGACATAGCCTACCTTACACTGACACTGTAGTTTGCTGAGGTAAATAGAAACACACCAGTGTGAAACAGATACCAAGGAGACAGAAGTCAAACCTAAGCGATTCAGCGCAGAATTTTTGCTGTATTTTCATAAATGGTATCTTTACTAATTCACGATACATTTATTATCAATTAGAAATGCTCTTTTCTAACTTACAACATAAAGTAAATGGAGCAATGCTCTCTCGTACAAAATACACGATTCACTTTGGAACTGCCAAAGAGGATTTCTTCCAGACTTTCTCCGATGCATTAGTTACCTCAGACAATTTGCTGCCAGGGACAGCAACAACTATACCTCTGGATTTGTTAAGATAAAGGAAATATGTCATGCTGTCCACTCTTGTAATGTAACGGGCCTCTTAAATGTTGAAAAGTTTTCTCAAAAAAAAAAAGGAAAAAATGAAATGTAAAAAAATTGAAGACCTTATTTCTGTCAACCGTTTTCTATCCTTTTAGGATATATGTTTCAAAGGACTAGAAACAGTCTATTATTGAAGTAAGATCCCAATAAAAGGAACTGAAGATACTTTTCTGGACCTTCACCAAAGTGCCTCCCACTTTTCAAGCATCAAAGTGGCAACAAGAGCTGAGAATGGAGGTAGAAATTGTTTGGTTTGAAATTGCTGGTATACAGAATGTACATAAATCATCAGATGGATACTATTTTTCTGCACTAGGATTCTGCTGGTTAGAGGTGGAAATGACAAGTGAAAATATGAAGAGAAAGGCAGTAAAAAATAATTAGAAGTTTAAGTTATTTTCAAATTTAAGAAGAACTTTCAGTTTTGTTATCTTTCTAAAAGATTTTTAGGTCAAGGAAAAACTAATAAAATTCTCAAATAAAAGGATCAGAACCTGCCAATCCCCATTTATAACCTTTTCATTCATCATCTGAAAAAGAAAAAAAGATACTGGAACTCAAGTAATCAAGTCTAGCTTCATAGATTTCCCAAATAGCAAGTTTGAACCTGTGGTGATCTGTGGTAAAGACTGGTGTGGGAAAGGAAGTTGGAATAAGATGGTGAGAGAAGTGAAAAGATCTGTATTTAGAATTTTGATCATGCTATGTCTCAATGTAACAACTAATTAGTGACTAAATGCTCTATTAGTAATCTACCATTGTAGTGCACAATGTAGTGTAGTCTGGAACAGAATCATATAGGTACTTCATTAAAGAGTAAAATGCAGCCAAAGCTGCGCAGAACTCAGAAAAATGTTTGTGTTGAAAGCATCATTACTTCTTAATGCTGCTTCCTGGACTTCCTATCTTAAAACAGTTGCAAGTTTTCTGAGCCCAATAGAGCTTGAGATATAGAAACAGTAAAGTACCATTTTAAACTGTTAGTTTTGATCAAAGTTCACATCACACCCCAAGTGCAAAGGGTTGCATCATGAAAGATTTTGTGTCTTTGAAAAAGTAGAGGTTAATTATTCCAGTTTTTAAAAGCATCTTGGGAATTTTTTGAAATAACAAAAGGAATATAGCTGAAAGTATAGTAAAAAAAAAATTACATAGCAGAGTTATTTTAATAAAAGTCTTACAAAGTGCTCCTTATAAACTATCAAGCACTGCACTTTACCTGTGTATCTTAATGCATTAAGTGAATTTTGTGCTCACAGGATGGCTTTGATTTACATGCTGGGAATAAGTATGGTCCACGGCATAGTAAAATTTTCCACATTCTCACTCTCACACTTATAGATCTTGCAACTTATAGGTTCTCAGCTGATACACCCTGTTATTGTGCTTGCAGGCCCACAATTAATGGTACAGATATTTGTTACGCAAGGGAAGTTGAGACAGGTTCACATGCATGAAGATGTAAGGGCAGGGTCCTTAGCAGATGACACACTGTCTTAGTTTAGAGTAAGCTAAAACAACTTAGAATTCCTTTCTCAAAATTGACCATGTCTTTTTTAAATTTAAAACAAAATTTTAATTTGGAAAATGTGTAGAAGGAAAGAGAACAGTTCTTAACTACTAAATATATTTATATCTATATATATATA
>VWZG01001768.1:22010-46413 GCA_013396735.1 Grallaria varia
GAGCTGGTTCCTTCTCCAAACCCCCACCGAAGAAGTGAAGGAAAAAAAAAACAACAACTCCCAAAACAAAACAAAAGAACTCTCCTCCCAGCTATCAGGTTGGAATTCAGATTGTTAGCCAGGTCTTTGTTAAGGAGGGTGTCAGCCCCCAAAGTCTGTGTTGGTAGGAAAGAAAAAATTCTGACAAATTCTAAAACTATAACACACATCAGCTCCAGTGTTGAAAGCTACATTTTGAGAAAAGAAAGGAGAGAGGAAGAGAAGGGAACAGGAAAAGCACTGGGAAAAGGAAGAGGAAAGGGAACAGAAAAGGGAAAACTCTCCAGCAGTCAGGCAGAAGGAACTGTGACAGGTGTCCAGGGAGAGTGTTCTCAAGTAGGGGCTCTCTCCGGTGCAACAAGAGGCAACAGCAAAGATGTTTGGTGATAGTGGTGATGATAACAGCAATGGCAACTTTCACCATGATTTTACCCTAGCATCATAAAACTTTTAATCAGGGACTGGTCAAGCTTCCCATTCCTTGTTTCTGCCAGTGAAACTGTTAGTCTTGGTTGGAGTGTGCTAATTGGGCACGGATGTTGCACATAAATTGGCTGCCAAGCCTCTGCACATGTAGCCCTGGGTAGCACTGGTCAAGTATATACCTGACTATTACCTACTCCACTGCTTTTCTTGTTTTTCTTTTGTATAAACTGAAATGTGCAAAGCAAGAAGTGAAGTGAGGTGCTTCTTATGCTAGCAGCCATTGCATCCCATGAGAACCTGTGAGAACACAAACATCAGCATTTGGCAGGTGCAGGGTTTTGGGAGCAACAGCACCTCAATTTTAGGATGGGAGAAACAAGGGGAAAGTGTCATAGAGACTTTAGAAAATCATTGTTACAGCACCTTAGATGAAAAGGTACAAAACTGCCAACTCCAGACCCTGAGCACTACTGCTGTTAAGGCATGAAGATGTCTCTTCACTGGGCTTCACTGCTGGCCAAAGAATCCTATTTTGTCACCACTTGGTGTAATTCAAATAGTTAGCCAGAGCTATTCCTCTAGACCTTGGTCCATAAAGATGCTTATTCCTAAATTCAGTGTCGACACTGGAGAGCTCTCTGTCATTGCTCCTTATCCTGCAGGTGGAGGTGACAGCCCCAAGATCTGAGACATGACAGATGTTTGTAGGAACATGCTCAGTCTACTTCAGTTCCAACAGAAACTAGGTCAGGAAACCATCTTCGCCCGAGGAGTAGTGATTAGCACCTCAGGGCAATGGTTTCCAGATGTCCCACCACAGTCCTCGTGAGCTGAGCTGTCAGTCTCACAGATGTAGCACAAGGGAAGTAGAAGAAAGGAGAACTGAGCCATTTTCAGACTGCCTACTGCAGGCATCTGTTCCTCCAGGGACTTAGAGGGAGATCTGATACTTCTGCATGAAACTCTCCCTCTGCTGTTACAGAGTTTAGAAAGGAACTACTGAAATTTGGGAACAAGGAAGGGCCCTGTGCTTAGACATCTACTGATCTTGTTAGCCTCAAATGATCAGATGATATTTACTGCTTTTAGAGGTTAAGCTTTGCTATACAATTTGTGGTCAGGATTTGGGTTTTTTTGTTTTTATTTATTTATTTATTTAGCTGGAATACAGAACAACTTTAAATAATCTAATATTGTTCTAATGTATTTTTGTTAGCATACATGTTAAGAAATGTATAAATAAGCTTCCTGAGGAAACTGAGGTTGGGGAATATGACCCACTCCTTCTAGTTTTGGGGAAGTGATTACTGAAAAGCTGACACAGTGTAAACCAGAATTATTATATCCATCCCTTTATCCAACTACATTCTTATGTAACATCTAAAGAAAACAAAAAATGCCACTTAGACTCTATCTTCCTCCTGGAAGGTGTTTTTTTGAGAGATGACAACGGGCAGGGTTGTCCACACAGGAGCATGTAACACACTTAAGTCAGCTTTCATCTCTGTGGGAAATGCAGTTCTTCAGCGTTACTGCCAGCGCATAAAAGGGGAGTGAAAGTCAAAAACCCTGCATTGTGTTGTGAGCCTCGGCGCAAAATTCTAGCATACTGCAGACATCTATTATCTTGGAGGGAAAACAACGGTCCTGTAGATCCAGTGGATGCGTCAATAGCCTTTGTTATAAAATTCCAGTGAAGACTGTAGGAAATTGTGTATCTCATTGTCACCTATAAAGAGAGGCTGGATGCCTTAAATACAACATTAGAATTTGATCTGGTGGAAAGGCACACTTTTAATAAGCATCATTATATATTAAACTTACCTGGTAGCCTGTCAGCATCTTAGAAACTGACTGAGTTATGAAACATAAAGAAATTAAAGCTGCACAGTAGGACCCAGATGGCCTTTTTAGTACATCAAAATTAACATTTCTTGCACTACAAACTATTTGAAAATTCCAATTATTGATATGTTCTTTGTGTGTTTGTTCATATGAGTTCTTTCCTAAATAAGCAGAAGTGGGGAGGGAGACTTTTTCAACACACAAAAAGAAAGCAAAAAATCACAAGGAGGGTGCCATACTAGAAGATTAATCCCTCCTTTCCTTCTGTGTCATTGATTGCATTTTTTATAATATCTAAAGAATTAATTTTATCTGAACTTTTCAAATTTTTTCTGTTGTTTCTGATTACATCATCATCATCATGGCTAGGCTTCGCGAACGAAGATTTGGGAAGGGCTCTACCCACGCTTGCTGCAAGCGCGCTGATGGCTAAAGAGGCCGATGCGAGATAGACAAGTCCGGTTGCAAAAGGCACAGCAGAAAGTCTCCATAGGTGGTGTTGGCGAGACACGGTTCTTTCTGCGTTGTCTTTTCTCCTCCAGACTGATTCTGCGTGCATTCTCAAAGGAATCAGCAGCGTTATAGATGGTGTGTCTCCATGCCTCCCGATTGGAGGCCAAAGTGGACCATTGATGGTAGTCAATATGGCCAAGGCTGAGGTATTGTTTCAGAGCGTCCTTGTATCTCCTCTTTGGGGCTCCTCTCTTGCGGCAGCCGGTGGCAAGTTCACCATAGAGCACGATCTTAGGGAGGCGGTGATCCTCCATCCTGGAGACGTGCCCTGCCCAGCGCAGCTGCATCCTCAGCAGCATGGCCTCAATACTGGTGACTGCTGCCTGTTCAAGGACAGATACATTGGTCACGTAATCAGACCAGTGGATGTTCAGGATAGTGCGGAGGCAGCGCTGATGGAAGCGTTCGAGGAGACGCAGGTGGCGGCGGTAGATGACCCACGATTCAGACCACACATTTGAGAAAAAACATAATTTGAAACAAAATAAACATATTGCATTTAAAAATTTTGAAACAAAATAGATTTTGTCAAAATGAGAAATTAAGCAAAAAACAACCTCTAAACTGAAATTTTTCAGTTTGACGGGTAAGATTTCTTAATGGAATAATGTAAACCACTATGAATTATCTTCTCTTATGAATGTCAAGTTCTGAGTCAATGGGCAGTAAAAATATTCTAGGATATAATTATTTTCTTTAAATTCCTGATACAGATAAAGTCCTTGAGGAAAACTCCCTCTGCAACTTGTTGTGAAGCACGGCATAATTTAAAACCTGTGTATGAAGTGTTAATCAGGAAAAAACCTGATCATTTAAGGATTATTTTGATTTCTTATGTTGGCAACAATCTCTTGGCACATACTGTGGCAAAATGAAATACATTAATTTTTCTCTGTACTCCATCGCTTGGATGAATCTTTAGTTCTGAGCCAACATCTATCATTCTGCCCTGCATCATCCTTTGGTAAGTGAAATTCATGGCTTCCGAGCTCAAACAGGCAAAAGAACTACTTGCAAACTAGACGATTCAGCTGCTTTTAGTGCTCTGAATTTGCTTTAGAAATGAATGTGTTCAGGACTGAGCATAATCCAGGCATTTCTGAAGCTAAACTAACCATAATTACCAGCTTTTACTGAGCTGCCATATTCACATTCACATATGGCATTGCACTGCACAAAAGTGTGACACTCTGCTGAGTGTTTTGGAATGTACTAAACACAACCAGTATTATGTGAAATTAAACCCTTTTCCTTGCAGATGTACCTGACCACAAAAACTCATTTATTAGCTTACTTCAACCAAGAAAACTAAATCTGGGTAAACTCTTACCTCATTCTATCATGCTGGGATAGTTGGATTAGTGTTTAAGATCTCAGATGAACATTTCCTACACATGAAACCTGACATATTTTACTCAGAAATAGAAAGGGCAGCAATAAAGCTAGAAGGACTTAAATCTGTGATGCCAATAAATTTAAATGGTTCAGACATCACGCTTAGCAAGATCTTCCAAGTCAGTACGACCTAAATCTTATGGATCAGGATTGAAGGGAGGGCAGGGACAGGTGACATTGTATGGGGGCCTGCCAGAGGCCACCCAATAAGGGAGACTGAATGGATGAGGACCTCTATGGAGGTAGGAGCAGCCTCTTGTTCACAAACCCTGCTTCCCTTTGGGGGACTTCAACCACCCCTATATCTGCTGGAGGGACAACCCAGCAGGGCACAGGCAATTCAGGAGGTCCCTGGAGTGCATTGATTACAACTTCCTTCTCCAGGCAATAGTGGAGCCAACAAGGTGAGACATGCTATACTGGACATTGATCCCTCATGCCATGCTGGACTTTATTCTCACCAACAAAGGTGGGGAATATTAAGCTCAAGAGTAACTTGGGCTACACTGATTACGAAATGGTGGAGTTTGAGATCTTCAGGGTAGTGAGGACTGTGCATAACAAGCTCACTACACTGGACTTCAGGAGAGAAGACTTTGTCCTCTTCAGGGATCTAATTGGTAGAGTACCGTGGAATAAAATCCTGGAGGGAAGAGAGTCCTAGGAAAGCTAGATGATATTCATGGGTCACCTCCTCCAAGCTCAGGATTGATGCATCCCAAAAAAGAAGAATTCAGGCACAAGCACTAGGTGGCCTGCGTGGATGAAAAAGTTCATAGAAAAACTCAAACTAAAAAGAAGTCTTCAGGGAATGGCAGCAAGAACAGTTAGTCTGGGAGAAATACAGAGAGATTGTCTGAGCAGCTGGGGATCTGGAAAGCTGACGCCCTGGTGGAACCAAATCTGGACAGGGAGTCCAAGGGCAATAAATAAAACTTCTATGTGCACATTGGTGATAAAGCAAGAGCAGGGAAAATGTGGACCTTCTACAGAATGAAATGGGAAATCATTTTTACTGGGATGTGGAGAAGGATGAGGTACTCAATGCCTTTTTTTCCTCAGTCTTGTCTGTTGAGTGCTCCAGCCACACAGTCCAAGTAAGAGAAGTCAAAGATAGGGACTGGGAGAAGGAAGAACCACCCTCTGTAGGAGAAGAGAACATCTAAGGAACCTGAAGTGCAAAAGTCCATGGGACCTGATGAGATGGCTCTGTGGGTCTTTACTGTGAGGGTGGTGAGGCGCTAGAAAAGGTTACCTGGAGAAGTTATGGATACCTCATCCCTGGAAGTATTGAAGGTAGGTTGGATGGGGCATTGAGCAACCTGGTTCAGTGGAAGGTATTCCTACCCAGGGCAGGCTGTTTGGAACTACATGATTTTAAGGTCTCTTCCAATCCAAACCATTCTATGCTTCTATGATTCTATTACTCCTGGCACTACTATGGATAAAAACCTTAAGTGACCTGATATGCAGTGCCGGAGTGACAAAATCTGAAGGTTGTTGCTTCCCTTTAGCAACAACCTTTGACTTGGTTTTTGTTTGCTTCGCTGGATATTTAAAAGTGCCCAGGACTCATTTTCCACTGACTTGACCAGAGGCAAAACTGATATATTTCATTGTGAAAAATTCAAGACTTGGCATTCTCTGCAGTCTGGGAGGGAGGAAACTTCTTCATTACAATACAAGGGATGGTCTCAAGTTTCTGCAATGCTTACAGCACTGCACACACCAAAATGTTTTGTTCAAAGGAAAGCTGGATCTGGAATCAGGAGATCAGCCTTTTAAAACAGAGGTCATCCTGAACAGGATGAATCAGGAAGAATCAGCTCAGCTCTGCTAAGCACTGTTTTTCGCCAGGACACACAACAGCAGCAGCTTATCTTTCGCACTGACTCTTTTAAAGTTTATGGGAAATAATCATAGACTCATAGAATAATTTTGGTTGGAAAAGACCTGTAAGATCATTGAGTCAGTAATTAATCTAACACTACAGACTCTACCAGCAAAGCCCCTAAGTGACACTTCTAGAATCACAGAGTCATAGAATCATTTCATATGGAAAAGACCTTTAAGATCATTTAGTCCAACCATTAACTCAGCCATGCCAAGTCCACCACTGAACCATGTCCCTAAGCGTCTTTTAAATCCCTCCAGGGATGATGACTCAACCATTTCCTTGAGCAGCCTGTTCCAAAACTTGACAACCCTTTCCATGAAGAAAATTTTTTCTAATATCCAATCTAAACCTCCCCTGGCACAACTTGACGTCATTTCCTCTTGTCCTACCACTTGTTACCTGGGAGAAGAGACCAACCTCCTAGCACATTATAACCTCATTACATATAGTTGTAGAGAGAGATAACGTGCCCCTTGAATCTTCTTTTCTTCAGGCAAAACAGACTAGTGCCCTCAACTGCTCCTCATCAGACATGTGGTCCAGACCGTTCATCAGCTCTGTTGCCTTTCTCTGGACATGCTTCAGCACCTCAATGTCTGCCTTGTTGTTAGGGACCCAAAATTGAACACAGGATTCAAGGTGTGACCTCACCAGTGCTGAATACAGGGGGTTGATCACTGCTCTGCTCTCACTGGCCACGCTATTGCTGGTAAAACCCAGATGTCATTGGCCTTCTTGGCCACCTGGGCACACTGCTGGTTCAAGTTCAGCCACTATTGACCAACATGTCGAGGTCCTCTTCTGCCAGACCGCTTTCCAGACACCCTGTCCCCAGCCTGTTTCACTGCAGGGGGTTGTTTGGACCCAAGTGTAGGACCTGGCACTTGTCCTTTTTGAACCTCTTACAATAATGAGGTGATCAACACAGATGGTTTAAAAATACTCTAAGAGAAGGACAGACAATTCCACATCAACTTAGCAGATGTTCCCCAGAATTCAATGAAATTTTACTTATTAATACAATACTCTTACAATTGGCTTAAGTAGTTCAGCAGACTCCTGCTGCTGCTTCAGCTACTTCAAAGAAAACTTACAGAAAAGTTATATACCTGAGGGAGCAGAAGGTTTTTGTTCACATCCCATCATAAATTTCTTCATTGTCATGGTAGCCAATAAAAGGAATATGCATCAATCAAAGAGAAAAGGGGGGGGGGGGTTAAATAATTAAATGTCTTTGGAAGTAAAAATTACTCATCAGCAAGATTACTATTTCACATTAAAAATGAACGTTTGAAGTCACACTGAAATGTGACCATATTATGGTAATTGATCTTACTGACAAGCTCTCCAGAAAACAGGGTGCAATTCATAGCCCTCAATGGTAAATTGAAGCAAATACAGCAAATGTTTGAGAAATTTTTTTACGTGAATAAGTTGAGAGGCATGTGATGCTGCCTGACAACCCTGGGAGACTCATCTCTGTAGCTACAAAATTTTCTCATACCCAGAAGAAAGAAAGATAACTCTGTATTTAACACAGGGATTTTTCATGTCTTTGTGTTACACTGAACATCAAGACTTATTCGCTATTACAGAACACTTGACTAAATCATGTCTTACAGCTTCAGCTTCTTTTTGAAGTGCTCTGAGTGGCTCACTGGTGTCCAAACAGCCTCTTTTATTGTTCTTCCCTCTGTATCATTCTCTTCTAATGACAGAATGCATTAGATAAGCACCTCGTTTGGATTCCTGTTGGAGGTATAATCCTTCAGTCCACAAGGTAGTAGTACTTCAAGCATCCATTTGAAACTGATTGTGGGTCATTTCCAAAGAAATACCGGTAGGAATGTCTACTGAGAAGAAAGCATTCATACATGTTTAGTAAATCCTGTCCTAAAATGTGTTGTCTTGACAGAATTTTGTCACCTACCTTCCTGTTCACCTACTTCTGATAATATTGTATACTTCAAAGTATAAAACAAAACCCACTATGGAAAAGTGGATGGACACACAAGTTTTTCTAAACTAAACAAAATGCAGGAAGCTGCCCATATCAGGGATTTAAAATAGTCTGGTTAAAAGTCCAGAGTCATGCATGATCCATAGTGAAATTCACATAGCAATGAAACAGAGATTTTCAGTCTTCTCACAAGGCTGAAATCTTCCAGTCACTCTAGATGAGTAACTTTTCCTCAAGGGTTCATGTGGCTTCTTCAAGTGATTCATTCATCAGTATTTAAGGTTGTAATTTTTATGCTAAAATTAGAAATTAAAAACTATATGTTGTTCCATTGCTCCTACTAAAATATGATCAGATCTTTCATGGGAGAGTAAATAACCAATTCTGAGGCTTCAGCATCTGTTTTTTTCTCTTTGTGACTTCTGGTGACACATCAGCCAAGCAAGCTTTATCCAGATATGCCTTGGAAGAGTGTTGTAGTAGCCTTCCAGCCCTGAGTATCCACATAACTGTTTCTAAATACTTGTCTAACTGTGTAAATATGGGTAATTACAATAAGCAGATAAATGCTAAGGTGATATTATCCCTTTTGGCTTCTGAAATAAATCCAGTTCTGAAAAAAAACGTTTCCTACATTTCCATTTTTACTCTATTATTGTGATATCCTGAAATAAAAGATTAAAATCCTTAGCGGCTCAGCTATTTTTAAACACACTGTCTGAGGCCTCTGAGAAATGCGACCTTTGTTGTTCTTCCCTCTACATCATTCTCTTCTCAAACACACTTTTGTAACTGAGAGCACAGTCTGAAAGCTTTTAAAGTAACTTTTGGAATTTCAGTCCTCAGGCATTGCTAAGTGCTCACAGACTGCTCCAAGATCAAGTGCTAGTTTAATCTGGATCATTGCATTTTAACTATATTGCTATACCAATCTTATTTTACCATTTTTAAACAGTATCTTTTGCACTCAGAATCTGTGGTGAATTGGCCTTGTTATTTCTTCCTCCTGAGAACAGAGCAGGGTGAATAATGAATTTTTATTGCTGACCATGGCAAAAAAGGTAATTTGGATCAAACCCAAAATTTTTATTTGCTTAAAAAAAGACTGTTTTGAGTCTGAATAATTTGAGGTATTTCTATTAGTGTCTTATGTGGAATCACCATATGAATACTCATTTTACAGAAAAAAATTTTGGATTAAGTTAATTTTTTTTATTTATTTTTTTTTTTTACTCTTTTCCACATTCCGTAACATTTAGTGACATCAGAAAGCATTCTCAAAGTTTTTTGTTGTTTGTCAAAATGTCATCTGGATATTCTTCAGAGCTATGCTTTCCATTCAATTGGTGTGGTACTGTAATTAGTGTGGTACTGGAGGGGGAAATTTTTTAAATGTTCAAAACTACAACACACAGGACAAACTGAAATTGAGCATTCAGTAGATTCCCAGAGCCAAGACGCCTTGTAGTTGTGTGCATTGCAAATGGCTATTAATTATTTATTGTTGGCCAGGGTCTTTCAGCAGTCTGATTGTAAATTCATAAAACCCACCTTGGAACTTCTCTTACACATTGAAATGTTATTGGAAGCTAAATAAAAAAACAATTTATCCCCTTCTTCGGTTTTCAAAACACACTTGACTAAATTATATGGCTTTGTCATTATTATCACTGGTGTCTGACTTTTCCAATAAATGAAAAGGACTGAACATGTTTTTGAGTTGGCCATATAGAAAACTTAAATATTATTCAAGAGTCTAAGTTGATATATTTTTAAAGTTATCTTAATAACAAGGAAAATCAAATGGATAGAAATCATATTTCAGCCAACTTTTCCCCAGCCTAAATTCCACTTAAATCTCTGAGCCTGGTATTTCCTATTGGCTGGCTGCCTCTGAAAGCATACAGCCAACAAAGAGGTACCAAGGTTTATGTGGAATTTAGGCTGAATCAAGACCTCTGGGGCTAAGGAGTGGTCATAAATTAAAATAAAACCAACCTTCTCTTGCTTTCTTCTGTTCATTTTACATGGTAACAGCTCAGGACTGCTGTACTCCCCCAACCATGCCTGGGCACTGAATCAAGGCTTCCAGTGCTCACACTGCTGTCCCTTGCATAGCAAACTTCTCTTTTTTTAAATGTCTTACTGCTTTGTTTGTTTGTTTTGTTTTTTAAATTATCCATTAGGTATTCAAAACATCTCTGTTTCAGAAATAGCAGACATTTGAGTGAGTTCCAAAACTTCCATCTGATTTTTGAAATCAACTAACCTCCTATTCTACCCAAGGGCATATGATGCTTCATAAGCTGCAAGCTGTGTGAATTCCTAAGTGAGCTGCAGGTGGTGGGAATTAGGAATCATTAACACAGGTTCTTGCAGACTGACTAACCTTATCCAACTGAGAAGTGGGTGGAAGGGAGTCACAGCTGCTGTTACTTGAATACTTAGAAGTTATATCATTTGTGCTTTTGCTGCATATCCTCCCATGCCTTCCTGTTAGCTCATTTTTCTTGCTACCTATGCTTTCACCAGTTTTACGGTTGAGGAAAGAGTGTTGACATACTATTGGAATGATATATTGCAGGACAGGGGTGGAATATGACAAGGTGTGGTGCATTGCCCCTGACTGGAGACTAAATGCTCCCTAAAGCCATTCTATCAGTCCCCTCTTCAGCTGGACAGGGGAGAAAAAATATAGCAAAAGGCTTGTTGGTTGAGATAAGGACTGGGAGAGGTCACTCACCAAATACTGTCATGGGCAAAACAGACTTGATGTGGGGAAATTATTACTGATCAAAAATGGAGTAGAATAATGAGAAAATAAAAACCAAACCTTAATACACCTTCCCCCCACCACTCCTTCTGTTCAGACTCAACAGTATGTTCGTCTTCAAGCTGGTTGGCCTTGGCTCTGTTGGACATGAGGGAAACTTCCAGCAGCTTCTCACAGAAGCCATTCCTGTAGCCCCTCAGCTAACAAAACCTTGCCATGCAAACTCAATAAAACAGGAAATTGAGAGAGTGGAAATAAACAAGGAGATGGAACTGGGATCTTACTTGGTGTGGGATGTGAAGGGCACATGTTAAGGTAGAAAACGGTGGAAACAGACACTTTCTAAGTGTACGTGAAGCCTATTACAGATGGGAAATGCTGCCATTTCCATAAAGATCAATGGTCACATCTTTCTTGTTTTAGTAAATATAACTGGTTGAATTTCTTAAACATTTTGGAGAAAATAAGAACAGCCATTCTTTTAGAACAAGGATTACTTCTGTATCTTGGAAGGAAGTCCCTTCAAACTTTTCCCCACTCAGAAAATACTCCAGGTAAAGAATAATTAATTCTTTCATATTTATGAGCAATGGTTTTGTAATTCCAGTTCTAGCAAGAAATCCTAATCCATAGGAAATCTTTATGATTCTGTATTTTTAACTTCAACTGAAATTTCCAGCCATCACACCCACCATATGCAGAGCCTGAATAGCCAAAGCCTTGTCTAGGTTTTCTGTAAGAGTTACGGTAAAGGAGATATATTCCCTCAGGCCAGAGAATGATGAAATCTGGTAACAGGCTTCCCAGCACTTATTAACACTTCAAGGTCAGACAGAGAAGCACTTTCCAATCCTCTGTTATTTCATAGATATATACAATTATTATGAAAAGAAGAAGAATTTTCAGCTAAATATTGTCATTTTTGCTACCTGCATAAACAGTTTACCACACAAGCGTTAACAGGCAGAATTCATTGGAAGTTCTAACTGAACTGGAGGTGGAGACTCCTTCTATTGAAAGGAGTGGTGCTGTTCAATACAGAAAATGCGCTGCCAATTTCACTGCATGTAGCAGATAAATAAAGCAATTAAATGAATGCTAGTTTTTGATGGAAAAACTATTTCAAAAGATCACAGTCTTCACCTCTGACATAATAAATAAGTCATCACCTGGTCCCATTGCTCCACACCAAACATCACTTCCTTTCTTCCTTCACTGAAATTTAAATGATGTTAGATATAGCAGAAAGGAGACTCCTGTCCTAGGTTTCAGCCTTCTGCAAATCAGTTGATATTTATCAGTCATTCCTGGTATATAATAAGTCCCTGGTATATAATAAGTCCCCTAAAATGCATATTACTAAGTGTGACTGACTTTCCCTAACACAAAGGGTGTAAATTACATTTTCATAAACACTGTTTTCATCATACCATAGTTTCTTACTAGTGAATCTAGAGGGGAATTTTATATATAATCTAGTAGACAAAGTAGGCTCACCAATAAATATGGAACAATGAAAATATGATTATTGTTCTAAATGGTACACAGAATCTTTATTAACATTTGAGTTGATAAGAGGGCATAGTGCATGCAAATATATTCAAAGTCATTAAATAAACCAGTGAATTTTTTTTTTAAATATATGAATAGCTGAATAGGAGCTATAATTATTTACAGGGGAAAGCATCAGGATGACAAAAATATGCATCATAATTCCATAACTTTTAGCTCTGACAGTAAAAGACAGAGATTTTCTTTACTGTATTTGGCTTTTATCTCCTAATCATTGTCATGTCCTGGTGCTAAGAGAGACCATCAGACTAAAAAACTCGTTAAACCATCACACCTTGGGGCAGATCACTATCAAGTGACAAGGCAGTATTTCTGAATACTCTATAGATATTTTTGCATAAAGAAAGGAGGGGGGAAAGCAAACAAAGCAGTGATGAAGCTGAGGGTTTTAAGCAATATGGAAATCTTTGATTAGGTCTTTTAAACTCTGCCACTTGTGCTGACAAGGGATTAAGTAGGTACAGGAGCTGCTTGGCTGTGAGAATAGAGCAAGCAGGGGTTATTCGGGCTGGCATGATTGGTTTGCTCCATCATGTTTTCCTACACTGTCCTTGTCCTACAGTTTTAATGCCAGGATACCTGTGGATGGACAGGCATTTTCAGTTTGTGAAATGCTCCTGGCCCACACCATATTTTGTCTCCATGGTTATGGGGTATTTATGGATTTGTGCCACTCAGCTGCATGAAATGTTCGACACACAGCCCCTGGAGCCAGCAGAGCTGCCCATCTCTGAAACAGAAATCTGTTTAGGATGACAGAAGTACAACTGGAGAAGGACTGTTGCTGGTTTAATTTTAGAGAATGTGTTTAGTCTAACACTAATTAATGTTTTATATATAATCATCTAGTTGTATGCATGAATTTACCATCACTTGCTTCTCATTTGAAATATCACAGTAGCTTAAAACGTAATTCTTTAACTGAAGTTTGTGAAAAAATCACTTCAAGCATGTTAATTGAATGTACATATTCTTTAAAGTGTTTTCAATTAAAAGTTTGATGCTGAAGTTGCACTGCCAACCATAAGAAATACATTCCACCACTGATATAAAGAGTTTGATAACTCATGGTTTAAATTCCCCCTCTGTGTTTCCTTGTATCTTTTATCCTAATGCATAAGATTGGGCTAGAGATGGTAAGAGTTTCTCTTGGATACAGCTACTATTGCATCAGACAGTGACATGATAATGGTGGATGAGAATTATCTGACCCTGAAGGATGGATTTGCACCTACATCCTGAAGTATAAATTGTAGATGCTGCTAATTTTTTCATATCCATAACTTCCATCAGATTTTAGTTCGGGTTTTCAAATGATATGCATACACTTAAGGCATAAAGACCAGTGCAAACCATAGCATGTGATCATACAGTTTATCTAACCATGTGGTCAAATGAGCCGCTGTCAGTGCAAACTACAATTTCTCTCCCAGATGATGGTAAAATTGAGTTAATCCCAAATTAACTGCCTAACTTTTTTATTGCTTTACTGAAGTGTAAGTTCTTGAACATTAGAAATAGAGATGCTGCCCATTGGGCATCTACACTTCATGTGCCAACTGAATAGATGCCTCCAATGAACTCCAAAGAGATAATGTATTTTCCTAATCTGCAAGAGCAGTACCTCCTTCTGTTAACTGTAGAAAGAATCCAGACTATTAGTTAATCTTTCATCTCTGAGAGGATATTCTAGAATCCCAGGTGTCATATACTTTCTATAATTACTATTCATGGATGCTTTTGTATTTCAGGGACTTGGATTTGTACCTCGATTTATAATCTCTTTCTCAACAGAACACCTTTGGTGCTGAGTTGTAGACAGCACTTTTTCTGACAAAGGATATCCATATTAGACCTATTAAAGTTTTGATTAAGAAACGATGTAGAACCTTCATTACTGATACTCTGATAACCCTAGTGCAAGCCATGAAAATGAAAGTGTTGCATTGCAGCAAATTTTTATGAAGTAGTCACTTCCGATAAATGACATATCATATGAAAACAAGCAAACAAACAAAGCAAATTCAGGAACTTTAATCTTGAGTGGCATAGTTTACAATATCCTTTCTGTAGAACAGATGTAGTCATTATTGTCCTTTTCCATAATGGAAGGTCTTTGCTGTCTCATTAATTACTCCATGCTTCCTTTAATGGCTGGTATATCAAGTTTTGTACTACAGATTTTCTTCTATTTTCATGTTTCTAAATGTATTCTACCATCAACAATAGTCAAATTCTCATCTCAGGTTTATTTTCTCTGTTTCTCTCAAGAATTACAAAATAATGTTTGCAAGAGGAGAGCATGGGAATACAGCAAGATGTCCTGCTGTTATGTTTGCAAGAAAATCTTAAGCAACCACATCAAGTCACTTGTGAAGGCAGTCTGATAGTGTCAATTGTTTTACATGGGCTTTACAGTGTTCAGCAGAATACCTGGCTGCCTATAAAGACAGCATTAAATGTATTGGCTAAATTCACCACCTTTCTCTCATAATCAGACTGTGAAGAGAGGTTTGTTTTGAGTCCTGTTTATAAGCATGCATGAGTTTTTATGTTAGGTTAAAAACACTGAATACCTGGTGTTTGAATGGTACTTCTGGGATATTGTGTGCCTTGAAGATAAGGATGGAGACCATAAATCTAATCTGATAGCTTTATGCACGCAATATACTGTGTCGAGAACAAGGAGTTGTGCTTCAGTGCTCTGGACCAGATGGAAATTGCTGAGTCTGGAAGATTTCCCTCCTGCTTATACGTCTATATTCCAAAGTAGATGGTATAAATATATGAAATACTAAGGGCTTGCTTGTCAAGATAAACCAGTTTCTTCTAACCAACTGCTATTGGTAAGAAGACATGTTCATGAAATGCTAGCCAGAGAGTTAACCTTGAGATTGTATCACAGTATTTTCTTGCCAACCGTATTTTGCACGCCATATTTTACTCTGATTCTGTTTCATCTCCACCCATGAGTTGATTGGGTCAAGCTTTGAACTACATGGGCGTTAATGATTTAGTCAGATACAGTAAGGGACAGTAACATTTTATAGTTAACACTTAAATCCATGACCTCTGAACATTTTCTCTTGTATCTGCATGTGGATTCTGACTAGAGCTGGAAACATAGAAAGTTGTTGCCCAATTACAGACAGGCAGTCACAGAAATGAGGTTTTTCACTGCTTTTATTATGTGTGTATTCTCTAGGAAAGGCTACCTTAGCACAGTCTTTTGGAACACTTCCTTCTTTTCTTTCATGATTACAACATGCTGTATTTCTTATGAATTGAAATGTTTCAAGAGAAATACAGAAAAAAAATAGAACATCTGCCTATCCTTCATAGAAAGACAATAGTTTGGGTTGGAAAGGGCTTTCAAAGGCCTACAAGTCCAACTCCCTACAATGAGCAGGGACATCTTCAGCTAGATCAGGTTTCTCAGAGCCCCATCCAACCTGACCTTGAATGTTTCCAGTGATGGGGCATCTACCACCTACCTGGGTGACTTGTTCTATTCATACACATGTAGTCATGGGCTCTCTTTAAAACTATTTGTTGGATCAAGGATATTAAATTCACTCATATTTGTTAGTAGCTGATCTTAGCCTACCTCCACACTATTTTGCTCAGGAACGTAACTACAGATAGTGACTGCAGAACAGCTATAATCAGCTTGGTCAGGGTACGTTTTCCTATATTTGGCAACAATGTTAAAGGGGAAAAAGGGATTTTTTTCCCCCGTGAAGCACTCCAGATTGTACTTAGAATCAAAGCCCATTTCTTATGATGCTGGAATATATAGGTAATTTTCAAATCTATGCATTTTTTCATTGCTACAAGAAATTCTAGTTTTGCTTTCTACAAACCTCATATTACCTTAAGATATGCATTAATGGTTTCTTTCTTTGTCTTATTCCTTAAGCCAATGTTATTGACAAAATGCTAATCTGACAATAACATTTGGTGACTTTGGAACAACTGCTTACTTGTCATTCTGTTGTTAAGCATTTTTATTACAATCAAGTGCCTTACAGAGCAAACCTTCAGCTGAAGTGTTTAAATTTTTATAAAAGCGTCATAACATATAGTATGAAAAAAAAATCTTTAAAGATCTGCCTCTTTCTCATTTTTCTCTACAAACATCTGTGTCCTATATTTGCTGTAACTGATACTTTCTCACCTGTCTACAGTTCCCTGATATAGTCAATTTGATTTAAAGATTTACCACCCCTGTTAGATCCTTAAAGTTAGAACGGCCTGCTATAAAATTTATAAAACTTAAACTGAAAACATAAAAATGAAGAAAAAAGAAAACATATGGTTTTAATAATGTGCATGCTGGAATAATTACAAGTTATGGGGCTAGACCATGCTAGGGAAAACAAAGATAATTCTGGTTGTACCTGCCTTTTATCAGGACATGTCAAAATTCTTTATAACAGTTAATTAACTTGGCTTCACAATCTCAGGAAAATAATATCATTACCTTAATTGTACGTTTAGATGAGATCCTTTTTAAACTTAAAGACCTGTGTGAAAATAGACCTCACAAACAAATATAACCCACTTCCCATAAGCAAAATAGCAATGGAGAACACAGTGAAGTTCCCAGGTTATCACTGTCATGTGTAGTCTGGCCATAATAATAATATTTAGAAAGACTTTGACTTCTTATGATCTGAAAACCTGCAGCTGGAAGTCATCAGCTAGTGAAAATCAATACTGCATTACTGGAGATTTTGTGTGAGACTCACAGCTAGCAGAAAGTGATGTACCTCTGCTGACATAAGTGCTTGATTAACTATAGCTGGGAATGCCGGCCAGGTGAGGCCAGCTGGATCTCCCACCGAAAACCTTTCTGCTTGCCTTGCACATGCTGATAATATGCTGCAAATTGCTATTTTCCACTTACTTTGGTTTACAACAATAGAAGTTCTTTGCTGGTGTCCTGAGAACTTGAACTAACGGAGATCCTTCTCCCTTACCTCCACTATTACAGAGGGCAAAAACTGAGGAATAGCTCTGAATCAAGAAGTACAAAACCTTTTTGCATGGTCATTTAGTATTGTAGCATTTCTTCATGACATTCTGGGTATTTCCCCGTCACCATCTGGGATATGTACCTACTACTTAGCCTCATCTCTTGGTAGGCCTCTTTAGGACTGCTTCAGCAGGAAAGTATTTTCTGGGTTCAGGGCAGATAACAAACTTGTTCACGTCTAACTTGCTTGCAAGATGTTAATGATCAGAATTAATCCCGGCAACCACTGACTGACAGATGGCTGACCTTTCCTACTCTGTTCTGGAGGTTATTCTTTCTGCTGCAGTAGTATTTGAACCAGCCAACTTGTTAATTGGGTCTGGGTGTGAATCATGTTAGTGCAATGGATTCAGGGGGCTTCCTCTGAGGATCTCTGTAGTTGATGCAGCTGTGCAATCAGCCTCTACCATCTCATGTTCCTCATTTTCAAGTCTGTCTGTGGGCTGTGGGACTCACTGCAGCCTTCCTTTCATTAAGGGTCTCCTCCATCAGTGGAAAATGAATCAGCAAAAATGTGAGACCAGCCAGAAGAGCGTGTTTGAGAAATCTGAAGTGTGCTGGCACTGCTGTATGAAATTGAAATGTCCCTGGATAATGACACCCAAAGGATTGCACACAAAAGACACTGCTTGTTAACGAGCAAAGCTGATGAGTTCTTTTCTGTCTCTGATCTGGAGACAGCCTGATACAATGCCACAAAGGGAGATCGTCTGTGCTCTGCAGGTTACCTTGCACAAGTCAATGACCTTTGCACTGACAGTGTACAGCTCCTTGTGATGCAATTCGAAACAGTAGCCATCAAAACTGCATTTCCCACCAAATCTTATTTTCTTAGAACTGAGAAGAGACCTCTATCATAAGGGAGCAGAAGAAGGCTGGGACAAATATAAGGGATTGAACTTCAAGATGCACTTTTATGAATATGTACTCTCTGAACCAAAGTTGTATATTGTTATCATCTGCATTCAGACTGGTTTATGAGCTTGCCCTATTTTATAGAGAGATGACATAAAATGTCAGCTTTACATATTTTATTTAAATGTATGATACAGCAAAAGCCTAAAAGAAGCATTTAATGCTTGGAAGAGTGAATACTTCACAGCTTTTAGAGAATATTATCCTTTAAAAATAATATTTTCAATATTTATTTAGAAATACAGTCAATATTTTTTAATTATATCTTTTTCAATATGATGTCTTTTGATCATTGATTGGAGATAGAAAGTATTAGAAGTCTAAAGTATTTTAAGTCTAATGTTAAACATGTCCTCTTTAGAGGTCAAACCCTCTCCAAAACTTACATCAATGTACTGAGCAAATTTTGTCCCCATGTGGTTTCAGAATCATCTTTGCTGGGACTACTGGGAAATGATGCTTTTTTTCTGCAGAGAGCCCAAAATCCATACGTTAATTAAAATGCAGGACTGTTGGTGTGCATGAACATCACCATACCAGAACTACTTGGCAAAGCTAAAAATACAGAACGGATTAATGGCACCTGTAAAAACTAACTGAGAAGCTGGGACTATGTGAGAGGGGTTTGATATCTTAACTCACCTACAGAAGCTTCTGTATGGGTGATGAGATTTAAAAGAGCATAACCCAAGTTAGCAGTTGGGATTCAGGTTGAATTAGCAGAGCTGTCAGTTAAGAATACAAAGTATTTCTAGTAGTCTTTCCTCTGTAGGTTTCACTTACGCTTTGGCATTGAAGTGTTCAAGTAACAACAAGGCCAGTATTTGAGAGCTGTAAAAAATACAAACAGAGGCAGTTTCAAATTTGCAGTGAACGTAGGTCAATTTTATATACTGCATGAAGAATATTCCTGTGGAAATTCCATAATTTCAAAAATAACATTATCTCATTATAAGCCCAAAACCAGCAAGGCATTGCTATATAAAGATGTTGATACTGGGAGAATGGGAAATACTAGTACTACTATACAAGGCCCTGGTGAGCACTAATCTGCAAGACTATATTTTTCTAGTCACCCATATCTGAGAAAGAGGAACTCAAACAGAAATAGGTGCAGGAAATGCTGCTCAGTTGTCAACCTATATATGGAAAGAAGATACAAGAATTTGATTAACCCAATAAAATATAACTGAAAATTCATAAAGACAAAATTTTGTTGTTTCTGAGTACACTGGTGTGTAAGCAGGAAGTAAGAAAATCTACTGCTAAATAAAATGATTCAAAGATATTTTCTGGTACCTAAGAAACTCACAGAGTAAAGAATAGAGGCCAGTATTCCCAGAGGGTGATTAATCCCATTTGAACTCTGAAAAAGAGAGTCAACAAACACCTACCTATTAACTTAGGCACTTTAGTGAGGTACTTGAACATAGTGAATTAAATCCAGACTGGTTTTGGCATAACAGCAAATGGATATAAAAAAATATAATATTTTACCTGTCTCAAAAATACAAATCCTTCCAAGAAGACTTTTGATATGAAGTTATATGACCAGGGTTTAGGATGATTTTATGTCCTGAAACAATTAATATAATTTCTATATCATTCTATATCCTTTCTATATTCCTAAGATTCACAAACTTATTTTTCTTAATTTTCACCGTTGACCATGATAAAAGCCACATAAGGGTATGTCAGAGTAAGCAGAAATGAGACAAGGAAGGCCAAGGCTCATCTGGAATTAAATCTGGCAGGGAAGTTAAAGGACAACAAGAAGTGCTTCTTCAAATACATCAGTAATTGAAAGAAAACAAAGTATAATGTGGGCCGATAAATAAATGGAGGGAGGAACTTGGTAACAGAGGACTCAGAGAAGGCAGAGTTACTAAATGCCTTCTTTGCCTTGGTCTTTCACTCACAAGATCAACAGGACACCATGAAAAAGCAATGTTGGAAGAGACTTTCCCTTGGTCAAGAAGGATTCAGTTCCATCTGGATAAAGGGAATAACCGCTTTCCTATGTGCTGAAACAGTTTGCACAGAGGGATTGTATGAGTCTCCCTCACTGGAGATAGTCAAGAATCATCTGGATGCAATCCCATGATGTGTGCTCTAGGATGACCCTGCTTGAACAGAGAAGTTGGACCAGATGAACTTACTATGGTGTGTCCCATTCACAAGTGGTGGTCTTTCAACCCTATGGTCCCTTTCAACCCTGTGGTCCCTTTCAACCTTACCCATTCTGTGATTCAGTGATAAAAAAAAGCACCTTGTTTTTCTGTCCAGATTTTTATTTTATTTTGGGAAAGTTTCTACACTTTTGTTTTGTTTTTTGTTTTGTTTTGTTCTGTAGTTTGTTTCAGTATAATGGATAATAGAATACAATATGGACCTTGCTGAAGTAAGAATGGTGCTCAAGACTTCTCATTGCCATAGCTCTGAGATGTGCTGATACAGAAAATGGTAACAACAGCAGGGCCATGCTTCCTAGGCTAGATGGAAGGAGAGACATTGGGCAGATGTATATTCATATCTGAATGTTAATTTCACCTTAATTAATTGCCTTAATTACCTGTTTCCTTATTCTCACAGGGAGACAGTGTTTGCACATGTAACTTAATTGGTAACATCATAGTGTGAAGTTTCGGGGGAAAAAAAAACCAAACGGGAATATAGACATAAAATTTGACTTGCATGTTTTATTACATGTTCTCAAAATTTGTTTTACATAAGGACAAAGTATTGAGATCTGCAAAAGAAATGCACAACTTCACTTTCTGCTTTGTAAAGCTGCATGTAAACATAAACAATGGCATAAGCAAACATGCAAAATCTTTGCTCTACCCTGGAGAGCAAATCTTCGCCCTCAACTGCCACATTTTTAAAGTTGATATCATTTGAGAACAGCCTAGAGGTATACAATAACTCTGAATAGTATGAAAATGTGATAATTAATGTCTCAGAATTCAGATTTATTTTTAAATGTAAAAAGCAATTTGAATTTCAGAGTAAGCCAGTAAAGAAAGGTGTTTGGAAAATATTTATCTATGTGACTGTATTTTAAGACACTGATCTTATTAAAAATGTTAATTTTATTAATTGTTTTAAGATATTTAGAGATAAAAAGTACCATGGATATATACATGTTGATTCATTTAATTTAGAGAAACCAGTACATTCTTCAAAACAGGAAAAAAGTCTGTTAAGGGATTGATTTTCTCTCAAAGCAAAAATACCTATCCTTATGATATATAAATGTCAAAACTGCTGAGTTTGTCTTCACGTTAGCCTTCATATGTACCACATCACCTTCAGTTCAGTATTTCTATGTCTATGCTATACCTATTCTGCTAAATGTTCAAAGTAATTTGTGAGGTTGTTCAATAAACTGGTCAAAGAAAAAATCACCCAGATCTCACTGGAATCCATGGGAGGCTTCCTTCTGAAGGAGGACACAAGACTCAGATTCAAATTGGTCTCATAAACCCCCATGCATTGCTCTGTATATAAATTTATATTTATATATATTTATTTTTATGTTTAGGTGTCACTACTACTTGGAACCTACTTATTTATACTCTCACAAGCCTAGGGTTGATATGATGGATGAAGAGTATCTTAGAGACACAGGAATAACATGGAAAACTTAGCTAACCAGATGCAGAGAAGAGAACAGGTTAAGGAGCAAATTCATCTTCTGTATCACCTTGGTATCATCTGAGGCTTAAGAACTGCATATATAGCCCAAAAAGCCTACAGAGGCTTTGTGTTGGGACAGTGTTTATTGTCCATCCATACTGTGTAACCTTTGGTGTGGTCCCTGGCAGGAGTTTTGCCCAGGCCCTTCTTCCCACCCTAGACTGTGTCCAGGGAGCCATGAGGGGAGAACATGGCAATACTCCAATATTCCCACCCATTGCTTGCTATTCCTGCAAATTTCCATATGGGATCAACTCAGGTGATCAACGTGTGAGATCAACAGGTGGAGAATCAGCATCTAGACACACAAAGGCTTCATGCTAAGAAAACTCTGCACCAGGTAGATTCCTATGGGTTTTGCCATGTCTGAGAAATGTGAAGCAACCAGCAGGAAGAGACATAATTTCGACTTCTGTATTGAAAAATACCAACTTGGACAGCAATTGAGACAGCTCTCAAGAGAAAGCAGCACAGAAGCTGGCTGATCTCAGTGTGAATTCAGCTTCAAAATGTTCTTTCCACTGAGTCAGCACATGTGTTTGAATAATACTCATATATGTGTGTCCCTTTGAAAAGGGATATGAATTCAGTTCACACGTATATGTGACAAGCAAACAACCCCAAAATCTCTGAAAAATACTGTCCTGAGTTGCTTGATGCAGATCTGTGAATCTGTTACACTACAATAGATAGTGTACTTTAAAACCTCTTCATTCCTGGAGTTTCAAATTAGGGTTGCTGAATTACAGTCAAGGTCTCTTCCAAATTTTGTTTTCAGTATTTCTTCCCCTTTATTTACTGTAATGCACAGTCAGTGCTTGGATAAAAGACAATTTAAAAGTTTCAGTTAAAAAATAAAGGATTTAATTATGGAATGAAATCTAAAAAAATGCCACAGATGTTCCTCTAAAAATTCATAACTTTAAATTAGCATTTTCCACAAATAAAAGTGATTCATCTTCGACTCCAGGTCTTCAAAAACTTGTGTCATGTCTTACATGGTAATCAGTCACAACTTTAATTAGAAGTTGTCATTCACCCCTACATACCACATCTCTGGCAGAGATCAAGTATGATTTTGTACAGCTGCTATTCTGATTCTCCTGTCATCTTTGGCCTGACTTTGAATTGCTACCTCTTTTTTCTCTTTTTTAGATAATCCTGCTTCTTCTTCTTACCCCCACTGAGCTGTCAAGAGTTTCAGTGCTGTGATATGGAATCATTGCCTCTGTAAGACTGAAAAAAACCCTGCTTCCACTGGATTCTGATCAAAGAGAATCATTTATAGGAGAGATGCAGCAAGAACCTCAGGGAAATTTTTTTTAGCAGCAGGACCATATGAAATGGGAAAGACAAAGCAACAGTTTTTCAAACGTTTTTAAACATATAACTACATGATTAAGGTTTTTTCTGTATAATGTTTGTCCCTTTTTTTTTTTTCTTTTTTCTAATCTTGATGCCATGCTATTCAACACCACATCAAAATGGGGTCACCCACATTCAAGTAGCTCCAGTGGAAATAGAACAGTCTAGAAAATCTAGGTAATATAGAACTGCCTTTTGCGGGGAAGGGAAGGGAAGCGAAGCAAAGCGAGAGTATTCCACAGGGAGCAGAAAGTACATAAGGAGAGAATAGAGATTACCATGTTGGGATGTAATGGGAATTAGCGAAGACTTTTTGGGACCACTTCGCATTTCTGTCACTCATATAGCATCTATTTTGTGTCCCTTCCTGTTGCCATCCTTGTCATGACCACAAAACCAGAGACTGTTAATGTCGAGCTTGCAATAATCACCATCCTTTTCTCCTGTCTCAGCTTTTCTTTAGGTTGTTTGCTCAAGGCTGTTGTCACCCCTCTCTACAGATTGGTGAGACTGGTTGCTGTTAATGGGACCAACCAGCCATTAAAATGAATAAACACTGTCAAAAAAAAAGGACAAATTTAATCCATTATAATATTTTTTGCGCTCAAATAGATCTGTCTTGTGCCAAGGCTTGTAATAAATGCAGAAAGTGGTTTGCAGTGAATTCCTTCTTCAACTGGGGATAAAAGAGGATAAAGAAAACAGAAAAAAATTCTAGGCAACTTGGTTCCAAATATTACAGAGTTATTCTGACATTTTTGAGGATGCTACTGTACCCAAAAACCAAATTTGTCAACTCTGCAAAATAAAGAGATACAGAGCTTTTTTTTTTTTTTTTTTTCCTCTTGCATTTCATCTTTTCACCATAATCATACAATGAGAGGTGCTGGTATGTGTTGATACTTTGTCCTAATTTTTTAACTGGTCCTGATTGTGCTGGTTTAAAGGTAAACCGGCAGGAGAAAT
>VWZG01001768.1:46581-87898 GCA_013396735.1 Grallaria varia
TTTACTCAGTGAGTCACAGGATATTTTTGGTCTACTTGATGGCCCATTAGCAGACATGACCCCTCAGGTTGGGTGTGAAGGTGTTAATGACTCCTGGAGGGGAGTTATCACACCTGAATCATTGGTGTGAAGACAGGGAACCTTCTTATCTCTGTTTTTCCCATGCAGACAGTTCATAGCCTGAGGGTGTCAGGTGTGTCCTGGGCAGCTGTTGCAAACAATGCATCGTTAACAGTTCATGATAAATGGCAGAGAGGGTATGGAATACACAGTTCCAGTTACATTCCCACAGTGATAAACTGGTCCCAGCCACTATAACTAGGACACTGATGAATTGGACATAGAAACATTAGAATTGAGACTAAACCCTAATTGTTGCTAGTAATTACTTAATGCTTTACCTTTCATTTACAGATCAAAACATGTACATGTGGCTCATCAAGCCCAAAGAACTGATCTCATTCCAAAACTTGAAGCACAGCATCCATTCGCCTATAGCATTAAAGAAGTGTTGTCTTCCACTTTCACAAAACATCTATGTGCCCCTTTCGGTGGATACTGGGCTGCCATCTACCTTGGAGATGAATTGCCCCATGCTTGGCTGAAGTTGCTTTAGGCGTTTTTTCTCCGAGACTTGATATGAGGAAAGGTGTATGGCTGTGATTCCTTAGGGGGACTGTGGCTCCCAGCCTACCATGAGACCTCAGGGATTAACTGAGAGGATGTGCCTTGGACAGTGTCACTGAATTCAAATATAAAGGCAAAACCAGTCTCCTGTAGCTTCTTCATACTTAAACAGATCCTGAGATATGAGGCAGACAGGTAGAAACTGTGGGGATAAGTGGAGACTGAGACCCAGGTGTTGTGAGATTCACATTCAACAGGCTGCTTATAAATATATATGTGTATATATAGTGTTAAGTAGGTGTCTCAGTATCGAGATGACTTCAGGAAAACCTGTCTGAGCTAACTAGGTATCTGTAATGTGCTAAGTATTGAACATTTTAGTCCAAATCTTCTCTGAACACTGAAAGATGCTGTCAAGGCAGGCATTTGAGTCTTCATGAAACTTACTGCCTAAAATAAAACTAATCAAACAACGAATCTTTTCCTAAGTTCAGCTGTGAAAGCAGCTATCCATGGGCCTGAGTTTTAGGGAGAGTCCAATTAAATTCTTAGATCTTAACTCACTTCAACTATAATTCCTGCAGTAAAAATAGTGGTGGCAGACCTTTTCTCCCAGTACTTAGAGCAGCCATCTACTTCAGAGTAACAAGAGACCAGCCCACAGCTATTATGTCCCGCATAAGTATCCAGGACAGGAGGCTACAGAGAGCTTATGCCTGCTAAAGTTGAAGGAGCACATGGTCAGGAAGGAAAGAAGCTGTAGCCTGCTGGCTGGTTATGCAGAAGGGAGTTTGTTATGTTTTTGTAGTTTTCTGTAGAAAATACATCCGAACGTAAAAATGACCCAAGGAGCAGTAAGTGGACACCTCAACTCTACCCCAATCTTATACTGCGTTGCTTGTACTCTCAAGTCACAGAACAGCAGGCTTTGATTTGCAGACTCCTGGAGGTGGCTGAGGTCATACAGGAGTACCACTGCAAGCCACAACCTGGTATTTCTCAGCTGTTTTTCGTGTCCCAAAATACATTATCCTGACTATTGTGAACCCCAGGCTTGTAGGCAAACCTTCTTCCCTCCCATGTTTATAAAATAACCAACTCAGCAAAATGAACTCTCTGTACTCTCTGGATATTTATACTGTGAGTCATACCTAAACTGAATATCACATCCCTCAAATGCAACTTGTTGGATCTGCCTCCCAGGATTTAGCACTTATATAACCCTAGAAGTGTTCAAGGGCAGGTTGGACAGGACTTTGAGCAACCTAGTCAAGTGGAGGGTGTCCCTGCCCATGGCAATGAGGTTGGAACTGGATGGTCTTTAAGGTCCCTTCAAAACCAAACCATTCCATGACTCTATGAGGAACTGAGCCTAGTTTATCATTTACATGTTCAGTCAATGTTACCGAATTATGAGTTTTGGGGATTTTTTTTTATACTGTCACCTGTCACTTGGGAACATGGCTGAATTCAGACTTTCAATTTCCCTCTGGTCAAACACATAAAATGAAGCAGTATCTTTCATTCTTCCTTGATCAGTGTTTCTCTTCAGCTGTGTGAGCTTTCCAGGCTCTTCAAAACATCTGTAGTATATAAGTTTTATCAGCAGTAAATTATATTCTTTGGACTTTTGATAGAAAAAAAAAAAGCTTTTACTAACACTTTATAAAGTTTACTATATGGCTCAATTTATCATAAGAACCTTGTTTAAGGACTGCTTTTATTTTCAAGCATTTTAATATACTAATATATGTTTTTTCCAACACTCAAGTAATTAATATCTTTATAGAGATCACACAAAAATTGGAGACAAACACAGCCTTTTCATGATGATGCCTAACTGACCCAAAATAAGCTAATGAAAGTGTATGTAAAATAAAAGTCGATATAGTAATGAAAGGAAGAAGAATAAAAAGCAGTTGCAATAGTTTATAAAACTAATGTGTCTAGGCAACACTGAATATGATATGCAAAGCAGGACTTTGGACTATAGCCCTTGAAGATGTATTTGTGCTTATTAGTTGAGCACATGCTTAATTTTAGGTATATGAAAATATCCCTCTGATATTAGATTTAAGTCTGTGCATATTTTCTTTCATTGGAAACTAATATCTGAACCAAGACCCTTGAAGATTATAAACTGCTACAGTGACTCATCTCAGCCTGGCAAGTAAGCGTTGATATTTTTTTCCAGTTTGAATTGAGACCTTTTTAAAAGTGGTTGAAAATGGCTATTTCTTTGACTGCAGTCTATATGTAATTTGTCAAAATTGTGACTAGGATCTTTTACTAGGTATTTCTTCTATTTTGCTTGATTACCTCTTTGTGGTTAACTAAGCTGTTATGGACTCTCAGGCAAATAGTTGTCTTCTGAATATTATAGTAATTGGTTGCAAGATTAGATATTTAGAGCCTTTTCTAAATATCTTGGAATGTTTGTAAATTCACAAATTCAAGTGATTGTAGGTAGGTATGGGAATCTTATCATAGAGCTTTTACAGTCTATCTTTATTTTCAAAGTGTAGTTTATGTATACTGAGAATGCTCTAAATTCCTCACCTGGACTGCTGAGGCCCTGAACTGGACACCATAATAAAATTTTATCTGATTTAATTTCAATCTCTCTGCCTTGCTGGCACCCAGATTTTCCAGTGAAGTAACAGATGCACAATTTCATAAAACATCTCACACTTCAGGATAGTACTCATTTCAAACTACTTTCATCATTTTGTAGTGTCATAAACAACCTGAATGTTAATAACTTGAATTTCTGTCTTTACAAATCTCACAAGCAAAAACGTTCCTTTTAGAGATGAAAATCTACAAGAGAGTCATTGTACTTTACTTTGGTCTGACATTGTATATAACACCATTTTAATAAAGTCCTGTAACCACAAGATTTCAGTGTTATGAAACCACAGAACAGAGAGTAGTGAGCAAATAATCATGACCTGAAATATCATTGTAGTCAAATAGTGTACCTTCTGTTTTTGTAGAAATACCATTAGCGTCTGAATCCAAATATTACTCTATTTTTATTTTGTCCTCATTGAAGTAATACTAAACGCAACATAGCAAGAACAAATACAAAAGTACATCAAGTATCTTCAGTGTAAAATGGTTACTATAGTTAAGATATTTCTGAGGAAAAGATGATTCTTCATTACATTTTTCTTATCTGTAAAAAAGTAGTTACAATTTTAGAAACTGTTAAAGAGGATGATCAAAGTCATAACTCTTATGCATTTGGCTTTTCTTTTTTTTTTCCCCTCTTACCTGAAAAAGACTTTTTGACATTGGCACTTTCTCCATATGGTTCTGTTCAATGAGAAGAGCTGGGATAGTGGTGGGACTGTACTCATAAGAAGATACTCTTGCATTTCATGTGCACTTCATGACAGTTATTAAGTTTCTCATGAGATCTTTTAATGAGATTCTTTCACAGACTCTTTCATAAACACAACCAGCTCATGAGCAACTTTCTCTCCTGCACACTTAATGGCATTACAGTTACTTTCTGCTTCACAAGCAGAATTGTCATGCCTGCACAATTTCTTGTAGTTTCCAAACCCCAGTGCTTCATCACCTCTTGGTGTGCCTACTAATTAACAGGATTTCTGCCTTTATCCCCATCAACTAGTTTTGTTACATTTGTGACTAAAAATATTTTTCTTCTTGTGTTGTCGTCTACTGGATCTTATATAATTGCTTTTTAAAATGTTCTCCACTTTTCCTATTAATATTTTCACTCCTATGATCACTGCAGCAATAGAATGGGCTGTGGTGTGCCCATATGGGTGCTATGAAAGCAATGGGCCTCAAATCCTTACCATGGAATATATGTGGATTAGTACATTTTGTTTAGACAGCTTTTTCCTTCCTCTTTTGGCAGGTGTAGCCAATGACAGCAATTGTGATGAAGCTAGAAGTATGAGAATTAACTGAATTCTGTGTAAAACTAACCTTTAATGTAGTTTAAAAAGACTGCAAATGGTGTCTTCTAGACATTGGTAAATTCTCCATGTGAAAAAAGGTGAGATATTTTGAACGTTATCACACCTTCTGTGCTCTTAAACAGGCTTGCAAAGCCTGCTATCATGCAAGCTATACTATTGCTTTTGTTTTCCATCAGAGAAACTTGGTGAACCCACAAATAGTCTCAGAGAAAAAAGACATACACAGGAGTCATAAGAAGATTAATCTAAGTATATAACTGAAGACTCACCCACTGACAACCAGCATAGAAATATAATATCCTGCAAATATTTTCACAATGTTTTACTTGTGAAGTTTCATTACAGCATTATTGATTTCGTAAGTTTTACAACTTCAGTCAGAGTTTTCAAATTCCATCCTATTTCATATATTTGCCTAGTCCTGATCTTACTCTCAAGACAAACTAGCAAAGAGTAACCAATGGTCCTGTAGTTTTCATTGCTGCTTTATTTCTTCTCTATTAGAAAATAACTTCTCCTTTAATTTATCCACTAGCATCTAACCTATGCAATTAGCCTCAAGTTAATAATTTATAGTAGTCAACCTATTTATCATTTGCTCTGCAAGAAAAAAAAAATCAGGCTCAGTTCTAAAAATAATCATCGTCCTCAAATTCACACAAAGGGATCACATTTAATGCCAGTCCTTTTTGTGTAGAGTAAACTGACTTTCTTTGCAGAGTAAAAAGAAGAGGGCAGCCTGCATATTGCCTTTGTTTCATTCCCCAAAGCACACTTTTGTGCTGTTGTATGGACTACTAATATTCCTTAGCAGAAGAAATGAGAGGAAATTCATCCAGGTCAACCCTGCGCTCTAAATTATGTTTTACATTTTTCACATTGCACTGACACACATGCAAATAAAAAATATAGAAACAAATTATCACTTCCCTCTTTTTTTTTGCTTCTTGCTTCACTGGGGGGCGTTTCACACCTCTGACACATGGAGGAAGATTCATTCATCAAATTTACATGCTTCCTCTGTAAATCCCTTCACCCGAGTTGGTCAGCCCAGACTCCCTTTGCAATCGCAGAGAGACTGAGTCATTGCCAGGGCAATTCAATTTAGCCTACAGCAGATGCCTAGGACAGATAAGATGAATCATGCTCTAAAAGAGCTTGCTATTCCCTGATGACAAAATGGACAGCTGAGAATGCAGGTTCAGCTGTAGATCTTTATGGGGTGAAGACAGGCTCACTGAATCTGAGGCCAGAAACCTGCCCAAGATGCTGCTGATGTCCAACAGAGAAACTAATGTGAAATCTACCTGTCTTGTAATATACGGTTTGAACTAAAGATCTCTTGGTTCTCACCCTACATTTGGGAGAGTTTTCCACACTCAGTATGGTAAAATCACTTAATTTCCATCTCAAGATCTTGCTGTTAGAAACTTCTATTATTTCCTTTGTGTGTTTAAGCTGAAACCTTGTTTGGTCAAGATTTTTCTCACTATATTTGTTCAGTACCCATCTCTTGGATGAGGCCTGTGAGTTCTGCTTTGTAACAAATATGGACCAAGAAACATGATTAAACCACGGGTCCAAAATCTAGCACTCTATGAAGCATTCAGCACTTCATACAGCATTGACATAATTTGTAAACCCACAAATATGTACTGTGTTCTTGCTTCTTGTAGTTTTACTTTGAAGGCTTGCATGACACAAGATGATGTGATACTGTTTTTGTACACCTTGAATTTTAGTTAAATTGAAATGCCAGGCAGCAATACTTGAAAATCCCTGTTTTTCTATGTAGTCTTTAATTAAGATCTTTATGAGGGTTTTGTTTTCTTTAATATATATAAATGAATTCAGGTGAAGACAGAGAACCTTGCTGAATATTCTGGGTTTATGATGAAATTCTAATTTACACATCTCAAATCAAATCCCATTGTGCAATCATTCCTGGTTTGGGTAGCTGCAAAATTATTGTGTCAGTGAAGTTATTTGCTCATAAATTACTGGACTAAAAAATATTGCTGCTTTTTGTTTATAGATGATAAAAAGAAAATTATTTCTGGACCCGTAAGTGTGTGTATATATATTTTTCCTCTTTCTGTCAGGCTGGTAATCCCCTAGACACAGAGTCAGCAGGAAAATCATTTCAGTGATGTTCATTAATTTTCAGGAAATTCTCTGAACTAAATTGATAAAAAAGTATGTTATAGGTGGAATAAATTTTCCTTGAAGTTACTCACCTTTTATTCTGAGATATAGAATGGAAATCGTTGTTGGGGTTTTTTTCCTTATTATCAGATTTCACATTTTTCTGAGGTTGTAGAAGGCTTGTAATTACAAATGTTTTCCTACAAACCAAATGAAATAGAAGATTTGACATGCCCTGTCCTGGGATTGAGTTAACTTCTGGATCTCAGACAATGTGTGTTAGATAGGCTTCCCATCTAAGCTGTCTACCAGCCATCACTGAGTCTTTGCTGCCATATCTAAAAGAATCTCCATTTGGTGCTGAGAAGTAATCCTTTGTGTTAAATCAACTGATGTATCTGGAAAAAAAGCAGACAACTTCCAGGCAAGCAAACTGTTCTTCAAGGCTCCATGTGACACAGAGCCTTTCTGTTTCATTGTTTTTCCAACCACATTAGCTGGTCTCATAAAAATCTTCTTTTTGCAGACCTTGCCTTGCTCTTATCTTTTGCATGTCAATGCTGTGGCAGCACATGTTCTACCCTCACAGGGATATCTGCATGAACTGGGGGCACAGGGCATAGAAAGCTAGCCAGACTACGCAGAGGAATTCGTACCCTAAAGCATCTGTTCCTTGAGTGGAGATGTTCTGCTTATGAAACCACTGGTAGCTGGTTGGACCATGCTCCCCCAGGCAGCCAGATACAGCCCTGCTTCCCATTCCCCAATACCCCAGCTCTCTTCCTCCCTCTGCCCTCCCCTACTTTAACACAATGACTGTGTTACTAATTGCGTGTGCCCCTTTTAAAGGGGTGTACATGTGTGTGCCATATTTCCAGCTGGGCCTACACATCTTTCTGGGAAGGATCTGAGTGCACTCTGCATCCTTTGAAGTTGAAGAACCCGGTGACTTAGCTGAAAGCCTTGCTCTGCTACAGACTATGTGAGCTATAAATCCCTGGCTAAGTGGGTTTTGACCCTTTTTTTGTGAGTGCTGCAAGTATTCCCAGAATAATAGCAAAAGAAAAAAACCCAATACAATGCAAAAAACCTCCAAAATTTCTGCTGGGGGGAAAAAAAAAGAGAGAGAGAGAAGACTGATCATTTAACTAGTAAAGATCACTGTCAAAATTAAGCGTGTGTTAAATTCCTGTTAATTGTGCTGAATTTTGACAGCAAAATGCTTTTCTGAACTGAGACTCTCCTTGGGATGAAAGGTCTTAGTGATGGAGCAAACAACGTTGTAAATGGAAAAGCAGAAAAGATGCAGCTGGTCTTCAGATTAGAGGTACTGGAGGTGATCTGCCTACAAGGTACTCAAGGGAAAGGCAACTCTGTAAACTCATCCTCATGGATCTTTAATCACACAGAACTTTAATTTCTACAGAGACCTTCTGTCTCCCATTATGACACTTTTTTTCACGGTACTCTTTTTACTGATATCATCAATGGGGAGTGTAAACATGGCCTTGAGCCCAGAACCAACATGCAAACATATGACCAACAGGAACCTGCCCACGATGACTCTGGCTTAATCAGCACTATGAGCTGTGTACTTCAGTTGCTATTAGGGGGCTTTAGCACATTCTGATTGTTGTATTAAATGTATTAAATGTCTTGCCAGCTCTCCCCACCCCTACCAANTTTCCTTTTGTTAAAAATACATTGTGTAAATTATACACTTTTTATGCATGACACCTGAAGAATACTAAAGAAAGACAGTGCCACAACACTGCATTTTGACCTTTGCACTGAGCAAAACCTGTAGTTTATGTATGTGGCTAAAATGAGATCTGAGAATGCACTCTTGAATTCCTAGCAAAGTGATAATATTTACTGGAGGATTTTTTTCAATTTCCTACTTATATGTTAGGAGAATATTTGTTTTGTGTCTCTTAGCTTTGTGACTGTACTTTCCCATAAAAGGAAAAGAAAAATCAAGGGGCATAAAGCTCCTAACTTTTGTTCCATACCCTCAGGGCAATTTTAAAGATGTCAATGCACAATTTCTCATGTCTAGACATTACTTAGTTGTGTCAAGCTTAATAGTTTATAAAATGTCAGTGAGACCTCCCAGACTGATTGTCTTGGAAGAGTTCTAAATATTGGAATAAGGAGCATGATTTTCTCCACACTTTTTCAAGACTTGAACTTGGTATGAGCAATTTAGGACACAAAGGAGGAATTCTCACCTTAGCTTGAGCAGGTCACTGTAGTACTTTGTCTTCTGCTCGTTACATCTGGTTCTTATCTGGGTGCGCAAGCAATACACTGGAAGGATTATCCATATCCATATCCATATCTAGGTGTGACATTAATTGCTAGTTCTCATCAACATGAGACTTGCATCATAATAACTGTTCCTACTGTTGATTCCTACCGCCTGATGATTTGGTGGTGCTTAACAGCATACAGCATGAGATAGTGATCAGAATTCAAAGTTTTTCTCTGCAGACAGGACCAGCCAGAGCCTTTGGCCGCAAAACAAATTGTTTTGCAGCTTGGTGCAATTCCTGGGGTCGTCCAAACACAGCAAATGAAAATCTAGTGCCTGTTCCCTACCCTGCTGTTCTGGTGAGCTCATCTGTCCTGAGTTGTCACATGGCTTCATTTTAGTGCCACAGGCACCTGGCACCTCTGACTAATCTTTGGCAGAAACTGGGAGAAATTGGGTACACACTTCAATGCTTAATGGGTCTGCAAAACCTAACTTCCCAGAGCTTGGCAGCTGCAAAAGACAGACATTGTTTCACAACCCTTTGACATAAATATAAATGTTGACCTCTTAAACCTTAGTTTGATTGTTAGATACTTGTTGGAATGAAACAAAGTATAATAAAATATGTTTTTGCTTGTCTACAAAGATCATGAGAAGACAGAGACTATTTTATTATTTATAAACTTTGTGAGGCTTTGTGCTTCTTTTTGTGAGATCATATTTAAAACTATTTCTTTGCTATTTGCAAGATTTCCTATGTCTTGTCTGTTTTTCATCTAATGGAATCAAAGTCTCTTGCCAGATTCTGACTCATTGAAAAGCCTTTCACACAGGCTGCCATGTAGTTAAGAACCTGCATTGTGTAGCTTTGAGAAGCTGCATTGTGTTCAGAACACTTTATTAGACAGTCTTGTACAAGTTTGGATCTAATCATCTGGATGACTTGTTGACACTAAATTTGTGATGAAATTTGAGGTTTACTGTAGCCAATTACTTGCCATGCCAACAGTACAGGCTCCCCTTCTTCATCTCATTTTCTTAAAATCTGGATACTTCTGTCCAGTAAAACTAGTGGAGCTGAGCTACGTATGCTACTTAAAATGGAAAATAACACTGTTACTGGTTTCATAGCATGATCAAGACATAATTTAGTCATACTAGCATTTTTATATTGCTTATCTAATTGGCTGTGCTTTCTCTCTGGATTGCAAATCTCCAGCATAATTCTCTTTGAATTGCCTAGCAGCCAGAGCAAAATAGTGGGGTTTAACTCTGAAGGTAGTCCTTTGCCACTAGCTGTTTAAGTTTGGATGAATGGCATAGTCTTCAGTCTTAATAAATATCTGTCTTTGAAAGTATTTCTTTTAGTTCCCACCATAAAGCAAGTTTCACTTGAGACATGGAAGCATTAATGCTTACTAGACCACTGAGTATTGCTTGTATTTCTTTCCTACTGCATCCCTGTTTTGGTTCCAGTATTCAGAAAATGGCATTTCATTAAGTTTTCTTGGCTCATGATTTGATGAACTTCAAGTAATAAAAAATGCAAGCTAAAGAATCTTTATTATATCTATGTTATATATATTTTTTTCTAAAAAATTAATTACTGTTTTAAAGCTTTCTAGCCTTACATGCAATGCACCACAGTTCAAACACTTGCTTTTTCTCACTACCTTAACACTATAATGAACAACAATGTGTGAGTAAAAGAAAATGAAACAAGTTACTCCTCTCTGAAAAGTAAACTTGTCTTTCTGCGTATCTTAACCTCAAGCTGGCAAACACAGACACTATTTTGATTCTGTCTAGGATAGTTTAACCCCATGGGGCAAATTAATACATTTCTCTTAGCTCATAGACAAATGAGGGAATAATAAAAACTGAAGATCATTAACTGTAAGTCTGCTAATGAAAAAGATTGAACAGATACTAATTTCAAAAAATGTTGTATATCTTGTAGGTAAGGGAGCACTACACCCAGCATTTGCTTTCACTGAGAAATACAAACAGTCTGCTGACTTAGGGTATGATTTTAACTAGTGGGAACTGGGCTAAAGAAGTTGTTTAGAAAGAAATAACTTCTGACTGGTCACAGAAGTGAAGATAAGCCTGATGGGGGAAAAGATCAGATTTTCAAATAAACATAACATTTTTATAGGGAAAAAAAAAGATAATTCTAACTCTGACTGTATAAATGAACAACTTTAACCTCCTGGTTCTTAAGGAAAGACTCTACTGTGAGTCTCCCAAGTATGGTGCCCACCATGCATCAGGAACGGTACTTTTTATCTAATGTAAGAAAACTATCTAACAAATAAGCTGACACCCACAAAAGAGAATAGGAATGCAAGCAATGTTTTAGGTAGCATGTTACCATTTTATCATCTTTTAAAGTGGCGATATCCAGACAAAGTCTCAAGGATTCAGAAAGATGTGTAGTGTTTCGCTAACAGGCAATTTTGTTATGGAAAGAGTTTATTCAGGTAACATTATAAACTTCAGCATGAAGAGTTTTTTTGTTTTAATCACGCCCTCATTCTCCACATCTGTCTCTTTACATCTAGGTGAAACTGACTGAATAGCGCATGGTTCCATCTCTTCCTCAAATAAAAATAGTTGCTTACAACAAAATCAAGGTAACTTGAAACTATGCATCAGGGTTTGGTTTTTTTTGCTTCATAACGGTTATGCTCATATTATCTGCATGGTAAACATGAAGTAACAAGTTCAAAACCTAGTCATACACACCTCATATATACACCTCAAAACACACCTCGTAACTTGAAATCCCTTATCATAAGCATGCTCTAAGGACAAGGAAGAAGAGCAAAGTTATTTTCCAGGATCTTTATCTGTGACTTTTTTTTTTTTTTTTTTAAATTTGTAGATGAGAAATGAAGCTCCCTGGTCACATTTCCATATGAATGAATTTCAGAGAAATGTGTTGGAGTGTGCTCTGCTTTACTGTGCACCTGCATTTTATTATTTCACTGGATCCCTCCAACTGATGTTATGCGTAGTGCTACAAGACTTTGTGGTATAATGACCATGCATTTCTAAGACTTGTCAGATTGCAGTTTTATAGGACAGGACTGATTGATCTAGAAATAATTGGAGAAAAATTGCATGAATGTAAGGCTAGATTCCCTTTGCCTAAGTCAGGCTGTCAAAATGGAATAAATCAGCTCCTGAAGTGCAGCTGACTGTTTCTTGTTGTGTTGCCACTTCTCCAGGCCAAGTAGCCAATTTCCCTCTGTAGCCATTGCAGTACTTTGGATCAATAGGATTTCATCCTGAATCAGTCACCTGGCTTTTTGCCTGACCTGTGCAGACGGTAGATGAAGGCCAGCAAAAATTTTTTGTGAATGAGTGTTCCTCTCTCCTCCTTTGGCAAAGGTTATTGCAAGCAAAGGCCCATCACTCACCCAGAACCTTTGTTGTTTAATCCCTCTGCCATGAACAGGGGCACTTTTCACTAGACCAGGTTGCTCAAAACTCCATCCAATCTGGCCTTGAACACTTCCAGAGATGGGGAATCCACAGCTACTGTGGGAAATCTGTGCCAAGCCTCCTCATATTAAAAAAATGTGGAGCTAAACAAAATAAAAATGTCATCCATTACATGGACAGTTGGCCATGATGTGCAGAGAATGTTTAAAAGGTCCTAGGAAAAAAAAAAATCCCTTTATTGTCTCACTACCTATTCTGCCTGTCTGATTTCACTATGAACTGCAAGGTCAAGGTGGTATGGAGGAGGTCAGGGTCGAGCATGAGCGTTTCTGTCTGAGACTCAGCAAGAATTGAGAGCTATCTCTTATTCAGAGAGAGTTTTAGGATTTTGACAGCTGGCCTTAAGGGGATTAATTGTAACTGGACTTCAGTAAGGGCCAGATATATAGTTTGGGCAGAGGTGGGAGGGTTCTGGGGATGAACAAAATAGGCAGCTTATGCATCTGTGATAAGAAATTTCACTTGCCTAAATCTGGATGAATAGCAGATGCTGATGTTGACTGAGGGCTGAGGACAGACAGTATGAATCATGGATTGATACTTAATCATTTAAAACCTCCAGATGGCTAATGTATGGTAGATGAATTCAGGCTTCAGAGGGTAATCACATCACCGTATTTTAGGTATATAAATTAGATGCCAAATTTAGAAAGCTGGTCTTTCTAATATCTGTCTGTAGCCAACAGGGAGACACTGGTCTTCTAGAAGATGAATAAAAATTAGATTTGTACTCAGAACTCCAGTGAGGTATGCTGCTTTTTGCTGCTTTTAGATGATGCATTGATAACTTTTGCTCTATCTACAGTGATTGTATGTCTATAGACTGCATAAAATCACTCTTTCCACAAATTGAAATAGCTTGAATATATATGAGCATAGCCTCAGGACTCGGATTCTTGAAGGCTGAAGAAGAATCAATTCATTCAGTCTGGCCTGAACATGTATGATTACAATGCATAATCCAGCAGAAATAAATATTCTTTAAATATTTTGATGCAGTAGACACAGGGAAACTTTTGCTTAGTAAGCTCCTGAGAAGAGGAAATAGTTAATAAAAGTCAAGCAAAATGCATCAATTCACGGTTACAATGCAAACAAATCTGCTTTTCTGTCAGGTGCACAGGCTAAGCTGCCTACAGGCAGTTTTAATTGACATGCATAGCATTTTTGAAATAGACAAACCATACAAACACCGACCTTGCCAGTATCACAGAGGGCAGTATTAACATAAGGATGCTCTTCATTCATTTTATTTTGAATTATACTGGAGGAAATTATGATAAAAAAAGAATCTTATGTGCCTCTGTACCTATTTAACATCCTGCATGTCCTTTACTGAGGGAAATATGTGGTTGTTATAGTTCATGAAAGGAAAATAAAAATCCTTAGAGTGTGAGGGTATCAGGGGAGTATGGGATTGTCTTACAAAAAGAACAAATCTTTCAGTAGGATTTTCTCTTACACTGCCAAAAAAAACCCCAAATGGTAATAATGATTCCTTCACACCTTTCGTTTGAGCTTTTTGGGATAGAAACTGATTTCATTCATCCTGTCCTGAAGAAGTCTGTGACCCCTAAGTATCTCCAGCAGCATAAAGACCTGTTTCGATTTTTTCTGAAATCAGCATCAGGATGTTCGTGCTGGACCCCTGCCTGTACCCTGCCAGAGACAGGACTGGGTATTAGATACTGTCAGTGGGGCAGGCACTTTTTGATAATTAGTATGTGCAAATTCCAGCACCATTAGAAGAAAGAAGTAGGACTCAGTTCTCTGAGCACATATTAACAGGACGTGAGGCTTTCATGAACAGTTAATTGGTGTTATTTCTTATTCATTTGTTTAATCTGATTTTAGTTGTTTTCTTGAAGACATGGTACAATGTGGAAAGTATAAGAGATCAATTACTGGAAGGGCGAATGAGGTCTCAGTACTTCCTTGACAGATGAAATTTGATATTTATATGAAGATACATGAAGACACAGTGGGAAGCTAATATGAAAATTCTACTTCACATCATGACCATACACTTGAGGTGATGATACAACACATGTGAAATTTGATCTGAAGACTTCACACAGTCAGTCTACCAATATTGTGAAGACTCACGATTTTCTGATTATGCCATTGATTTTATGTGAATAGTTATGGGCTTTATGCCTAGTTTATAATTACAAGAAAAATAGCAACAACAGTTTTGACAGCTAATGCAGCTAATGGCTATATGTTTCCAAATTTTGTCCTTAACTGTAGCTGCCTGATCAGTCACAATATCAAGAAAGATACAATAGTTATTCACCTGACTTACACTGCAAAGCAAGGGCATACATCTGCAAAACTGGACAACAATTTGCTGACATTCCTCACCAAAAAAATGTAATAAAGTAATTAATTTAGGAAGCATGGCTACATGTTAGGCACTGAACTTCAAACTTTCACCTTCAAACTATTATAACTCCAGATGACTGAAGTCACTACTAATTTTTCAACCTTCCAAGGTGCAGTCATCAGCTATCTCACAGTATGTATAATTGTCTTTTTATAGTTATAAAGCTGCAGCAATGGAAGATGACAGCTTGTGCTGGTTAAATGGAACCCTGCAGTGCTGTTTCCTGATAACACTGAAGATTATGTGTGGCACCTGCACAATCCTGGGATTATGCAAGGCTGGATAAGAAAAGGCAGAGAAAAGCTTGGGGAAAAGAGGATAATCTTCAATCAACTTGTCACAAGAGTAACAGAAACTCTGCTGGGAAAGAGCAGAATAGGACCTTAGGCAAGCTTATTCTTTCCAGCTAATTTTATGTAGCACGTCAAAGCGTGATAACCTTGGTATGAGAACAAGCCCAGAGGTGAATTGTTTCCTTCAGATTCATTGAAGTCCTTGTGCTAACTAAGCTGTATGTAAACAACTGCACTGTGTGATAGCTCAGGTTTACTTCTTCATCATTGTACCTTCCTCTGACATGAAACACCACTGATAACCCTTGCATCTTGGCTGCCCCTTCTTGCATACTGCATTAGTATGCACTGGCCCTGTTCTCTCTGAGTACCTCACTAGATTTCACCACTGTTCTTCCATATATCACTGGTTCCATCCTCACCACCCTGCAAGAGTCACAAGCATGCATCTCTCCTTTGGCTCTACTTGATTCTTTCCCAGACACCTGGCTAGACCTCTACCTTAATATCATCTTCTAAGCTCCCTGATTCAACAGCTTCTAAAATTTCTTCCTCTAGCTCTCTGTCTTCTGTTCTGTCAATGATAAGTTTTTAATTCTCTCCTTGAGGTCATATTAATCTGTTGCTGCAGATTTTTTTTTATTTTTGCCTCAGTTGTATTTTTTACAGACCCGTAACTACGTTATTTTCTTGGCCTTAGCTTTGAAAGCACTTCTGCAATGATTGATTACAATTTAATTTTCAATGTGTAAATAAAAATTTTCATAAACAGTAATGAAAAAGACTCAGGAACCCAGTATATGCATTATTTACATATAGCCATTGTGTGTTAAATAATGTATACTTTGTCATCTTGCCTTCTCTGTTAAAATACAGAAAGATTTCTGCCTTCTGCTTATTTTGTAAGTCCTTCAATATCAACAAGCTCTTACGTTCTGAAATATCTTAAGAAACAAAGAAGTCATTTTTTTAACACCAGGAGTAGTCTTTGACTTCTTGTCCTCTGTCTGGAGGGAAGTGAATGATACTCAGCTCTTCCAAGACATTCTTACAGAGAATTTCCTCAGCCATGGTTTGTAAGTTAGGGATGCTCAGATGCCTCCACATGACTGTTTTTAGAGTTTGTCATTAAGCATCTGCCTTCTTAGGAAGACTTTATAGATGTGCCTTCTGAAATATCAAGGCCTGGCTTTATCACATTTCATTTATGTGGCTGATGGAAGTGATGAATCTGTGAGAGCAGTTGTCCTGTGCTCGCTATATAGTAATCTGAGCAAGATGTAGTGATGCCTATAATGACTATAATGCCTGTACCGATTATAAATGCCTATGATATCTATAATCTTATGGCTTACTTAAAGTTTGTGTGATGAATCTTTATCCATTTCTAAAGAGTCATATAAGCAGCATATACAGGTTGATGGGTTTTAACATTTATATGTCCTTTTTCAGAAAAGTCTTGTTCAGGCGAGCCCTCATGCTTTCCAATGATAACCAGACAGGGAGTCAGTTGAGAGTAGAGAAGAAATGAATGCAAGTGACAGTGCGATAGCAAAAAGTAAAATCACCTTGTTCAAGTCTCCCAGCAGAAACTCTGGAACAGGTCAGAGAGAGACACATTTTCCATACAGGTGAGTCTTTTTGAATAGTTTCTTCATGCCTGACCGTATAAATCTAAGTGAAAATTTTCAAACACTTTAAGTAACATAGATCAGATTATATTAGCAAAATATCATGTATTGATGGCAGTTCTGCTGCACCAGTTGTCTTCTATCTCAACATTTCTTACTAATTCTCCCTTCTGTATGGTCCTTTTTTAGCTACTACATAATTTTTTAGTTTCATCTCTAAATTTCTTTAAGAGAAGCAAACTAAGCTACTGACAATTTTTAAAAGTTTTTCCCAGTTGGAAATTGCTAATGTATTTTAATATTTTTTTCTGATAAGAAAATTTTATATTCTCTTGTCCTCTTATACACTAAATATTTATTTTATTTTATTTTTTTAAACAGAGAATATATTGCAGTCAAAAGAGATAAACTCCTTTGCTAGGTAAGAGGTATGCACTTGAGAGAGCTTTCAAAAGATCAAATCAAGTTTATGAAGTACTACAGAGATTATGTTCTTATACTCTTGTAGGAGAAGAAATAAAAAATCTATTTTCTTTGCAATATTTATTTTTCAAATAACAATTCTAAAGCAAACCGGTAGTTTATGTGCAGAACCAGATAATTCTTTCCATATCAAGTAGAACAATTTTGTCAGACTCACTTTGCTGCTAACATGCATGTCATGCTGTTAAATATAAGCTGACAGAATGTATAACATAACTAGAGTAGATCTTAGTCGCAAGGATCAATTTTTTCCTCAAAAAAATAATAGTTCTGTCTTTGGAGTGGTTTTGAACTGCCAAAGGAAGACAATACACTGGCAAAAGACATTCCCTTAGGCAGTGTGAGAGTTCTCAGTGGAGGTCATCAATAATACAGGTCTCATTGCCCCCCTCTCTGTAAAGTACTCTGTAGAGTACTAATTCTTCCCATTTGGTCTGGGGTTTAACTTCAGCTCAGCCCCACACAAGAGAGTGAGAAAGTGAGAAAACTCATGGGTTGAGATAAAGACAGTGTATGATGATATAGAATATCCCTCTGGTCAGTTGGGTCAGCTGCCCCAGCTGTCTCCTCCCAGCTTCCCATGTCCTGCCCCCCTGATGCTGTGCAAGAGCTGCTCAGCAACAACAGAAACTTCCCTATATTATCAACATCATTGTCAGGAAAAATCCAAACACAGTCCCATCCTAGCTACTGTGGAGAAAATTAACTCTGTCCCAGTCGAAACCAACACAACCATCAATGTTAAGTGCTGCTGAAAAGTGTCAAAGCGAGAAAACATAATTTTCTGAAAAGACACAGTATTTTTCATTCCCAAAGTTCCATTTCTGAAATTATTTCTTTGTGTATGTGTCACTAAAGAAACTCTAGAACACAGACTGCAAAGGCCTTTTCGTGCCAAACACCAGTGCCATGCAGGCACCTGAAATGTGTGCACAGGTACATACCCACGCAGACTTACTGTTGCTAAAAGATGGTGTCTGCAATGCTAACAAAAGGAAACAATTGAAAACATTTTTGTTCTTTTGTGTTTTTTTTTTTTTTTTTTTTAAATCACAAAGGCAACACCTGCCTTGAACATAGGGAAAAACAATGAAGAACAATAGTCACCCCAAGTGGCATAGTTAAGTAGCACAGAGACAAGGAGGTCAACGCAGAATGGTCTCAATTCAGAGCCAACAAAAATTGCTGTAATTCCTCAGCAAGGCATGTAATTGGAATCATGCACATTGACAGTTTTAACAATTTTACTTCATGCTCAGGAGCAATATAAAAATCGCTGCGATTGTTTATCTCTCCCAAGTGCCTACGATAGTAACCACTAAATCCCAGAAATGGTCCTTGATGCACATGAAGTCACTAGCACCAGTGACAGAGCCACGTTGTTCATCGGGAGCTATAGTTAGGGGCTTTGCCAAAGACATCTGATTCCTGACACAGATTTAGTGTGGGTATTGCCTATTACAACCCACATAACTCCGTGTATCTGACATGAGAACAATTGTGCAGTCGCTCAGGCCTATCCTTTTTTTAGATGGAGCTGAGCCTACCCTTGCAACTACAAGTACAGGATTTGGGCACCCTAGCAAGTTAATTCATTCAGCATTGGTACATGTTCTGAAGGGAAAGCCAATAGAGGCTTCTTGAGTTTCAAGAACTTTAAGGGTTATCACAGATCCTGTCACAAGGTAAAAAGACTTTTCACATGAGTTGGCACCGGTCACAGCATGAAAAAAGTAATACCAGTCATTTGCCTCCTCAGTAGAGAGTCTGGAGACAAGCATTCATCATAAACTCGTAGGATGAATGATTGTTTGTAAAAAACCTGAAGAGCAACCAAAGAGATGTGTTTGATCAGAGAAGGAAACAGTAAAGAGCAAGATCAGAGAAGGCAGCTGTCAAGGTCAAGATCAGAGGAGACCTGGAAAGCAAATCCCCATGCCAATCATGGCAACACACTTAGCTGGAAAACCTTCTTGTAGTAGAAAAAGTACTTTTTGAAACATTGCTTTAGAAGGACCAGAGATTCTAGAAAAAAAATGAAAGATGATGATTTAAGATCCAAACTGTCTGAAGAAATTTGGCTTAAAATTTATTTGGTGCTCAACCCTGATGCATGTCTAATGAAATAAACCCCAGGATAACTTTTTCTAGTCTAATGAAGTGGAAATTGTGATAATGGAGAAAATTCAAAAACCAGCTGATATCAGACTAAGTAAGATGACCATGGCCTGATTCTTAAAAGTGCTCTAACACTGGAGGAGAAAGCTTTGAAACAGCTCTGTTCTTCCTCCTTCCCTTTTCCATCTGACAAGAAATATCTTCTGGTTGAGAGTCAATGCGTAGGGAGCACAAAAATAGCATGTGCCTGAAGACATGAGGTGTGCTAACCACAGAGCTTTTACCATCCCTTAGCGAGACAGAGTTATTGAAAGCTGCATCTCATATGATGGATCACTTCTAGTGTGCTCGAATGTACAGCTACAGAGACAGGGAAGCCTTGCAGAGAACACTTCATTCTAGTTGCTCTAAAACTCACTTTACAAGTCAACATAGTCACAGGCTCCTGCTGACCCTAAATAGGGAATTATAGCATGCAACGAGTGAACACAAGAAAGGCATGTAATTAGATATAATTGGTCTTTCCATGTATAATTTCTATTGACTGTGTCATCAAAGCTTTAATCTTCTCTGTTTTTTCCCTACCACCATCTCGTCTTTTTGGTCTCATTTCCTTTATGGATGAAGAATTTTTTAAATAACATATAAACACTATATACACAATTATATTGACTGAATGAATATTTCTGCGGAAGTAGAGTAAGAATACTGTGATTCTTTTACAAGGAAAGTTCAGCATTTCTTTCTGGTTAGTCAAAATTTTGCAACCTTGTCCTCCTCTCTAGAGACCTATAGCAGCAGGTGTTATGGGACCAATGACTACAACTGTGGCTTGAGACTGAGAGCATACTAGTTGGGAGAGAAATACATATGGGAGGAGCTTGCCCTGCTGTAAGCCTCAATAGATGCTGGAAACAAGTATGTAAACACCTGCTTCAAACACTATTTAGGGAGATATTCATTTAGAAATGGTAAATCAATCTAGTACTATGAGAAGATCATCATTATGCAAATTGTCTCTGAGGGAGCTTAAAATAAGCAAGTCCCTTCTTTCAGGAAAAGCACGACTGAACTGTCAAATATTACTTAGTAAGAGGATTATACTGGATTTAATTTTACTTAAGACTGTTACATAGAGAACAGTTTCTTTCTTCATTTTTAGCAAGCCCCTTGCTTTTTGGATATGGGTTTGGATTTGGCATTAGTCTTAATTGACACAGGTTTAGTTATTTCACTTGAGTCCTTTACCATAAATTTCCAAATATCATACAATTATATATAAATAGAAGAATCCATGCATGCTATAATCTATGTGCTGCCATGGAAGGCAGGGAAATAAATAGAGAACCTGGTTTGTGACTTTAAGCCCATGAAATATGTAGGTTGAAACAAAAGATTATCCAGCAGCAAACTCACATGTTTGAGATGCCTGATTTGTTTTCTATTTAATTCTCTTTATAGTGATTTCCAAAGTATATCAATATGTAATCCGCAAAGCAGACACTTAGGAAATCAATTAGTTGCAAGGAGTCAAGTGAATTTAGTATTAAGAAGAATAAGTAAAATTATGAATACAAAAAGAAGGGAAATCAGGGGGTAGAAGAACAGTTTCATTCACATAATTCAGTCTCAAGAGGTGAGTTTTGTGTTATGGACATTAGCAGAGGTTCCTCAATTTTGAGCAAATGTTACATCAGACCATTGCAGAATCTAATTTCTGAAAAAGTGTACACATAGGAGTTTTCTCAGGGTGTTTCAGAATAAGACAACCACAAATATGTAGTTCGTTAATTAGCTTCTGCAGTTTGGATCAATTAAGTTCACATTAATGTGAATGGCTGATGAGTAAGAGGCAGGTACAGAAGGAGACGTAGTTAGAGGGTCTGGAACACACCCAGGAGGGAAGTGGAATGGGTCTGAGGTAAGAATTAATTTGTCCCTGGGAAAACGCTTATTGGATCTAGTGAGAGAGCATCCAGAAAAGATTAAATAGGTAATTACTTACTTTATTCCTCATTCCCTTCTGTGTTAGTACAAGAGCCAGATGTATGTTTCACCAGGCTAAAGGGAGGAGTAAAGAAAAGGAGAAAACTATCTGCTTGTGATATAAATTTGCTCATCCCTGTAATATTGAGGTACCTGTTCACCCCATCATGGAAGTACCTGATTTTCTAACAGCAGCTATTTAGCTCAGAACCAAGATCACAACTAAGTTAAAAAGAAGTCCTAAGAAATCAACTGGAAGAAAGAATTCCAGATTAAGTTTGACTAATTCTGTAGCATCATGCTTTGCCTGTCTGACTTTTACTTGCTTGAACTTCAAAGAATTTCAAGCAGCATTAGAACAAACTCACCCCTGTTACTCAGCAATTTCATCCTTCATACATGTCTTTGAAAATCTGTTTTTCAGTTCCAAAAAAATAGATGTTATGCAAATTAAAACAGTGTAAGTCCTCTAGAATTGCCAGATATGTTCAGTTTAAACCATTGGGAGCTGCACAGACACAGAAGGGATAAAACTCTAAGTCTTTTGATCCCAGGAGCATTACCCCCCTCTGACTGAGCTAAAGAAGTCCATGTGCAATGCATACCAACCCTGCAACCCATTCTACAAAGGTCCTTCTAGCAGGGAGCAGAGGCTGTGCAACTGTCAGAGCCCTACATGAGCCTTCAGACATGTGGCTGTGTGAGTGTGGAAATGAACTGTAAGGATGGACTAGGCACACTGGAGGATAAGAATAGGGCAGAGGTAAGGCAAGGCAAGAGAATTTACTGTTAAACCTTCATAGCATCTCAGCTTACATCTCTGCAATGTCCAAGTAAGGGTTTAGCTTCTCCCATTCAGTCAACTCCAGCTAATTGTATCCATACTGGCAGGATGGGAGTGTGTTGAGTTCAGATATGTCTCTACTCTTCTGGGAACTAACTGCCTAACTATCACCAAGCTTAAGCCAAAGTATGAGCTGGCCTAAGCGCATGACACATGATCAGGGAGCTTGTCATAAAGAATGAGACCCAGCTTTAAGCTGACACAACATCAAAAACACATTACAGCTCTTAGAAGAAATAAGCGCTTTTCTAGCACAGAACAGAGCCTATACCACTCATAGCAAGACCTCAATCTTTCTCTCAGTTACGTCGTTGGTTTTGATAATGCATGACTTCAGTATCAAAGGATGCCCCAGTGAACAGTTACCTATAGACCGATTCTCTGTTTAAGTGCAATGCACACTTTGGTGGTACACTGAACAATAAAGAAATATTGATGTATCCCGTGTCTGTAGCAAAGAAAGTCCCACAGCCACCATTGGCTATAAAAACACCAATCTACAGAATGAATAATTGTGGGCAAGAAAGTTGGCACTTCCTAACTAGTTGATAAACATTAGGCACTGACATTCCTAGTGGCAGTGCCCTGGTCATGCTCAAATAGCTGTTTATAGACTAAGAGCCAAGAATTCATAGATAGTAATAACAGTCTGTTTGATGTAGTTTTGTTAGTTCAGATGTAACTATTATACAAAGAGAAAAAATACAGAAAGTTGCATTAATGATAATAACAAACAAAATAATTTAAAACTGCTATGCACATCCTTTTTCCTAGTGTTCTTTCTACTATTTCTCTGAGCCTTAAGCTCAGTCATTCAATTCTGGGATGGGGTGAGGATGTTAAATTGAGCTGTCAGCATCTGCATTTTTTTCACCAGGAGGAATATTGAGTTCATGTTTTATCTTTGTGTTTCTTCATTCTAGGATCCATTTTAGATTATTTTTGTGTTTGTTAACATACTTCTACACTTAGTTCTTTCTGCATTATTCTTTAATTCCACATTACATCTGAACTTACTGTAAAGTATGCCCTTTACATGCATTAGATATTATTCCTCTATTTGTTATCCCTAAAGACTATATTTTACCAACCCCAAGACTATTTTTTTGACTGATTGTTTGTGTGTCATTTATAACCATGGGGTACACAATGCCAGGCTGTGCCCTATCTCTTATTATCCCATGGCTGCTCTCCACTGAGCCATATCACACATCTCCGCCTCTCAAGGCTTCCCCTACCACACCCAGCCTGTATTTGTCTAAACAACATCATTGATAATTGATAATTTCTGGTATCTATATAAAATTATGGCCATATTTCACAAACATAACAGAATCAAAACAAATTAGCCACCGACACCTATAAATTAAACAAATTACTGTCGCAGATAAACCAATTTATTAAATAAAGTTGCAAGCTGGCCAAGTTCAGGCTGAGCAAGCCTGGCAGTCCTCACTCTTGAGGCCTTGCAAAGTCAGTAAAATCCCTGAACTTGTTACTAGCCATAGTAATAGTGTATTATGGGACTACATAAATACACTGTACATGGTTTCCTCTGTGGTGATCTTAATACAGGCTATCAAAATCAGAGTCTAGAATGCAAAGACTCAAAGGAGATAACCAAGATCATTCCACTTTCCATTGATTCCAAGAATTCCTTTGAGAGTAATTTCTAATCCCCCTTTCTATAGACCTGTTCCCAGTTCATTTGAGGACCTAGCTTTATGTAAGGAAACGTGTCCCTAAACCCCATTCAGATAACTAGGACAACCTTTTTACAGAAGCCCAAAATACACCAAATGCCTGGGTTGGAAATCAAACAACATCATCCTACAGAGTTTATAAATCATAGCTTTTAATACCAGAAATTGTATGATAGTAATATTTAAGGCATAATTTTTCAAGACAACGGCAGTACATATGACTACTGGCCCATGTGCCTTTCAGTTCATGCTGGTAGTTGACAGTGTGCATTATAGTGACTTAATTTATGACAAACAGCATTGTCTAATGAATGAATACTTAATGAGCCTCCATTAAGCTTGGAAGGGCCATGTTTTAAACCATTAGATGACTATAGTAATAAGGTATTTTCTACTGCAGAGGAATTAAAGCAAGCGCAGCAGTTCTTTGAAGCCAGATGACTGCTTAAGGCACAATAAAAAGAAAGCAGAATTATTAATTCAAAGAAATATAAACCCAAATCTACTACACAGGGAAAAAGCAGCTTTGAATATTTTTTTTTTCTTGGTAGCATTTGCAGATTTGGAAATAAGCAATTTGTATCGGCAAGCTTTTACTTTGACTACTGGGGATGTTTTGTCTATTCCATTAGTCTCTTTGCCTTACATTTGGATCGTATTGAAATCAGCTAAAAGTCTGAGTGTATGAGACTTTTAATTAGGAATTTCCCTTTACTTGCCTTAGGTTGCTTGGTCTCTTATTCCAGGACCTTTGATACCTTAGTTTTGGAAGAAAAGGCATTCCAGTGCCCCAGGCAATAGCAGCTGAGAGCTTGTGAAACATGTATAGTGTGATAGGATTTAGAGTTATCTGAAGAACTATGTAAAGGAGATATTTAGATGCTTAAATAAATGAAAAATAGCCTGATGGGATCTTTAAAGACACTTGAGTCATGTAAAGTTAAATATGAGGCTGAATGTCCATGTTATACCTGTTTCCGTAGGTGCATATCCAAACAAAGCAATGAAAGATTTCCAGTTAAAAGAATTAGAAAATTATGACTATGTGTACTTTTATTGAACTTCTGATTTGTCTACAGACTAATAATTGTAGGTCTAACCAGAGTTCATAGAATTCAAATAAATACTTTCTACTGATTTAATATACTTGATATCAGGTTTCCATAATTGGAGTAAGTTACTCTGAATGCGGAATTCATCTCAGAGAATTATAATGTATTTATGGATCGTATGTGAGTAGAAAACGGGCACAAATTTTAAATTATGTGCTATAAATTATTCACCCAATTATATTGCATCTAGATAGACAGATATGGGAATTACACATTAATAATTACGTATTCCACATAACCATTGGCAACATGATGAAACAGACTTATCATGAAGGATCTGTCCATCAGTAGAAAGATTCATTGTGAGGTATTCAAAATACTCTGAGTCACCAGTTATTAAACAAAGAATGGCTGGAAGCTGGCACTGTTCAAAAATAGGATCACTGATGGAAATGGTGTGTGTCGGAAGCAGTATTTTTAATATATTCCTCTTCTCCTAGCTCCTCTTGTAGAGGCTATGTCCCCGTAGTTATTCTTTTAAGAAATGTAGAATGGGAAGAGATGAATGGAGAATATTTAGGCATAAGGCCCAATCTTCAGCTGTTCTATTTCCATAATTTCCTATAAGGATATTTTAAACATAATGATGTCACTTATTAAATCTTCCCTGAATCAATGAGTTCAAAATTTCGTCGTTTCAGCAGACCCTGTATCTTCAGTGTGAGCTTAGGAGACTTGCAGTTTCCCTCCATCTGGTTTGACAACAATTTGAAAAAAAATAAAAATAAATAGGAACAGCAATGTCCAACACATAAAATGAACTCTAAGTAGATTTAAAAGAGCAAGCAATGAATTTTAAATTTAAGAGTGCCTGCTACCCTTTTTTAATTTCATACTTTGCTGCATATGCAGTCCTCTGTTTGTGCATGGCTGGGTGCATGATTACACCTCTGTGATATGGCTCAGCGTGCGTGCACAGGGGTCTCTGTGCATTCCTGCACCACATGCATTCACAGCTTTGTGATGCTGTGGCTCCGTGTACGCATGCTGGTGTGCATGTGTGCATAGTCATAGGATACCCTGAGATGGAAGGGACCCACAAGGGTCATCAAAGTCCAACTCCTGGCACTGCACAGAACAATCTCAAAAATCACACCATGTGGTTGAGAACATTGTCTAAACACTTCTTGAACTCTGTCAGACTTGGTGCTGTGACCACTTCCCTGAGGAGCCTGTTCCAGTGCCCAGCCACCCTCTGGGTGTAAATGTTTCACAATGAAGGAGGAAGGGGGTACCTTCATGCTGTGGACATACACAAAAATACAAACTTTCTGTAAGTCCTTTCCAAGCTAAATGTGGTGCAGTTATTTCATTGAGTGACCTAAAGAGTAATCTTTAAATGGACATGAGATAATTCAATCTTCGTGCTGCATTAGCTCTCAGCAGAAATGCAAGAGAATTTTAGTTATAGGATTTAATAGTGTGGTGAGGAGGCTATTAGAGTGCATTGTATGGACTGTTTTATTGTAGTGATTTCACATAATGCCATGAAAAAAACTCCAAATCATCACCCCCAGGATTGTACAGCTTGTCACTGTCATTTTCAATCTTGTATAATGCCATCCCTGAATGTGTGAGTGTGTATATGCAGAAATAAAAATAATTAAAATGGAAATTCAGAATTTTCAGTGTGGATATGCAAAAGGTGGGTGAGGGAAAAATATGTTCTGATATGGTATTATTCTGCTTCATTTTCCTGCCTGTGTCATTTCGCGTGCGTGTGTCCACAGATATTCACAGCCATGTCAGAAACAAGGCCTAGGGAGTCAGGCAGAAAAGGTATAATTCTCACAGCAGATCTGGAGGATATAAGGAAATTGGCTCTTCTAGCAGTGTTACTGAGCCTGCCATTCATCCCAGATCCACGTTTCACTGTGTATAAATTTGTGGACCCTGATACTGCAGAGAGCTATGAACCAAATCTTTACCTTTATTAATGATCTGGATGAGGGGATCCAGTGCACCCTCAGTCAGTTTGCTGGCAACATCAAGTTGGGCAGGAGTGTTGATCTGCTGGAGGGTAGGAAAGCTCTGCAGAGGGGTATGGACAGGGTGGGTTGACAGGCTGAGGCCAATTGTATGCGGTTCAACAAGGCCAAGTGCTGGGTCTTTCACTTGGCTGAAAACAATCCCAAACAGTACGACAGGCTTGGGGAAGAATGGCTGGAAACCTGCCTGACAGAAAAGCATCTGGTGTTGTTGGTCTAAAGCAGCTGAACATGAGGCAGCAGTGTGTCCAGGTGGCCAAGAAGGCCAATGGCATCCTGGCCTGTATCAGCAAAAGTATGACCAGCAGGACCACAACAGTGATTGTGCCCCTGTACTTGGCACTGGTGAGGCTGAACCTTGAATCCTGCATTCAGTTTTGGGCCCCTCACTCCAGGAAAGACATTGAGGTGCTGGAGCATGTCCAGGGAAGGGCAATGAGGCTTGTGAAGAGTCTGGAGCACAAGTCCTGTGAGGAGTGGCTGAGGGAGCCGGGGTGTTTAACCTGGAGAAAAGGAGTCTCAGGGGGAACCTTATCGCTCTTTACAACCACATGAAAGGTGATTGTAGCAAGGTGGGAGTCAATTCCTTTCCCAAGTAACAAGTGACAAAACAACAGGAAATGGCCTCAAGTTGCACCAGGATAGATTTAAACCGGATATTGGGAATAATTTGTTTATGGAAATGTTAAATATTGGAACAGGCTACCCAGGGAAGTGGTTGATTTGCCATCCCTGGAGGTGCTTAAAAGACATGTAGATGTGACACTTAGGGAAACGGTTTAGTGACAGACTTTGCAGTGCTGGGTTAATGGCTGGACTCAATGACCTTAAAGGTATTTTCCAACATATGTGATTCTGTGATTCTCTGATTCTAAATTTATTTTATGCGGAGAGACGCTGCTCATCGATTCACTTCACATAGGTTCAACATATGCCTAAAGTAATGCAGCATCCACATATTTTCATGATTAGTGTGTTAGTTTATTAAATTCTTAATGTTAGAAGCAGGGAGCCATGACTTAGCATAGCTTCATACCACTCAGAATAACAGAGCTACAATGTTGAACAGGGTTTTAATTGCTGCTCAGGATACTGAGGATGAAAATAGACAGGGAAGTACAGAGATCTGGTGCTCATGGAAGAGCCCTTAAATACCATGCCATTTACTGCCTCCTCTTGTGCTTGGGCCTACAAAGACCACTATGAAGAGAGGGCATCAGTTTTTCTCATTCCTCCACATTTACTTGTCCTGCCACATCTCACCTGTATGGGAAAGGAGAGCAGGTTTTAGCTAACAGTAGCTTTCTTCCCTCTGAGGGTTTTGGAAGCGCTGGCAGTCCTCACAGGAGACTAATGAGGCTTCTCACGGACCATTACTCCCAGAGCGGGCATGTGGAAGGACGCACAGCTGAGCCTGTTATTAATAAAGTAGAAGAGTGAGGCTGACTGGCAGGAGGTAAGGAATCATTTCTGGGGAGGAAGCAGAAGACCTGCATTTGGATCCAAAACAGTGACGGACCAATGCTGCCGCTGCTCACTAATGGGTAACGATTGCAGCTGGAGGAGTTGCTGGGAACAGAGCTCCCCAGCTGCTGCCACACATCTGCTCAGCTGGTTGGCCGCAAACCTTTCCCCCAAGGCTCTTGAAACTGCCAAAAAGTCAAGCTCTGCCTCCTGAAAATTGTGAGGCAAGATATGCATGCACTTGTTCCTGTTGCTGTACTTCCCAGGGACATTGAAGAGGTGAGAAAGATCTGACAGCTGTAACTAATAAAAAAAGACATGGAAAGAGAATAAGAAAAAGGTAAATTATAGACACAGATGGTCAATACTCATGGCCAAGTGTGTATTGTTGGTGAAAAGTGGGTCTCAGCTTGTACTCAGCTTCAAACCTCTGAACTACCCAGGTTGCTCTCTGGTAAAGACATGACCTCGAACAAACAGCAAAACAGCAAGCTCTGAAATCACCTGGGAAACTGAGCGTGCTCAGTTTCCTGAACACAGTCATCAGCTTTTTTTGGACCTTGTCTCATTTGAGGTAAGTCAAGATTAATCGGAAAAAAACAGATGGCAGTGACTTTCCCAAACTTGGCATCAAAATGTAATATCCTTAAGTTTAGTCATGCCAAGCTGAGAAAAGGCAGCAAGGATAGGCAGAAAACAAGGATTTGGAGTGTTCCAGCAAGTTCACAATTCCACAGTGATGTTCAGCTCTCACTGAAGACTATGCCCCAACATTGAGGTGTTGGTTGGCCCTTCCAGACTTGAAAAACCACCTGTAAGGAAAGGTGTTGGGGGCTGATTTCTTCGGATTCATTCAAACAGCAACATTGTAGGAAGAGCAGCTCCCACATTACTCCAATGAGTAATTTTTTCATTAAACAGAAACCTCGAAGGCTTATGTGAGGAAATCAAACTCCTATAACTGATTTCTTCTATATTATTTTTTACCGTCTATACACAGCAGTGAAGGTCATGTTATGCAGAGGTATGTCTGTAAGTGTATGAACAGTAGGAGAACAGCTGAACTTCAGTTCATTGGAAATTATCCCAGTGACTCAGAACTGCTGAAAGAGATGCGAGTCTATAACCATCACAAAGCCTTCTTTACTTTTTTGATTAAATCTTCATTGCCTACAAGAGAAGAATTTGCAAGTAAACCAAAAAAAAAAAGTTCTGAATAATCAAATGGTATTTCTTCTCATCCCTATACTAGAAATAAAGGTTGTGTGTTTGAATTGTTCAGTGCTTGAGCAGGAGCACGTATCTGTGTGCACGTTGCCTCTCAGATTCTCACAAGGATAGGAGGAGATGAACAACAGAGTTAGTTGAAAAAGAAGGATGTATAGTTCTGAATACAAACAGAAATCAAATGCAGTTTTTTTGAGGATAAAACTTCAGTTTAAGGAGAATAGCACCTCGGTTTCCCTTCACCACTGCATGTAGGTAATTTATGGAAAGAACCACTGCAGTGGAGACCAGGGATAAAAGGGAAACCCTAGCTTTGCAACAGATCATAAGATTTGCAAAAATGTGTAACACTCATCTTCATTACAAATGACATAGTCCACATGTTGATTAATTCTACTGGTGACTTTTGTTTTAAGCTTACCTGCACAGCTGCTGAATTGTCTTTGTACAAAATCTCAGTTGTGACACAAAGGATAGAATAGAAATTTATGTTATGGAAAATAGAAATTTCTGTTTCTATTACCATCTCTTAGAGGCTTCTTTTTGATTAAAAAACCATTATATCGTCCAAGAAGAATTCAGCTGCACCTGATAAACTGCTGTAAATGAGTTTTAAGTGGTTCAGAGTTCATTTCCTGAGGGTGCAAAGAAACTGAAAGATCCTTTATAGGGCAGAAAAAGTAATTATTGGCTTTTAGGGCTATCTGGGTGAAACAGCACTGCTAGGCAGACTTACATCAGGCTTGGATCAGAGCAGGGTAAGAACCACTTCACAAGAGAGCTGTGAAAAGACCTACAAAAAGTCAATACAGAAGCTCCTTGTACAGTTTTACTGATCAAACATAGTGACTACTGTGCCTTTGTCTCCTAATTATCAGTTAATTTCTTTATATAGCTAGTAGATGCAGATCAGTTGTATGAAGCATGGCCCCTCTCAATGACAGATGATGCTTTCATTTCCTCACAACACAACAGATTTGAGTTACTTGGTATTACAGAGTGCTTTCCACCCCTCCACAGTCATGAAAAATATTTTATTAGATTGTAAACTGAGTTGTCTTGTTCTCTGAGGTTATTTTCTGCAGCAGTTTCATTTCTTCTGTCTTTTTCCTCTTCTTTTGTTTTTATTGGATGCTAAAGGGTAAAATGCAAAACAACATCAGTGAAAGGAACTTAAAAAAAAAAACCTTTAATATACTGGGAGAGAGGAATTAAATCGTACTTCCAGCTCCTCCATCTAATAGCTTATACAATGTGAAATGGAAAAAAAGGGTAAGCTCTTTTACTATTTCAGCTTCTAGCAGTATAGTTATAGGTAAAGATGTTTCATGCTTCCCATTATAAATACTCATTTTCACAGCTTTACAAAACATCACAAAAATTCACTCTTGATTGAAACTTACTCAATAAGGTCATAACCTAAGACCACTTTCAGAGAAGTGTTGGGTGAAATTGAGCTGATGGAAGGTCAGGCAGTTTATTTAGCCACACCGAGTTACCTGGAAATCTAATATCAGGTATTTTATCAATATTCAAAATACTGAGGTGTAAAAAGATAACCTGCTGTGACAGATGGAATCAACACCATCAGAGGTCTTGCCTATACCAATTAAAGCATCACTAATACATTTTCAATTGGTCACATCAAATCCATCAGTAGTTTTTAGGATACTGAGCTAAGAAATGCCTGAAGTATATATAGAAGGAGGGAGGGATAACAAATAGCTGGAAACGAGCAGTCAGTGAGTGTGACTGCTCCTGACACCACTATTATTTCCTAGAGAATTCTCTCTTTTTTTTTTTTTAGTGAACAAGAAGAGTAGCATCATGGGCAAAACTGATCTAAGGATCTTCACCTGCTTCCACTTCAAGCAAATTGTAATGCAAAACAAAATCGTAGTACTATAAACACACACACATATGTATCTATACACAAACATACACAAATATATGTACACATACATACACAACCATATGTGCTTACATAATGGGAATGTTTCTGTTTCATTGAAATCTTTTTAGAACGGTGAATTTCCCACTCAAAACTAGAACTCCTGAGGCTCCACCTCTCTCATCCATCTTCGTCCCTGTTAGCATCCCTATAACTATGCAAGATGTGGGTGAGCCACAACCTACCTCTGCTCTCATTCAGGGAAACTCTAGCCTTGTACCTTTGTAAGTCAGGTCTTTAACTATTGGGTTCTGGCATCAGTTTTTTACCTCAGGAAATACGCATTTCATTGTACATCGTGGAGCAAGTAAAAAGAAGAGACTGAGGGTATATATCACAATTATGTGACTAAGGAACTAAATTGGGACACAGCAGGAAGAGGTTAAATGATGAAGTAGACACTCCCAAGGAACTATAGCAGGTTCTGTGATTCCTTGTTTTTGCACTCTGAGTTTGAAGGCATACAATAGGTCTCTTCCTTGTAGATTGATGGATTTATAGGTTGAAGCCAATATGGCCTGAAGATCTAAACTACATTTCTTTTTTCAATGATTTTCCAAAAGTCACTAGTATAACACACAGAGAGGCCAGTGATCATTTGTTATACCTGCCTGGTTCTGTAGTCAAAGCAGATCAGAGATATTTCTTTCAAAAATGTCTTAGAAATCTGAATTCCATTTTCACAAAGGCACAGTCGCTGAAACAGGAGATTATTTAGGGCTTCAGTGACAGATACCTACATCCCCTTGCTTTTCTTTGGGATTTTTACATCTGTATGAGACAGTTCATCATTTATCTTTACCCTGGTGCAATGTTTTATTATGTATCATCTGAGTTCTGACAATTACCATTAACAGCCACATGGTACCTGCAAGGTAAAATGGACTTTAGCTGGTTCCCGCTCTGCAGTTGCTGTGGACAAAGGCTGCATCCCAGATATCCCCCACAGTTTGGATGAATTACAGCAACTCAAAGCATTATGCTATCAAAATAGATTAAATTATCTGAGATTAAACCTCATAAAAAGAAGCAAAATTAATGGGTTTTTTGTTAGTCTTATCTCACATATACTGAGGAAGAATTAAGTCCACTCTGCTGGTTTTGCTACAGTATTTCTTTGCCCATATTAACTTTTTTTATTGTTTCTTTCTTGGTTTAGTTGATAAAATAATGAGTGAAAATATCGCCATGGGGATTGTGGCAAAGAAAATGAATACTCAGTGACTGATGTCTTTTTGCATTCAGCAATTTCACTGAAGCCTCCCACATCTTATTTATTTTTCCAGGCAATGTCAGTTTCTGTAAATTATAGACAAAAACGGTAACTTTAAAAATCCTCCTTTTCAGTAATTTCCACTGACTTCTTACATGAAAATGAAGTACACTATCCTGTAATAAGTATGGACTGTAAAATAATTGCATTAATTCTTGTTAAAATGGCTAGTCATTTGCTGAATACGTACAATTTGTGGTGGCAGAAGAAAGTAATTCTTTTAATAAGATATTCATCCAACTATTCATAATATGATTTAATCAGTAGATTGTATGCAGACTTTAAAAATAAAATGTCCAAAATCATCATAGTGAATTATTAACAGCTGATATCTTGGGGAAGAGAGAATTCCAATCCTTATTTGCAATACTGGGAGAAAAGGAAAGAGGAAAAGAGGAATTAGATCAAGCAGTGTGCCACATTTTTATTCCTTAGAGCTTCTCATCTTCCTGCTGAGCTCAGAGACTGATGTCCTAACAAGAAAAATGTTTAATTCTCACAAGTTCCTCAGCAAGATAGGACCTTAAAACTTATCAGCTTTTAATAAAGCATCATATATTGGTGGTTTTGAAGATGTCACTTGAACATAGTTTTTATTCTAATCTAGAGCTCCCATGTTGTCCAGAAGCTTGGCCAAGACCCACCACACTTCATACATATTGCATTAAAGCATATTTTCTGCCCTGTGGTTCCCTCATTTGTTCATATAGCCCTTAGTCTGCAAAAACACATTCTTTCCTCTTCAGTCTTGGACAAATTTACTAGAGGCTACTCAGGCAGTCCCATTGGCTTATGAGATGAAAAATTCATGTATGATGCATTTACCCATTTTCAAAATATGAAACTTTTTATGTGTGTGCAGGAAGACTACCTGAAGCATTTCTGGCAGTTTTGTAGTGTTCTATTATTCGCTACCTCTATAAGTAAGCAATTTTCTAGCAACATATGGTGGGTAGTAAGAAACCTTTAGAAGTACATTGTTTTTCCCTGTAGATAATTTTAATAGCCTGCAGAGATCTACAGATTTAAAAAAAAAAAAAATCTGTAACAGACAATACATAACTGTGAAAGAAAAAGCAATGCCAAACAGCCATAACATGTTGTTATATTTCTTTATAGTGTCTGGCATTGCCAGTCTGTAATTCACAGAATTAGAGTCTTATAATATGTCTTGTTCACTGAGACTCTTAGTTCATTGGAAGAAATTGCAAGTCTTATTCTGTGCTTGTTTAAAAATAGCACAAATAAATAGAAGCTATTATAATGAGACAAAAAAGTACATCAATTGCATTTACTAATCTGTTATGCCTCAGAACATGTCCCTTACAAAAAGATATCCTTTCTTTCCTGTAGATCTGATCCTCCAGTGTGTGACACCCATATTAATTTAAGGTAATTTAATCTATTTTAATAGCATTATACTTCCATAACATTGGTGTGGTAGAGAGTTAGTCTTGTTCATACAATATAGTTTACAGCCTTTCCTGCAAAACAGGCAAAAGAGTCAGAACTCAATCCTGCTTCAATTGGTCGTGCTCTGCAGTCAGTCAGGTACACAAAATCAAGTACCTGCTTCACTCCTACTCTGAGGTAGCATCTGTGTCCTCTTGTTTGGGCTCCTGGCCCCTCCTGAGCACCATGGCCATGCAATCGCTCAGCTCTGGACTCAGCAGTGACACCTGCTCAGAGCACAGAGCCAGCAGGACTGTCTGCACCAGCACGCTTCCTCGTGTCCTTGAGACATACCTTTTGACGCAAAGTGACTTTGCTGGGTTGACTTCCCTGAAGGATTGCTAATAAAAGATAGTGACAAATTATGCCAGTATACAATAGCAGATGCCAAAGTAAAGTATCATCACTGAAACTCCTTGGTTCCCCTAGCCTCTGCGTGGAGTAATTGTGGCAGGTAATAAAACAGACTCAAAGCAAAGAGTAGGTAGTGCAGCATGTTTCTGTGGCAGCCCATAGGTTTCCTGAATTAGAAAACATCACAGAAGGACAACAGAAATGTAGCGATGTCACTAAATATAGCTCTACCTTCTTTCTATGGAAATGCTTTATTCTTCAGAATCAATATTGTATGCAATTCTACTAAATCAGATATACAAGCAACACTCTAATCACCTAAGTACAGATTATAATTAAGTTTCTTCTGAGCTTTCATGAATTCATAATCAAGGCAGCAATAACTTACTTAGCTGCACTGGTTTAAAAGTAAACAGGCAGGAGAAATGAACCCAGCTCAAAAGACTTTAGAAGTCAGAACTACAGTTTAATAAAAAGATTACGATACACTGATACAAAAGAAAATTGGTTTTAGCTCTCAAAACCCAGTTGTACAACCCAGCCCCGTGGGACACAAACAGAATGGTGCTCACCAGCCCCTGTGCTGAGCACCACATGGTCCCCCTGAGTCCAAAGCAAAAAGAAAAGGAAAACCTGTTTTCATTCCAGAAGGTTGGTGGTTGCAGTCTGATCGAGAGTGGTAGTTGTAGTGCTGTTGAGGTGCCAGTCCTCCTCTCAATCTGGTGGGTGAGTGCTCCAAGAGCCCAAACCCCAAGTTTATATATGCTTGGTTCAGATGGGAATGCCCAGTACCTCCCCCAGGGTGAGGGGTTTCACAATGGGCAATTTACTCAGTGAGTCACAGGATATCTTGGTCTACCTGATGGCCCATTAGCAGACATAACCCCTCAGGCTGAGTAGGAAAAGAGCTAATGACTCCTGGAGGGGAGTTACCACACCTGAATCATTGGTGTGAAGACAGGGAACCCTCTTATCTCTGTTTTCTCATGCACCCAGTTCATAGCCTGAGGTGTCAGGTGTGTCCTGGGCAGCTGCTGCAAACAATGCATCATTCGTGACAAATGGCAGAGAGGGTATGGAATACCCAGTTCCAGTTACACCCACACAGTGATAAACTGGTCCCAGCCGCTATAACTAGGACATCAGCATAGAAAACAAAATGACAAGACACACAGAGAGAAGCCTAAACAGTTGCTCTGTTTCTTACTGCTGGGAACTTGGTATTTGAAAAATGAGTTAGTAAAATATTCAAAATGGCTCTGTATGTGATAACAGAGTGGAGCTGTCTGAAGTTACTTATGCTGGTATGCCTAGTAGTTCCTAACAGCTACAAAAATACAATTCTTTGGGTTAGATTTGCTAACGTTTTGTGTCAGCCCAGAAGCCAAAAATAGCACTAATAACTTCAGTGGTGATGTTTATACTGGTACAAAATAAATAAATGTTATAAGAAGTCAAATGAATTTGGGTTTTGTTTTTATTTAAAGCACTGGGTATATCTCACAATTGGAATAGTTTTTATTTTTTATTTTTTGGTACTATTTATGAAGGACTTTACACTGTGCTTAAAAAAACCCCTCAGGTGTATTCAGACAATTGGTTATGTTTGTGAAGTTGCTTATCCTCACAAAAGAGGAAAAAAAGACTGTTGATGAGCCATTTAATTTCTAAATTACATCCTAAATTTCTTTCTCATTTTTGTTAAGAAAAGTTTGATTCTGGCATTCAAATTTATGTCTAAGTAAAAGGGAAGACTGCAGTTTGCATGGTTTGAGTGCCAACAAATCCACTCTTTAAAGTAAATAGTGTTTGTTTTTCCTAGGTGCAGAAAGGTGCAGTTAAACTATTGAAACCTTTGGGACAGTTGGGATACAAAAACGTTCACATTCCAAAGGCAGACCTAGGGTCCAAAAACAGTAACATAATTGTCACAGTGCTGTAACAATTAGAAGCTCAGGAAGGGAAATAAGATAGTCAGTCCTGCCTGTTCCTGTTGAGGATAACCACTTCAGCTTGACTAATACTCCTAGCAAGCTGATCTTCTGAATTCCTTCATGTTTTTCTCTCCATTACTACTATTATTCAAAAGCAGTTGCAAAACATAAACCCCCATCATTTTCAGGCTACATTTGCTTGTATCTGTGTTGTATCTATGTACTTGCACATGGATTTTCTCCCAAAGACTGTGTGACTTTTCCTCCTCCTGCTGTTCATTTTCCAGAAATATTTTCAAAAAAAGATCTTATCATCTTTTGAGGATTTATTTTACCGATTTGATCAAACAAAGATCTTTCATTCCTCTTCTATTTCTTGACCCCTTCAGAAGGTCTCTTCTACTTCTTTTTCAGTTTGAACTAATATTTTCTGTACATCAGAGACAGGGACAGCCCCAGAGGAGGTCTCCATTTCACAGAACCACGGAATCACAGAATACTCAGAGGAGGAAGGGACCAACAAGGATTATCGAGTCCAATTCTTAAGTGAATGGCCCGTATGGGGATCAAACCGACAACCTCAGTGTTATTAGCACCATGCACTAACCAACCAAGTTTCTTGCGGTATTGTGAGAATAAACTCTTTCTGCTATATGGAAAAATGTTGGTGATTTGTTGTAATCCTGTAGTCATTTAACACATCAACTTTCTCCTCTTCCTCAGCTTTTTCCAACTGATAGTCACCCTGCTGATAGAAATTTACATGAGTTTCCTCCTTATGCTATTAGTTTTCCTACTTTTTCTAGTCTTGGAGTTCCCCTACATCTTTTGATTGTAGGGCATCCTATACATTCGTAATATACAATAAAACTGAGTCATGAGCAAATTTCATTAGCAGATAATATTCTATTTGTTGAACAGTACTTAGTAATTTCTTTTAATATGCCTTGAGAAGATGAGCATAGCCCATATCTGGACAATTCTCTCTCCACTTCCAAACTTCTTGATATCTAGGATATAACTTTATTTTATGATGACTCCTTTCTTTTTTTTTTTTTTTCATTTTGTGTCTGTACATTTCTTACTTTCTTGCATCTTTCTTGATTGAATAGTCATCTGTTTAGGAAAGAAGTGCCTTCCAATAAGATTTTCTTTTGTTAAGAACAAGCTGTTGACAGTACAGTCCTTTGACCATGAAACATTTCAAATGTCATTGCCTACTAGAAACCAAGTCTTCCAATTCCCTTCTACGCCAGTTTCGAAAGCAGCGTCCTCCGCTGCAGTTGTTATTTGTTAATTTCTACAAGTAACTGAAACTGAACCATAACCACCGGAAAAAAAACTAAAAAAAGGGGGGGAAAAGGGTACTATTTTAATATCCTCTTTTCCACTCAAGATTCTGTCTAAAAGTATAATATTCTGTGCCTTTCTCTTGTGAAAACTCAGTTGACCGTCATCTCCTGGCACAGTTGCACAGTCATTGCAGTAACCCCTGAACTCCTATGGGGTGGGGGGGTGGGGTGGGAGAGGGAAGGATTCCTAATTATACTCTTTTTGTAGTGTTTACTTTCCAAATAACATGAGGAAGATCTCTGACCTTGTCCAAATCCATGCCTGTAGTAGCTCAAGTTCTTCCCTTTTGCTTTACAGAGACAAATCACTTAAAATCTCCCCTGAAAAGGGACATAATCCTTGCCTAATTGCTTCAGGAGCCTGGCTATGTTCTTGATTTATAATAATTTTTGCTTCATTTCAGGTATCTGGTCCTCCTTTATCTGTTACAGTAGCAGTTGACCTTGTTTACTTTCCCTAAGATTCAGTGTGGAAGTATCACACCTCCTAATTTCTTTTTTTATTCCTATTCTAAAGCTTTTTTAATGGGTCATCTCAATGGCCTTACCTGAACATTTCTCTACTGTAGTATGAAGCTGAAGCCTGTTGTTTCCATGAATACCTCTATATAGTTGAATATCCCTGAACTGTTTTCATTTAATCATCTAATTACTCATTTCTCCATCTTCTTTATCTTGTCCTCTCATTTTCTTTCTCAATGACCTGAAAAAAAAAGAAAAATAATGCTGATGATCCACTGTGCCATAGCTTTGCCAGACATCTTCTGTGGGCTGGCACAGTGATCCTAGAGGTTTGTTCTTTTGCATGGTTTTGTTCTTTTACATGGCTCCTGATTAACTTCTGAAGGTGTCATGGCTGCAAATTTTAAAGGGTAAGTGCTAAAAGCATACATGAAAGGAGGGCTGAGGAGGGCATGGACATGAAGGGAGAGTTCCTTTCCAAATATTTACTGTGTACTCTGAACCAGTTAATCACAGCAAAGAAATTGAACTACTATACAGAACATGACCAAACACCTTCATTTTCCACCAGAATCCTAGAGGAAATATGTACTGGGCGTTAAGTGCAGGGCAGACAGACTCTTGAAATTAAGCATACAGCACACATTTCAAACAAAACCTCCCTGTCCCCCATCATCATTGTGTTGTCATACTCAGCATATTTATTAAAGGCCATGAGAGCCATTAAAAATGTTCAGAATAAAGAAGAAGGAATTCAGATTCACAAAACTTTCTGAGGTTAATAACTGAAAGGAAAAAAAGCATAACATTAACAACTGATTGAATCAATTTTACAAGGGGTGGTTTCTTCATTTTACTGAGTTTTTTTAGTATTGGCCGCAGACCAATATCCAGTGCAGATTTACTGGATCTAAATAAAATGGGACTTGAAAAATATGAAGTCTAGAGTAAATCAAACTCTGTAGAAGTTTTGACATAGCAGATTCACATCAGAGATTTATTCTGGTATTGCTCCCATGGAATCCATCATTGTGCTGAGCCTGGAAACATCATATTGCCTAGAAAAGACACTGGAAAACTGACAGGTTCTCAGTTGTATATTAGTGTATTTAACCTTTTTTTCTGTGAACCTAGTTCTATATAACAATGACTGGTCACCAACATTATATAAATATAATTCTTCAGTCACTTGGGCACAAAAGAGACAGTTGTAAATTTTTCTGTTGTGTTAGGTCATAGAAGTTAAACATTACAAGGGAATCTTGGAAGAGATGACTGCAATTGGTGATACTGGGTGACAGCCTTGCACTAACTTTGACACAGGAAAAAAAATCTCTCAATATAAGTCTGGTGGTGTTAAATAGAGTTAAATATTTATCATGAAAAGCGAGAATTTTGTTCATTAAAATATTGAAGTAAAGAAGATTTGAAAATGAAAGGTCCAGCTCTGGCAGATAAATCCTGTCCCTCTCTCATTAATGAGATCCATGTAGATGCATGGGGTTTCCTTCTGGTATAGAAAATGAATGAAAGATTTGTACAGAGAGCAGGGAAGAAATCAGAGGTCAGGTCAGGAAGAGAGTTTATGGGTTGGAGGTGACCATGCAGTGAAAAAAAATCACCCAGAAATGTTGTGGAGTCTCCCTCACTACAGATATTCAAGAACATTCTGGACACAAACCTGTGTCATGTGCTCTGGGATGACCCAGTTTGAACCCGGAGGTTGGACCAATTGACGCTCCGTGGTCCCTTCCAACCTTACCCATTCTGTGGTTCTTTGATCTTCGGAATTTGGTAAGAAGTAAATACCAGTCTTCCTGGGACTTCTTGATTTGGAGTGGGTAACTTACTACCATGCAACATTAATGATCTGAAATACTTGGTATATCCTGCACCAACCTTAAAAGGTAATTTAATTCTGCATGTGGAGTAAAGATTACTGTGGACTTTACTTTCCTCCCCTACTGCAATGCCAAACTTCCAGGACAAAAAACCATGACTGCTTGTTAAGGTGAGTAGAAAGCCCTTTTTAATAAGGATGAAAGTATTCATGACACTGAAAGACCAGACTTGGATTTGACAATAGGAGAACATTGTACATTTAGGATAGTGCCACTCACCAACAAAGCTTCTCTGGTTCTGCAATTCTCTAAAGGCAACAATTACAACTTCTGCAAGCAAGAGGGGAGAGCATGAAGTTATTGTATAATGAAAACTTGAAATTTGATTACCAAATCCTCATCATTTCTACCCTATTATTATTCCTGTGGTGGTAAGAGGTCTCTCTTCTAAAGATGTGTTTGGGATTTTGCCCAAGTGACTCTCATTGAACTGAAAAACTTGTGTGTTCTGCTTTGGTAACTCAGTGCCTGAAGATCCATTGGCTAATGGACAAGCAAACTGGACTTTTCAGGGGTTATGGAGGTCATTTAAACATATGGAATACAAATAGATGTACCAACCTGAGTACTTAGTTACATGGGAAATGGCTTGAATTGGAACTTTCTTGTAATTGCATGCTTGCAGCTTTAAGAGAAGTAACATCCTACAAAATTTTCCTTTTTTAAGGGCTGAGTGGTGTAGCTGATTACTTATATTCTATAGTTAATCTTCCAAAAGCAGAAACTAACAGTAAATAACACACTCCAGTTCAGAGATCTTTAGTGGTACTATTCACTATTGTGCCCATTTTTGCTTTCTCTGTGTCAGCTGCAGTGAAGAAAGAGAATGGGAAGATAATCCCTCTTTCTGCCTTCTGCCATTGGTTGAAGTAGAAACCAGAATAGATGTGCACCAAAAAAAAAAAAAA
>VWZG01001768.1:87904-99112 GCA_013396735.1 Grallaria varia
AAAAAGGTAGAAGCTACCACAAAGGAGGCTCACAAGTGTATGGCTAAGATTTAACCTTTTCTGCTTATTCAAAGTACCAGTTTCTGAAGTACATATTGCTTCTTGTCTCTGCTCTTGGAAATCTCTCCCCCAGCACATCTTCAGCAGATAGTTCAACTGAATGCTACAAAATTCCTTGCATGTTTTTCTTGTCCAGGCTGATGTTACCTCTCTGCTTTGCATGTTTATAAGCAGGTAATTTTTACACTTCTTTCTGTTCAAGCCAAAGCTTTGCTGAAACTAGGGGGAAAATACTGGGCATGGTTTTGGAATACCTATTTCTGTTTTCAATGAAAGAGCTCAGAATTCAAATTACTAATTGTATCTTTAGAGAGGAGTCTAACCAATTATGCATATTTCACTGTGGTGAGGCAATATGCTATTGTGTGGGAAACCTCAGAGTCCAAGACTGTAGGGGTTTTATCTTTTCAGTAACTCAGAAGAATAAAGGATCAAAACTGAGTGCTTTATCTAATTGTAACTCAGATAGTGAATTCAATTTAATGTCATCTGGTAAAGGCCAACTATTTGCCTAACTAGGGATGTGGAGCCTGAGGGAGCAATGGCAGTGAGATGAAAATGTATAGTCAATCAAAATGCATATTAGCAAAGTTTGAATCTATTTTTATAAAAGTATTGTAAATTTTAAATGGCTGGATTATAGCCACTTTTCTTTCCTTCATCTATTTAATATATATTCTGGTGCCAGAACTTTCAGCTGTTCCATTTCAATAAAGATAGATCTTTGTGTCCCAATTTTCCTGTACTGTCCTATACCTTTCTTTTGGTGGACAATGAACTGACAGTTCTTTTCTTCATGTATGCATTTGTGGACACGAACACAAATGAATGAGGTTGCTCAAAACCATCCCTATGTGCTTCTGTCTACCTAAAGAATGTCTGCTCAACTATAGAAGCAATATTTTATCTCCCATTTTTGTTTCCTCAACCCTTCAATAGTTTTCAGTTTTAATGCATAATCTTTCAATGAGTCGAAGATATACATGACCTTTTTCTACAAATCATTGATTCTATTTTTCTAACTGTTGTTCTTATTTCATCTGGATCCACTTCTCCCTATCTCTCTCAAATGTTATATTTGAAAAGAAACTACTGAAGCTTAATAGTTTTACAAAATGGTTCTTCTCTGGAAGAAATACAGCTCTGGCAAATAACGATGAATTCCCTATAAACTGAGACATCACACCAGCCAGAAGCTGTGCACAGTCAAGATTCTCCCTGGATGCACAAATTTGGAGGGATAGCTTGGCAAGGAGAGTTGAGATACTATGATGTCTCAAGAGACAAAGTATTCTGGGACTGGTGGTATGGCCAGCCAATTTCTTCAAGCCCGTAGGTGAGAAACTAGCCTTGCACCAGTGACACTTCAGACAAATGATCACTGACTTATTGGCAGTGGTTGTTAGTCTAAGCCTTTTTAGGATATACGTTGTTTATTTTCCTTACAGGCCAAACTCAGATATTGCTCAAATTGTCTACAAGGCTTGGCACAATTACGAACCTCCTGTTTTACAAAACAGCTAGCTGTCAGGAGCACTAAATCCCTTACCTGAAAAAACTTGTACTAACATTTCCAGCTTCTGCTCATTTGAACTCTCTGACTTTTAAGGCGACACATAAATACGTGAAGCTCTAGGAAAACAATTTGAGCTACCTGAGTATCTACCTTCTGAGCTCTGGCCAGACTTTTCTTAGTTCTATTCAGGATAAAACTCTATCTTACTTTACTTTTGACAACTACTTTAGGTTCATGCTGCAGAGAGTATTTTCGGTTATGTGAAAACAAATTGCTGAATGAAAAAATTGATCTGTTCAAAATAAAATAAAGCCACGCCTCATTTTAAACACACTGGGGAACAGACAGATATTTTTTCTGGATTTTCAGAAAAATCAGGTTTGACTGGAAACCTGTAGTTTTCAGAAATACTCAGCCATGAAAGCATAATCTTGCTTTGGGAGTAATAGCATTGGTCCAGTATGTTCCTTCACAAGGCCTCACTCAACATTCTCTTTAACTTAAGTATCAAAACTTAGCCACCCTATGCTTCTGTAGCATGCAGTTCAGATAGATGGCAGTTCATCTAGTCTTAAAATAGGTGTATATATAGTAAGCCAGAAAAAGCTCTCTCCTGTTTTCGTCTGCAGTTCAGCACACATCCAGCTCAGCATTTTTGCCGCTTTGTGGTGAATCATATTGTGTCAAACCTTTCAGCGCATTTGCCACAGCTCATTAGAGTTAGAAGGGGCTGTCTGCTCAGCACTGCTGGTATGGCTGGCAAACTGCTGTGTTGGGAGACTTATACAACGTTGAAAACCTCTGCTTTGCAAAGCATCTTCTGATCAAAGGTGAAAGAGCAACCCTGGACATATGGGCCATCCTTTACAGACCTTATGGATGCAGAAAATTGCAATCTCTTGGCCCAAAGAATATCACAGCAAGGCTGGTATGAGCATTCTTTGGGGCCTCTTTCCCTGATAAAAAGTGTTTCCAAACCACATATGGGAATATCATATTTGCCTCATCTCTTCTACGATGCTCATGCTCGAGGAAGTATTTTTCTTCTGCTTAATTAAACAGTATCACAATTGCCATGCCAATAACTCTCTTTGAAATAACCATGTTTATGTTCTTACCTTTCTCTGCACCTTCCAAGTCACATCTATTCATGTGATATTTATGACCGAACTTGTATTTCAGTGTTGCCAACTTTTATATGCTCATGTCTTCCTAAACTAGCAATGTAATTATAACTGTCTACCTCCTGGTATTTATTATTAATATGAGTATAATGAAGTGGGTGATTAAGCAGTCACTGGTTACTCCTGTAATCACCAGACCAGCCCCCAAAGGAAACTGGGTTCAATAACATGTCACTGGAATGATAAAATCTTAATGAGTCATCAACGAGATGCAGAATTGTGACACTCAGCAGAGTTCAAGTCCTGTTTATCACAAAAATGAAAGGAGATGAGTCTGGGAGGGGAGGAGAAATAGCACAAAATGGAGGGATAGAAACTCAGCGTGATTTGCTTTACCTCTTTTGAAATTCTGACAAATAAAACCTGCTGCAGGTCTGCCTTTCATCATTAGCACAGTAGTTGCAAAACTTTTGTTTTGACATAGAGTTCTGTTTCCAAACACTCGGCTGCTGCCTGACATCTGCATTAATTCAGAGCATGTCAGAGATGGGATCAGCTCCTCCCCATCTGCCCCCTAAGCTCACCTTCCCATCTTTCTTTCAAAAAGAGTATCTATGATAGGAAATGATTTACAGAAAAAGAGTTTCCAAACCCTCTGGCATCTTGGATCTGCTTATACAAGCTTGTCCTGATTAATTCAAAATTCTTCATGTTCTAATAATCCTCTCATTTCAAAGCTTCTTTGTAGCTCCTTCACTATCTTTTGTTGGCATGCAAACGAGCAACCTCAGGTATGGATGTTTAACTTTTTTTGTTCTCCCTTTTTTCAAAATCTTATAGGTTTGAGGAGCTGTGATAGGCTCTGCTTTTTTCTTCCCTGAAAGTATTCTTCATGCTATTAAGAATTCATATTCTTCAGAAGGAAGGTAAAAACCAAATCACTCAAAACCCTGTAAGACATAAAGAAGTGACAATGCTTCCTCAAGAAAGACTGCAGGTCAAGTTCAGACTTGGGAAAAGCGGCTGCAACTCTATTGAACTACTTCCAGATTATTCATAACATCAAGGCAATATGTCAGCTACTCAATAATGTATCCTACTCCAACCTTCAATTAACCTTTTTATGCTTAAGCATTTAGCTTGGTAAGTCACACAGATTAGTTTACTGAGAACCTAATAAACAGTGAGTCACAGGAATCAAGATCTGGATGATTAGGTATTTAGTTATAGGGTTTATTATAATTTAAACTGGATTTGATGAATTATTGAAGCTTTAACATTAGTCCTTTTTTTTTTTTCTTTTTCTTTTTGCGCAGTATGGCTGAGATATTTTTTCCTAGGTGTAGAGATGATTTTCTAAGAGCTCCACATGGCATGATCTAAGGCACACACATTTTGTTCAGTAATCTGATATTTCAGTACTTGAGGCACAACTTTTATGCCCAGTATATAGAAGGAATTGATGTTAAAAAACAAACAAACAAACAAACAAACAAACAAAAAAAGAGCAACTCAGGTACATAAATCTAGATGTCTAGTAGTCTAGTACTTTCTGAGACATTTTCACCTGTCCAAAGCATCAATGAAAGAGCAGATAATGTGACACAGGACCTACAGGGCAGACAAATCTTTCCACAAGTAGGGAAGGTATATCAGAATCTCTGCATTGATGCTATGTACCCATCTTTAAACATGTTATTTACTCCCACATAGTCAAATGACCACATTTATGTCAGCTGATGCACAGATTGTGTGTGTGTGTATGTGTGTGTGTGTGTGTGTGTGTGTGTGTGTGTGTGTGTGTGTGTGTGTGTGTGTGTGTGTGTGAGTGGTCTGCCCTTGCAATAGGGGAAAGTATTTCAACTTAACTAAAAGGGAGAAGTTAAACTGCATGACAACTTCCCAGAAATGGACGAGACTAAGGTAACCAATTGTCCCTTTGTATATAATGGCAGGGAGAAATTAATAACAGTAGAATTTCAGATTTCACCAAACAAAACTCTTCACCCTATATCTGATATTTGTGTTCTTCCTGCCAAATAAATGGCATTTGATAACCATGACTAATGTATGGAAAAGAATAAAGATTTCATAATTTAGTTCAGCTCATTTAGAGCTTTCTTTTTATCTTAAATGCCACTGCCATGGCTTTACCTTTTGTATTGGAAACCTGGCAATTGAAAGCAGAAACAAGCCTACTCTTGATTCGTGATGGCAGACAGTGGGTTTTACAGGTCCAAAGTGCCTGGGTGAACTGGCAGATTCGTCTCTTTGTTTCCCATCTCCCAGTTATTCCCCATAGATCAGGATACACGTGGTCTTGGAAACTAATACATGCCTAATAAACTTTTGCAGGTATATTTTTTCTGAAGGGTTCAGGAAACTATCTGCCCCAGGATTTATGAATAAAGATGAGTGACACTGCAATTTCCCTTTATAAAATATAAGTCTACAGAAAAAGTGGGAAAAGTAAGTAGTTACTGTTCCCTATGAATATTGTTGATCGGTGTCATGAATTATGCATGTATGCCTCCTAGGTCCAGTGTCCTTTGGCATTTCTTAAGCAGTAGCTCAATATTTTCTACCACTATATGATAAATCATTCAATAGAGAAAGGGTAAGTCCTGATTCTTGAGCCACTGTTCAGACGCACCGACTGATGTAGTTTGTCAAACAGCTTAGTTTTACATTCCACAGCTGAAAGTCTGACATCCAAGTCTTTATAGTCCACCAAGGTCACAGGGACACAAAAGTTGTGAAGTGTGCTTTCAGCTTCTTGGATGTCAGGAAATGGCTTGAAATTCAGCAGGAAAATTTCTTCTCCTGTAGAGGCACAGGTTTTTCTGATGTTTTTTATCTTTTTCTTTACAGAGATAAGAAATAACAATGATGTCCCAAGGAGCTGGTATTTCCTTCCTTAAGGAGAATTAGAGGTCAGATATTTCTATAATGTTCACAATATCTAAGATAAAAACTGTTCAGTGAAAATAACCTGGGGCTTTCTTTTCAGAACTGAATCTATTCTAGACATCTCTTCTATGTATGTTGTGAAAAAGATTGTGTAGAACTGTTGGAGGAGTTCTGCTGTTCACAGATTATGGGTTAACTAAATAATGCTTTAAAGAAAAATAGTATGGTTTTATTTCAAAACGAGTGGTTGCAACTCAACCCTGAGCAATAACAGTTTATTCCCACTGCTGTACACTACAACTTCCATTTAGTTCCCAAAGCTAAGGGAAATAATGACAACTACATCTTTTCCTCTTAAATCTAATTTTCTCTGCGCTCAGCAAGATCACAGAGCAAGCAGGGCTTCATTAGGGGCAAATTGTGCCTGACAAATTTGGTGTCTTTCTGCAATGGAGATGCAGCACAGTGGATAAGAGAAGAGCAACTGATGTCATCTACCTGGACTTGTGCAAGGCATTAGACACTGGTTAGCACGGCGTCCTCACATCTAAACTGGAGAGACATGAATTTGACAGGAGAACCACTTGGTGGTTGCACTCAAAAATCTGCAGTCAAACTTGATGTCCAAGTGCAGAGCACTGACAAGTGACATTTCTCAAGGGTTGGTGTTGGGACTGGTACTGTCTAACATCTTTGCCAGTGACTTGGACCACAGAATGGAGTGCACCCTTAGCAAGTTTGCAGGTGACACCCAGATGTGTGGTGCATTCAACACACTGGAAGGAAGAGATGCCATCCAGAAGGACTGGTGGATAAAATATGAGTAAGACTGTGCATTTGTGGTCAATAGAGTTATCTGTTATAATAAAGTTATACTGGGTGCATCAAAAGCAGTGTGGCCAGCAGGTCAAGAGAGATGAGTCTGCCCCTCTATTCTGCTCTCATGAGACCCCATCTGGAGTGCTGAATCCAGTCCTGTCATCCCGAGCACAAAAAGGAAAAACACACGCTGAAATGAGTCAGGGACACTAAAGTGATCAGAGGGCTGGAACACCTCTCCTATGAAGACAGACAGAAAGAGCTGGGGTTGTTCAGACATGAGAAAAGAAGGCTCCAGGGAGACCTAATTGCAGCCATCCAATACCTGAAGAGACCCTACAAGAGAGCTGGAGAAGGACTTTTGACAAGGGCCTGTAGTGAGAGGACAAGGGACAGTCATTCAGCTTTAAACTGGAAGACGGTAGTTTTAGATTAGATATTAGGAGGAAATGCTTTGCTGTGAGAGTGGTGAGACACTAGAACAGGTTGCCCAGAGAAGCTGTGGATGCCCCATTCCTAGACATGTTCAAGGCCAGACTGCGTGGGCTCAGAGCAACCTGGTCTAGTGGAAGGTGTTCTTGGCCATGGCAGGGAATTTGGAACTAGATGATCTTTAAGGCTCCTTCCAGCCCAAACCATTCTATAATTGTACAATTCTATGATATTGAAAACATTTATGATCTCTATTTTATTTGAGGTAAAAGAGATGATTAGTAGGATATTCAAAACATGAAATTCAAATGCAGAATCATGAGCATTTGTGGCAGACAGAAATGGAAGTTTCACTTTTTTTTCATCAGGGACCAAAGATGAATCTTGTGCCCTGTACATCTATCTAAGCAAATGCCACAAAGAATATTTAAGAGATAGGTTTAAAACATTTGTGAAAAATCTCTTAAAAATAGATCTGACCAATGTAAAAGCTTTATTTCAAAGTCTCAAAAAACATAAAACGCATTCTGTATTTCAAAATATTCATACAGATGTACAAAAAAACCCCAAACTAAAATCCAAAAAAACCCCAATGACAGAACTAAAATCTTTCTCCTAATAGCATGCTGATTAATACAAACAGATCTGAGGATACTGTAAGAGGATAAAATTTGCAAAAAAAAATTGTAATTACTAACTGCAAATGATGTAGAAGATGTGTCAATTCTCCCTTGCCTACAAGAACAGAAGTAAGAAATGAGGGAGAAGACTCTTCATCTTCTTAATGCTAGAAGCGTAATGGGTGACAAGTTCAATCTCTCCATAAGGCCTTCACTACATTTCCAATAACTTCCAGTCAAGGTACCAAAATTACTTCTGAGAGCAAGAGCTTCCACAGTGCCTATATAAAAGCCGAGCAGTCTTGCAAGTATCATGTATCCCACACATCTGACGCACATTCTATGCCACTGTTGCTGATATCTTTGTTATGCTTTTGTCTTGGTGCTTATTTCTTATTTTTATATCCAGCTGGAGAAAGAGCTTGACATGCTCACACCTTCTCAATATGTTACATGACTCCTTGTCAGTACACAGTAGGGACATGATCATAAAGAATCCTGGATCTGTTCTTGGCTCTTTGGGAGACATATGCTGTGTGCTGCCTGGGGAACTGAATAGTCCAAATAGATGTAGTTATCCTAAAAAGTAAGACAGAAAAGGAGATAAATTGGGGTCTGACATATTAGTATGTTGGCTCTGAATCCTTGGTCCGACTGCAAACTCTCTGTTATATCACTTAAGTTTGCTAGATTCCTTTTAAATGGCTATCTGTGTTAGGTTTATGACCTTATTTCATAATAACAGCAGAAAAATAGATGGGGATTTTAGTAACAGTTAGGAGTGATATTTGTTTTCGTCTTTCCTATTTCTGGAAGATATAGGAGTATTTGCTGCAAGTCTCTCTTTTCTTATTGGATTTTTGGCTTTCTTTAGTTGTTTCTTTTACTGACATGAAATTTATCTTCAGAATTGGATAGTATCCTTCACACAGTGGCAGAGCTATCATGAAATTAAAGTTCCATGTGTGTGTGTTGTTTTATAATACACCTTACTCTGCATCCTAATGGTGCTGAAAACTCTCTGAATGGCCATTACCATAATCTACTTACCATAGGACTGAGTGTAAAAGAAACAATGAGGCCAAAAGACATTTATTTTCCTTCTAAAATTGTGCAAAGAGAAACAGTGTGGTGGAAATCCTGTCAAAAGAGTAATTCAGTTATTTTCTTCTTTTTCTTCCCTTGTCTGTTCCTCAAGTCACTTTGACGTGTTTTGATTGTGCTGAGAGTTTTCAAACAGGAGACTTGGGCTTTGCCATTGTACAACGCTTCAAAGACATACAGCTGTAGTTAAAACTGAGTTCTGCAGCACTACCACACATGACACAGACCTGCAGCCCTGCAACAATATATGGATCAATGCTGCTCACACAAAAGGATGGCAAGGCTGGTGGTAAGTCTAGCTGCCACTCACAGGTCAGCAGTGTGCCTTCACAGCATTTAGAAGATGTCTTATCCACAAAATGAGTAAACCATCACAACACTTCTCGAGTCAGTTTTGTTACAGGTTGATGTAGAAGGTAGTTAACACATGGATGTAATGTCACTAAAACAAAGGGTCTGCAGAAAAAGACGCCAGAGTGACAAAGGCATTCAGTTGATTTAATGGCTATATGAACTCTTCTGTTCTTAATGTGTGAGCTGCTTAGCAGAAACACTGGACAGTTTCCTAGTTTATCTCAGCCTATCTCATGAAGAGTTTTTAAAAAGATCCCATGGGAGTGATGGATTAATTGCATTTCTTTTACCATCTAAGACCAGGTGTTTGGTTAAGATAATCTATTGCAAGTGAAGAGACAGGGGAACAAATCAATACTCCTATCCCATCTAGGATATTCATGCTATCCAAGAACTGTGTTTGCTTACTTGGTTTTCATTTAACTTATTTAATAATATAATATTTAATAATATAGTTTCATAACTGAAAAAAGAGCCTTGGCTTCTCATGGGAGGATATTAGCCAGGGGTTTTGTGTTCATCCCTAGATTTTCACTGACGCTGATGGAAAGAACATCAGCTACTTATTACCATGAGCTGTTCAAAATCTCTTATGCTAGCTCTTCAGAGCAAGAGCAGCTGATAGCTCAAGATTTGACTGACAGACCATTAGACCAACAATGACAGTGAATTTTATTGTTGAAAAAAACTTTTTATTATTAAAAATAGATTTCTTTATTTTCTCTGTCAAAACACTTATTTGATTAATAAAGAAAAATAAATACCACTTACCATCAGGGAAAAGTAACTCCACACAATATTTATACTGACATTCATTTTCAGGTGAAATTAATGTTTAGTAAAGAAAATTGAAAACAGGCTATTAACACAAAAATATCTGTAAAAGTACAAGCAAAACTGTGCATTTAATGGTACTATCCCAGATGTCAGAACAAGTGACAAGTGAATCATATTCTCCATTTATTCTTTCTATGTTATCAACAAACAGCAACACTGAAAATGACACCTTGCAATTCAGATACGGGGCCAAGGCTCCCATTGCCACCTTCTGGCCTTTTTGTCAATATGTGCTCCTACACTGAACATTGACCAAGCCATTTACTGTTTATGACACACTTTCCACACAAAATGCATCAAAATATTCTGCAGAATGAAACAGAGAGAACAGAAATATTGGTGACAGATTAAACAGGAAGAGTGAGGCAAAAGCATTGTTAGCTATATGGAGACCTATAATGGGGGAAATAGGAGGGTGCTGAGTTGATCAGATATACTGCTGGGATTAAGAAACCAATCTGCAAGGGTGGGGAAGTGGCATCCTCTGATTTTGGCTCACATCAGAAGGGCAGAAAAGGCACAACAAGAGAAGCAGTTTTGAGTTCACAGAAAGAGTGAGCGATCACAGCCATGTCCTGAGTAACTGGGCTCTTTGGAGCCTGTATGAAATACGAGGAAGACCTCCCAAACCATTTAGAGGGGTAGTAGATACATGAAAAAGGAGAACACAGTGTTTGCAAAATGTCCTTTTCTGGTCATTATCTGACAGTCTTTGCAGTCAAACTGGGTGTTTGATATTCATATATGGTAAGATGGCACCATGTGCTTTGCATGTTCCAGAGTCCTGAAAGACCAAGTGAATTTCTGCTGCTGAGACGTGGGCTCCTGTGTAGTTACTCCTGGGGAAGAAGCGATGAGGAAAGAGGACACAGCATCTTTCATCTGAGATTGGTTGCTCTTTTTATCACTAGCTATTGAGGAGGCAAAATGAACAGCAAGGCTACTTATGCACAGAGTTTTGTAGCTCTCCCTGTCCTCTCTGTGTCACTTTTCTCTGCTTCCAACCTTCTCTGGAAGAACCAATTCCAAAAAAATTGAAGCAGCCCTGCTTGCTCTAAATCATCCCTTTCTTTAACTTCCATATTTTGATGCAATGTTAGCACATATTTCTCTTCCCTCTCCTGCTTTGCAGGAAACCCTGATCACCACTGCTAATTAAATACTCCTCAGGAAATATGCAAAGATGCAGACTGGAGCAGCAGGCAAGCAGTCTGACACAGCTTTGAAGGCACTAACTTGCTGGATGCATGCACCAGCAATTGGAGCAGCCTCCTCCTTGTCCAAGTGAGGGTGACCCATGCAAGAAGGCTGCAGGAAGTTGGTAATGCATCATGCGCTGTGTGGGACATGGGAAAAACTGCCTTAACACAATTTTGAAACTTGTATAACCTAACAATCAGTATTTCCCTTCCCTTCCCTTCCCTTCCCTTCC
>VWZG01001768.1:99162-113771 GCA_013396735.1 Grallaria varia
AACCCTTCCTTCTCTCTATCTTACACATTTCTGCAGATAAATAAATGGGTTTGATGTCAAACCTCACTCTCACGGGTTTATGTATCTGAAATCCTTAAATCATGATTGAATAGGAAACTTGTTTTCTGCCTTACTTAAAAATGGAGAAATATTTCTGAACTGATTTTGTGGAAGACTCAGTTGGGAAGATCATATTTTTCATTTAGTTTGCTTTAACCCTGTGTCTTTCTCTCTCCCTTTTTTAGTCTTGTTTTTTTCTTTTTTTTTTTTTTCCTTCTGTCACTGAGTGAACATCAGAAAACCTTTTTGTCAAAACTGTTGCTAAAATCAATATACCTTCATAAAATATTTTGGCTTGTTAGTCTTACTGAAATACTCATACCTTTCAGTTTCAAAAGGGCACCATGATTCTTGCTTCTCCTAAAAAGGTCCTATACACACCATTAGGAAATTTGTCAAAAAATTGCTGACAATTGTTTGGCAGTGCTTCAAAGTGACACATCACTGATGCGACACGCATCCTGAGCACATTCTTGCTTGACACTGAAATGAAGCCTCACAATTATCAATATTTTCCTGCAGGGCTACACTCCTTTGGTCCTACATGCAGCAGATGCACTGTTAATGTTTGCTGCATGTTTAGGTGCAGGCAGGCTTTATGCGTGGGATTTCTTTCTTCTGGGCATTTCCTGACTCCAGTGGGTAAATACTTCCGTCTAAAATCCTCCCACCTCTGTCACAGCACACACAGAGACAGTGTGAAGCCACCTATGCATCCATGCTCCCTGATTCCTGAGCCCTGGGTTTGTCACCCCTACCCACTTCTGTATTGCTGCTGTTATCAGCAGCTTGGTACAAAAAGAACTATCTATTTCTGCATGAGGAGTTGTTCAAAGCTTGAAGAAAATGATTCAATTTATATTTTGATTAAAAATTGTTGAACAAGGACTTCTTTAGATGTTCAAACAGCTGAAAAATTTAATCCAAATGACTCTTTCCCATAAGCATATGCAGTTTCAATAAGTTATCAAGAAAAAAACCCAAAAAACCACCAAAAACAAAAGGAAAACACAGTCTGCTCATAAAGTTCCAGCTCTAGACCTCAGCACAGATTTTAATGAAGGAATCAGGGAATGAGGCCTCACTCTTCAGTTCCTGGGAGATCTGATTGGAGCTTCTAGAGCAGAATCAGGAAAGATGCAGAAGTTATTTTCTTTTTATGAAATCTCTAATTCTGACATGTTATGTATTTGGATATTTTGATATTTGGATGAAATATTATTATGTCAATAATGCAGGCAATCTTCTTTAAAATATGTCTCAGGTGAGTGCTCTCATTTTGTTATTCTGGTACAAAAATTGCATCCTTGGGGATTGAAGAGGGAACCCGTAAGGCAGTGATTTTTATCTGCACACAGCAGTTGCATGTTATGCACCAGTGTATGTATTTCAAGCTTAAAGTGATTGAAAAAATGGACAACAACAAGTTTGCTTGATAGGTAATCACCCTCTCGCAGAGCACTCCATGGCACAGGACCACACCATTGTCACCCAGCTGTCACATGTGGCGATTTCTCCTTGGAGCACTCCCACTGTGAAAAAGTTATCAGCTGAGCCAGAACTGGCAACATCCAATGGCTGTCCAAGACCAACCTAAACTATGGTTTAAAAAGGTTAATGAGGGATTTTGTAACACCTGTCTTTACTTGGACTACCTGAGTACTGCTGTCAGTCCACTCAGCCAAACCCTGTGTAAGGGTTAATGCATAAACTTTGCTGGATCAGGAAGATGAGGACATTAGTCAGCCTCTTTTCTTCTACTGAGGACAGAAAATGTCAAAAAATCTTTCCTTTGCCTATTCTTTGAGTGATTGGTAGGAACATATGTTTGGGGATAGCTTTGAAATCACTCTCAATTTCTCTTTTCAGAGTAGATTTAGCCTCTGAAGGACATTTTCTCAGCATAGGACAACGTTGGCAGGGTCCTTTCTTGTAGAAGCTGTGTCATTCAGCCAAACCTTTTTCATCAGTACCCTCGTACCATGGCTGGAAACAGCATGAACCAGCAAAAGAAGGTGTCTGTCATTGTGCACTGAGGGTTTTGCTGGGATAACTAAAAGGGATTTAGGCTGCAGGGCTTCTTCTACACCTCTGACTGATGTGGCTTCATAGTTTTGTTGCTAGACCTTTCTATGGTGACCATGTAGGTGCTGACGGATGGGGCAATGGGCCTTGGCCTGGAAAGACTACAGTGATCTTCCTACCACCCCCAAGGCTGCCCACAGGATCCCTCTTCCAGCTTGTGCCTCAACTGATCCTGCTGCAGCTACGGAGTTGCTATATGCTTTGCAGCACAGCATGCAAAGATAACCCCCAATCAGCTCTGTGAATTATGATGATTTAACGGTTACGGCATGAAATGGCTGTGGTAAGGATGGAGGGAGAGTCCAGCCCTGTTAAGAGAGGGACAAGACCATCAATTTTCATAGTAAGAATCTGGGATGTAGATAATTCATATGGGCACATTTGAAGTTTTTAACCTGCATGCCCCAGCCGGCTCCCAGGAGAGTGAATGGATTTCAATAGAGCTAGAGAACAGCCTGTGTCAGAGAAGCATCCAGTTGATTTTTGTGCACTTACCTGCTTAAATACAAAGGATCTCTGATAAATGTTTGAAATCAGTGCACCAGCAAGACCCCAGCAGCCTTTGTACCAATGTAGCTGTGAAGCCCTGAGACAGCGTGGAAGCAGGCTGACCTCTCACTCCTTTTGACCTGGTCCTTGGATGTCCAGCAGCTGCCCTGCCTCTATTCAGTCTGCTCTGTGCTGACTTTTTTTTTTCCCCAAGATGTGTCAGTTCCATGAAGCGAGAAATTCAGCAAAATGAGGGCAAGTGTCACCTGTACTTAGCATTATCAATGCAGTGAGGAAAAAAAAAAAAAAAAGAGCCATAGAAATCAATATTTCAACACACAGCAACACAACTGGATGGCTGATCTGTAACTGCCATGTAGTTAGCATACTGATTAGCCAAATAGCATGTCCACAGCACTAACACACATTTAGCTGAAAATATCAGGAGGAACCAAAGCTTTAGTCTAGAATAAAGTCTTACATATTATGACAGAGAGAACAAGGACAAGCTGCTACAGAGTCATATACATCTTAATCAAGCTCTGAATTAAACAGGGGGTTGATCTTATTACTGTAGTCACCTACTTATAATTTTAGCAGGGAAGGGAAAACCGCAGAGAGATTTTCAATAACTTCTCTCTTGTTCCTCAATAGCAGAAGTACTTCTAGCAAAGTTGAGGCTTTTATACCAGTTGTGTTTGCTGTACACATTTTTCAGACAAGTGGGCCTGGAAGCTAGGGGAATCTGGGTTAGCTGAGATGCTCTGATCCTTGAAGCTGCTTGTTTGTGCAAATAACTTGTGAAATGAAATACGGATACTCTGAACTCAGCCACATTTTCACATTTATGCACTCTTATTTTTATTTATTTCTTCTTCTTTTTTTTTTTTTCCCCAACATTTATTTCTCCCTTTCTCTGGAGGTTTCTTGAGAGGGAGGCAAAAGTACTTCAAAAGAATTAGGTTGGAAAATTCAATAGTGCTTCATGTCTCTTGCCAAGCACAGTAATTACCCAAGCTATAGCAAATATTTAAAGAAAAGAAACACTTTTTTTTTTTCTCTCATTGCTTTCTTTGTTGATTATAATAAAAGACTGATAAGATATTAAAAAGCTCAAAATGAGAAATACATATGGAGTAATTGAAAAATGAATTAACACACAATTGTCTTCCCAAAGAATATCTCCTTTATTTGAGGTAAATCTTCCAGTTTGGATGAAAGGTTTTTAAGCATATCTATAGTTTAATTTTTTTTAATTATTTTTTCTTGTTATTTAAAAAAAAATCTAAAATAGGCTGTTGAAATTGACGGAATAGTCCTGTTCTCTCCATTAGAATTAAAAACAACAGAAATATCTTTAATGTGTTGCTCCTTGTAAGTTAGGAGATTGTACTTTTTCTTTTTTGTTTTTTAATTACTTCTCTTTATAAATGTTTCCTGGATAACAGCAGAAACTTATCCAGCGTTTTGGAAAGTAAGAATACAAAGTTATCATATTCAGGGTAGTTTTGCATAATTTTTTATTCTTTGATAAGGTATTGTCTAGTCCCCCTCAAAGAATGCCCCTTTGCTAGAGAGCTGTATAATGAAAGTTATATTTATTGTTCCCTTAAGGCATTAGGTCAGAAAAAAGCTTAAATCCAGAGCCCTACCTGACCCATCCCTGCATTTCCAGACTGCCTCTGAGTTGCCAATGCCTAAATTATCCATCATCCCTTTTGAGGCTGACCTTAAATCCTGTCCTCATCCACACAGGGCAAGACTGAGACCAGCTTCTCTGGGAGAAGCATTGCTGCAAGGGTCAGTGGGACAGATGGAGGCAGGAAAGGCTGGCAGTCATTCCTTGTCCTACAGCTGTCCCTATAGTCATTTCTGCCACAGTCCCTTCAATCATCCCAAAGACCTGAAGGTACATAAGTTTTTATTCAAGTGAAGTCTGCAAGTGAGGGCAACAGGCATATAGATGCTGCCATATCTATTTTCCTCTCTACCTCACTGTTATTTAAGATGGGTGATGAGGAAGTCCACTTATTTGAGGTGGCAGATTAACTGGAGGGGAAAAGCAGGGGTGTGCTGCTCCCTTTTACAATGCACGTATAGGCACTATGCTAGTCCTCTGAACATTCTTTTCTTCCTTTAACACCTTCATCACTGCTTCATTGACCTCATTTAATGTCTTCCCTAATTGGCAGAGATGTTAAAACATTTTTTTTCAATGCTCATTCTTCATTTCTTTCTTTTCCTAATTTTAGACCTTTACTCCTAGTTTAATCCCCTTAGTTATTTCCCCCCACTCTTTCATATTATTTTCTCTGAATATATTTTTGTGCTGGCAGTTATCATCATCCTTCACTGTTATTTTCTCTGACCAGCATTAGACTTCCAGTAGAAAAAGATAAACGGAGACTCTCTGTCTGAGTGCAGTTTAACTCTACCTAAAAATGGACTTATTTAATCTCTGGTAACATGCACTTTATTCTGTTTCTATATGGAACATCTTAAATGAAAAACACGAGAGTTTCACAAATGAAACGAAGGTTGTTTTGGTTTTTTAGACTTCAGATTGTGCTGATTTAAAAATATTAAAGAAATTTCACCTGTGGCAGTGCAGTGTTAAGTCTGAATGACGAAAAGTGTGTCTGTTAATAAAAACCGACACATAATACAGCTCTGCTGCTCAAGGAGCTGAGCATCAGTACAGGCTGGGGGCTGTCCAACCCTATCAACAAGTAGGGTCACTTGTGCAAACATCAGTAAAAAGAGATCTACATTTCAGAAAACCCACAGATACCAGATTATTTCTCTTCATGATGCTGTAAGTCTCTATTAAACATCAGGATCTGTCTCAGGATGCATAGGTGTGCCTCTCGGCCATAGACTCCCTTTCTGTAGGAAACACAGTGAGTTGAGAATGAATGTACTTACCGTTGCTATCAGGGAGTTTCCTCCTTTAAAACTACTTAACATCAATATATGTCTTTTTATTGCGTATGTCCCAGTATTCAGAAGCTTCATGCATAATGACAGGACGAGGGGGAACTGTTTTAAACTAAAAAAGCAGAGATTTAGACAACATGTAAGGAAAAAAATTATTTATTCAGTGGATGGTGAGGCACTGAAAGAGGTTGCCTACAGATGTTGTTGATGCCTCATCTGTATAAGTATTTCTAGGCCAGGTTGGGTGGGAATCTGGGCAACCCAGTCTAGAGGAAGGCCTTCCTCCCCATGGCAGGAGAACTGGGACGAGATGATTTTTAAGGTGCCTTCGAACCCAAATCATTCTATGATTCTGTGATCACATGGATAAATGAATTAGCTTAAGTCTGGCCAACAAGTTATCAGTTGCTTCAGTGAAATTTATATACTTAGTCAAAGCTTTTTGTTTGTCATTCCTTCAAGGCAATTGCTGGGAGTGGAGACATGACACATCGCAAGTCAAATAATGCAGAATGGAGCTTATCTTTATGTGGAAATAAAATATTTTTTGGCTTCCTGCAAAGTGCAGATCTCAAAAATGGTGTCTTTCACTCCCTGTCTGGATACTGCATGTCCAAAACAATAAATATTTTAAATTAAGGCACAAAATTGCACACAAGATTGTCATTATCAGTCGCTCAGCTGGTCAATTGCTGATTTTCCTTTTTTTTCTTTTCCAAATCTTCAGAAACTGATAAAGGTCTTTCATTATTGTTTCTTTCCATCAGCATTTTGATGAGGTCATGGCAAATGAAAAGCAATCTTTAATTAATTTTTCATTTGCAGCAACACAATGCAGTAGGAAGTCCTGCCTTTTTTTCTGAGAGACAGCTGAGATTTGAAGGACAACATTTCTTGCCCACTGTCTCCATGGTTCCAATACACCATGCCACATCATATGCATGTACAACCCTGCATTCCATGGGTTTCAAGGGTTTTGTTTCAGTCTCTGTTTTCTTCCTCAGTACAGAATTCAGCACATCAGGAAAAAATCAGTGGGAGCAGAATGCTGCCACTCAAAACCCCTGTTATGTTTGTTTTGCCAGCTCTGTTTTTCTTCTCTATGAGACACGAGTGCCACAGAGTGGGTGCACACATTGGCTATTTATTTGCATGGTCCTTGGCCACATCCAGACTGGTTCCAGGCATCATCCCACAGAATCAACAAACAGAGTGTGCAGGCATTCTGAAGGGTTTCTCAGTGGGGATGAGAGGGGGATGAGGACAGACATGCTGGATGGCTCCCAGGTGCCACTGGATTAATCTCTCCACTATCGATCACTGATCGCCAGGCTGCATCATCCATCTTCCTCTTCTCCTTCTTGATTGAAAATCATTCAGAGGAGACTTATTAAGGCCAGAGAAAATGTATGTTGACTCTAGGAGAGGCAACATAGAATAATTGCTCAGGACCTGCCATTTTAAATGCTTCTTACGCTGTTTCTAATGCTCCTTCATTTCAGGGGGAGTTGTTACAAAATGGCTGTATGTGCCAGTAATTGAAACTGAGTATAATGCTCATTAAGGCCTAAACAAGGATGAAAAGGATGATCATCAGGACATATATAATTGATGGTGCTGTATTAAGTATTATAAACCAATTCTAATTACAAAACATTCCAGGTCTTCTATCAATCATCCTTCTTTTGCTCACCTTTTCTGTTTTGATCCCCACACACATCACTCACACAGACTGAACCAGGTCCCTTGCTGCATCTACTGTGCAGTCCTGATGGTGGTTGTCAAGAACACACCTCACGAGGACAGAAATCACAGCGCTAAACGCAGCACAGACAGGAAAAAATGTCTTGGTTCTGCAAGGCTCATGACACACACTCATCTTTTGAATTACTAACACAGTGGTTCTACTACATTTGCCCATTAATGAATGAGAAAAAGGCATTTAAAAACCAACGTTTTCCAATTAAATCTGCATTACTGTTGGGAATGGGGTTTTAACTATCTTTCGAGGTATGACCTTTGTGTGTGCTGGTGTGCATAAGAATAAGCAGACTTGAAAGACATTCAGTCATTCCCCATTCTCTTTTGTTCCAAAATAGAAAAAGAGAAACAAAAATTCAGTTCTTGTGGGGGGGAAAGTAATAAAAAGGGGCTAAGAAAGACAAACTCTATGCCCAGAAATCTCTAGCTGAAGGAGCAGGGTTTCTTCCATTCACAGCTCAAGTCACTGCTGGTACAGCATTTGGTGCAAATTGAGAATGCCATTCTCAACGTATGAATGCAGCCGTTTGACCCTGGGCAAAACCAAAACAAGGCAACACTGTGCAGAGTTTCCCAGGACCAGCATGGGTTTCCCCCCCTCAAAGGGGAGAAAAACAGGGAAAAATCCGAGGGGGAGGAAAGAAAACTTAAAAGCTTCAGACCGTAAGGAGAATAGATATATATGTATTTATTTACAGAGGAGGAAAAGGGAACTTACCACTATATGCACATGACAAGAAAACATATGCACAGGAAAAGAGGGGTAACTCAAACAGTACTATATATGTACTATATATACACACCCAAGGAAGACAGATAAGATAATATGTTACCCAAATACAGAAAAGTCCAGCCCCAAGCTGTGATCCTTCTCCCATACCACCAGAAGCAAGACTGACCAGCGGAGAGACTAATTAAAACTCCCTCCCTAACTCTTTATATCCCAGGTGACGTGATATAGTCGGGAATACCTCTTACTTGTCAATGTATGTCACCTGCCTCGTTTCCCAGCAAGGCCTAAAAAACAGCAAACCTAACCAAAGCCTAAAATTTAAACTGCCCCAACAACCTGGACTTTGCTGCCTGAGACAGATACATTAACCCCTCTGGCACTGCTTCTCTTTCACTGAAGGATCACCACTATTCCTTTTCCCCTGAAGAATGAGAAATAGAAACCTTTTCAGTTCTTTGGGAACTTTCACGAGGATATATAGATTTCATTACTCTGGTTGTGTTGTAGCAAGATAGTCAATGATACCATCCTTCCCATAACATGCCATTGCATTTTAGTATTATTATGGGAAGCCATAATATCAGTTTTATGTAAATGTTGGATGGGTCATCAGGGTCCACTAATCCATTTTCCAGCTGTCTCTCTTGCCCTGTTTCTCTCTTTGTTCCTCCTGTTGTATTTTCAGCATCGAAGGAAAGGGGAAAGAGGCTTTAACATTACTGTGAATAACATGCTTTGCTTAGAAGAGCTTACAGAGAGATATAAAGTCACTAAACTGGGGGATACTGCTACCCTGCCCTGGGCTGCCTTGCAGAAATGTGGGGAATGGGATAGTGCAAGGGCTCCTTTCGTCCCAAACTGCAGCTGTGCAGCAGCACTGTCTCAAAGTGAGCTTGCCAGACATCAAGACATGGTCTGTTTTCAGGCAAGCTTGATAACAAATAGAGTTCACATCTGCTGTTATGACCACTTAAATATGATTCATCTAAGTAAACACGTATTCCTGTAGAGATGTCTACATCCAAGGCAAGTCTCTTGAGCTTCACTTACTACAAATAAACTCTTTTGGGGTTTGTAAGTCAAGAATGTATGCTTTGTAATCAATTAAAGTTGCAATTAAGTATGATATTTAGTCGTGCAGATGTTCACTTGAAATGAACTCTGAGCTTTAGGGCCAGCTGATGCAGTTTCCACTGCCACAGGAGGTCCCTATTACCCCTGGCTTTTTTATTCTGGATTTCTGTATATACCCTTTGGTATCCAACAGATTCAGCTATGTGACTGATTCTAATGACCACCTAGGAAGCATTTTTTCATAATGTACAGGCTGAGTCAGGCCATCTAAAGTTAAATGTCACCCTGGATTTACCCTTCAACATCTCCTTTCTGTATTTCACTGACTTAGTCTACACGGTAACACCAGTTATTTAAGTAGAGCCTTGGTTTCAAGCTGTTGTCCAACATAGTAACGTTTTACCATTATCTTAAAAATGCTCTATGACAGACTGTTTTCTTTCTAAAGCTACAATTTTCATATAATTTAAATTAAAGAATGGAATTACCTAAACCTCTAAACTTTTCCTGTATAAGAATGGACTTCTTGTCTAAGAGTCTAACACACTCAGTAGGTTTGAATGTTGGAGACATTAAGAAAATTCAGAGAAGTTTACTGTCTGAAGGAACAATTTCTGACATTCTCTAGTATGCAAAGTAAGAGAATCCAGGAAATTCCCGAGGACAGCTGAGATCTTTGTGGCTGAAGAGACCTCTAAAGATGTGTAACATCTTCCGCTGACTAAATTAGTCATATTCCACTGTCATAAATTAGACAATTATGTTCTGTACCTGAACTGAAGCTGCATAAATCTGATCAAGGGTGTAAGCATCATAGATACTTTAAAATTATTTAATCCTTAATTCAGCAAATTCAGACCTGACATATGGAGTTGTAAGGGGAATCTTATTTGTGGCAGTGAACAAACAATATCAGAAATGGAAAAAATCCTGTGAGAAATGGGCTGGTGAAGAAGGGAAAAAAGCTAACCTAAATACCTTAAAAGCGAAAGCTGTTTCTATTGTTTAAGATGGAGTCTTGTTGTTTTTTACTAAGACACTGTGTCTTCTTCCCAAAATCCCTTGGGAGGAACCGTTATCTCCCTAGCTAGGTCTGAAAGAATGTATCCTTAAAGTGTGTTTAAAGTTTCTTATTGGATGTTAGTTAACCCTTTTCTATTGGTTGTTATTCCTAGTTTTCTATTGGATATTTTACGATCCATCGAAAAGGTATAAATAACTTTACCCATGTAATAAACTCTCTCTCTCTGCTCCCTCTCCGGTGGTCTCTGCATGTCTCTCTGCGGGGCACCCTGGGACCTGCCCTTTGGGGGGGGGGAAAACTAGTGGGGGGAGGAAGGCTCCCGGCAATGTAAAGGAGAAAAAGCCTCCCGCTAGCGGGACGTGATCCCCCCATAAATCAACCGTCGTACTTATTTCCCTTTAGAAAGTACATTTATTTCTGGAATGTCCTGTATCATATTTTTCAGAAGACTCCCCTTTCCTTATTACTCCTCGATTATGTTAATTTATTTTCATAACACTGCAATTTTTCTATTAACAGCTCTTTTGAAAATAACATCCATACCAGATGCTGCTTTATCTTCCTCCTGCTTTGTGAAGCTTTCCTTTGTGCTCTAGCACCTTCTATAGATTGCAGATATACACTTCTTTACCCTGAATGCTAAGTTTGAATCCCTTAAAAATTTTTCTTCTCACTGGAATGAACATCAGTTCTGCAAACAACTCTTTCCATTTCAGTCAAACTGATTCTTCTTAAACACATTAAGCTTTCCATTTAAGGCTCTTTTGCAAGTTTCTTTCCTTGTTACTGAGCATCACAGTGAGACTGATACCTTTCACAGACAAAATGATCTGTCAGAGGGTCTGTCCCCTGTGAGGTTTATTTGCTGCTGGAATGCTATTCTGGAATTTTGTCCAAACCCAACCTAGTCTGCATTAATAATTTCTGTCTCAAAAGGAAATGAGTGAGATCATGCAGTGCCATTTCTCAAAACAGAAACAAATTAATCCTTGCTCCTTCTGCTTTTTTCAGCATTCTCCCTGGGACAGAGGGGAAGGCACCATTTAAAACTTATCCAATTATAGAATATAGGCTCATTTTCCATGTAAATATTGTACCAGGCTGAAGGAGGTAGCAGCACCTACAATGAGGAAATCCAGGAGTCCTTATTTTATATCCTGGCTCTCCAGTAACTGTTAATTGATTTGTTTTATCACCAAATACACATGCTTTATCACTTTCCCCCATCTTATGTTATTTTTTGAGTTTCCTTGCTGCTACTGTAATACAAATAAAACTATGTGACCAGACTGTCTCTTCATTTGAATACGGGTCTTTCAGAAATGTAGTAATTTATTCCAAATTCAGTTGTGGGAACTTAAATTCCTCATGCAATCAAACATTCAAGTGGTATTTTCATCCTCTGGAAGAGTTTGAAGCTGGTGTTTTGTTTCTCATTAGCAGTAGACAGATTACATTTATTTTAGAACCTGGATTTTTGCCATTCCATTACTCTACATCTCTCTCTGGATCTGGCTCCAGAAATCTTTCTAAGGTCCAAGTACCTGCTGTTTTGTTTATACATACTAACAGAATTTGGAGTATACACAGTGATAAACACCAGGCAAAAATTAAAGCAAATCACATGCCTTTAGGGATTCTTTATTATAAAATGTAATATCTCTCTAGCTAAATTAACCAGATAAAGCACACTCCTTCAGCTCAATTTCAATTTTATTTCAGAGAAGAATTGTGAAAAGATTAGCATGTGGATATCAAACTGGCTTGAAATTGTAATTAACTCATAGTAAAGCAGCCTAGCTGAGGAAGGTCCCTGATTGCAGAGCAGAGGTTTTGGATGAACAGCATATGACTTTGGNCCTCACTCCTCTATCCCATGTGATGTGAGATAGTAGGGAATACCTATGATTTGTCAATGTATGTCACCTGACTTGTTTCCCAGGAAGGCCTAAAAAACAACAAACCTAGCCAAAGCCTAAAATTTAAAACCACCACACTTTGGAAACTTAGCAGTCTTCCCTCCTTGCTGGAACCAGGTTAGAAAGTTGTTACTGCAACTTTTATTGCCAGCTACTGACATATTGCACCCTGGAAAGCAGATGTGTTCCTGTGTCATAGAGCCTTCCTGGAGAAATCCCTATTCCTCCAGCGCTATTAAGCAATGGTCTATTGCTCTTGGTCATGGCAAAGGGATTTCTAGGAGAGCAGGAAGGATAATCTGTAATTACATATGTCCACTGCGTAATTTCACATTTTTTTTTCATACTTAAGTACAACTGCTAAGGACCAAGTGATAAATCACAGTGGAATCACATGCTAACCAATGCGTGGTACCATTGAAACCCAAGAAGCATATGATGTCAGCTCATTTTGCCCATTTTTTCATTAAATCTCTCAATGGAGATTTTTATGGAGGCAGAACAGTCAGGACATCCAAATTAACTGTGCATTTGAAATTTGAAATTACCCCCTTTCCTTGCCATTGTTTTATTATTTGAGGTTATCATGCATTGTAATAAAATGTAACTTTTCAGAGTCCCTATCAAAACAAAGACCCTTCAGTTCTGTTGACATGAAACATTTCAAAACAGAAGGAAAAGCATCCTGTTATTTTTAATTTTTCTTATTTTTTTTCCTTGAAGAACTTTCAAATGTGTTCCAGTTCGGAAGAAAGCCAAGTATCAAAATCCTAAAATTCTACGGAAAACCTAACTGGCATTGTCTGAAATTGCTGTGCTGATACTCAGGATTACATTCCCCCAGCCAGCACAGTCTCAGCACCTAGAACTAGTCTCTGGGTCTAAGAGATCTGGCATTAGCTATGCCATTGATTTCCTTGGTGAGTGAGACTAGTAATTGGCTCGCTCTCTATTTCACTGTCCTTATCTACAGGAAGGGAATAAATGATACATAACTTCTTTATTAACTGTTTTGAGATGTGTAGAGAAGAAGGGCATGGCCTTTGTCTGCTCTCAGCCTCTCCAGAGGTTTTGCACAAATGGAATGTATTCAAAGAGCCTCAGTCACGAGAAGGGTTTGCCAAAGGAGAGCATATTCTCTGAAAATCAGAAACTGGAGGGAAGAAAATAATCAGAACACATCAAAAAAAGAGGTAGATGATCATAAGCAGAAAATGCTTCAAGATGTCCACAAATACTTCAAAAGTTTTCAAAGTCCTCTGAGGAAATCTTACATTTAGAAAGGTGAATATTATAGGAATAGCGAAACAGAAAAGCCAAGTATCTGAAAGACCAGGGTAAGAGTGCTACAGCCTAGAACATTTTCTCTGAAGTTCAGGGTGAAAAGCTTTGATCCAATCAACAGCCAGCCATTTGTCAATGATACAAAGCTGCTAGTCTCTTCTAACACTGCATTTTGTAGAGGCTGTGCCAGCTCAGGGGCTGTGTATCGAACTCCTTATAAGGACTATTAAATTGTCCTACATGCTAAGGGTCTCTTCCTGTCCAGATAAGATAGTAATAAGAACAGCATCTGAAAATTAGTATTGATAAACACAATAACAATAGTATTAGCAATAGTAGTAGCACTACTAGCAGTAGTAAAACCTTAAGCCTAATGAGAGGAGAATGAAATTGTAATTAAGGATGAAGTGTTATTTTCATGCCATAAGAGAAAAATTTACTTCTCCACAGTAGATATGCTCCTTACCTGTCTATAGCTATGTATGAAGTATCTCCTTCTGTAGTAAAAGTAACTAGCCTGGGACCCTTAAGCAATAGGGTAAAGAGGGTTCATTGCTGCTTCTTGTAGTACAAGATCTAGGAAGGTCTCAGCAAAATTGTAAGTCAACACACTAAAACCAAACCAGTATAGACTCCTTTCCTCACCTTACAACTCACAAAATTAAATGTGAAATTCATTGCCACAGGATGCTGTGGAGATAAGTATAAAGAGGCTTTAAAAAGTACAGCAATCTTCCTGAAGGATGCTTCCAGCAGGGAGTATTAAATAGAATGGTCCAGAAACAGTCTTCAGCTCAGGAGTCTGTAAATCCCCAATAATTTCATTCACCATTGCTAAGTAATTTCTTCCTAATCCATTATTGTTTGTTCCACATCAGACTATTTGCACCTTTAATCTGATCCAGTACCTGAGCTGTCCCTCAAACGCAAAGTGGATTACTTTTTATTTTATACTTCATGAAGCATTATGATCAACAACAAAACAGAAAATCAGACTAAAAAAGACCCAAGAGTTGCTCAGGATTGACACTGGCACAGTATGTTATGCCTGCAGAGTACCTATGAATAGCTTCCTTATTTTTGTATTCACAGTAAGGTACTGTGTATGTCACCTCTGAAATTTAATGAACCCAGAATTCCAGGAAATGAAAGTAAAAATGTAGACCTTAAAAAAGTATCTTTACAGATGGTTCAGGCCATGAATTTTTACTAGTAGGGGAATAATCTTTTTTTTTTTAGTTCT
>VWZG01001768.1:114059-139092 GCA_013396735.1 Grallaria varia
GGTGTGGATTGTTCCCCATTACTTTATGGTGTTCCTTGTTGTCAGAAACTGTATTTAAATGTCACAAATCACTCTCTTGCCTTCCTTTTGTCCCTTCCTTGCACATTATCTTTCTTATCCTACCTGTGGGATACCTTGTGGAAGGGTGGGTGACAGCAATGTCCCTTTGTTTACAGTCAGGGCTCCTGAACCTAGCTTACTCAAGTCTTGGCATCAACTGCATGCTGATCCAGGTGCTAATGCCATCCAGTCCCCAGCCTTCAGCTCCTGTCTGTGTGCCAAGCACTGCACACACCGCTGTACTCTGCATTTGAAAGGGTTTCTTTGCTACATTTTTTTCTTTGAATAAAGGCAAATTTACAGAGTTTGCATCCAACTACGGGCATATGGATGACTCTTTGGTCCCAATTTTGAAGAATGTCTGGGTTTGAATATTTGAAACTCATGGAGGAATGCTAAGAACAGGGTAGAGTTTTTGGTTGGTTGGATTGCTTTCCTGGCTCCTCCTTTAGGAAAAGGAGCCTTAGTCTTCATCAAGCATAGGGAATTTCACACAGCGGGCTCTAGTGTGCTGTTGGAGACACATTGGTCCTTCTGTTACTCAGATTCATGTCCTCAAATGACATGGCTTACTCTTCTTCATTCTCAACCCCGCTCACCTTCAGTCTCAAACTAGACAAGACCAATAATAAAATTAATCAGCTTTAATAAGCAATATTCATGGTCAGATTCTTACCTGCAAAACTGAGAATGTGTTACAGTCAATGGAATATAACTGCAATCTTTAAGTAAATTTAACAGTTGAATATTTTTCCAGTTGCTTAGTTTTTATTGGATTTTATTACCTTTGAATTCTGAAGTTATTATTATGAATCCATTTTGCACTTGCAGAAGAATTCTGCTTTCAGGTAGCCCCAGATCCGAAACATTTGTACTAGCACTGGAATTTTAATTACATCAGCTGGACTTCTCAATTATTTTTAAGGCAAATGAGGTATTGAATTTTGAGCACAGCATAAAGAGTTGCTACTTTGCTGGTCAAAATATTTCTCAAACACCTCACTTCTTGTGTGGGATGTCTTATGGTTGTTTTTCTGTTGTGTTTGGGGGGATTAATTTTGTTTGCTCTTTTTTGTTGTTTTTTGTTTTGCTGTTTGTTTGGGTTTTCCTTAATCCTACCTACACTTCAGGTGGAGCAACACTAAAGAACATATAGAGTACATGTAAGGAGACATTCCATTGTTTCAATACTCTAAATATGTTCATATCTCCCATTTCCTGTGTTTCTTCAATTAAAATTAGCACTTCAGCTATTTGCCACGGAAGTATGGAGTGCATGCATATTATGCCAACAGTGCAGAGACAGATTTACTATCACAACCATGTTTATAGACTTTCTCCATCTTACACACTAACTCCATCCTAAAGCCTTTAGTGTTACAGGTGATTACACCATCCTCATGTTTGCAAAAACCTAAAGTTAAAGTGATGGACAAGTTTATCTGTAACCCATCAACTACTGAGGAATTGATTTACATAATTTGCAATAATCTCACCATAGGATATCTAATTGCATCTTTTCATCACTGAGTCTGCCCTTTTGGTCCATGTCATCTCCTGCTGAACTTCTGGCTTCTCAGCCAAGCTTCCGTGTCAAAGTCCAGCTCCTATACAAGAAGCAACAAGTCACCTGAGTTCCAAGGTTGGTACTAAATCAATAAGAGCAGTAAACCAGTCTTTGAAAATTCTTCCTCTGGAAAAGGACATTTCTCCCCTGTCACTATCTCTTTCATGTAATATCAATTTCACAGATGAATGCTAGAGATGCCCACTGATGTGAATCTACCTGCCGTGCAAAGATGCCCAAACATAAAAAGAACAATGAATTAAGCTATCCTTTTTTTTATTTCATGAAGCACAACTGGGAAAAAAAAAATCTTCAGCACTTTAAAAATGTAATTTTTTAAAGCTTGTCTAAACTTGTAGTTTGGCTTAAAGATCTGTCATCACTCACTAGAAGGACAGTCTCTGTACCCTTCTCACATCTTGAATTTAGCCACAGAAACAGAAAACCACTTAGAGAATTGTCCATGAATGATGATCATTTCTGAAAGCCTTGTAGGTCAGAGAGATTTGAGTGCATTTGGAAGCATTTTCATGGACTAAATTTCCACAGAATTCCCCTTGCAAACAATGACAGGTTAATGAGCTATTTTTCTTTAAAAAAAAATAATTGCAGAAAGTTGAACTTTTCGTACCCTCTCAGAAATCAGGTATGACAAATTGTTAGTTGGAGAGATCCTGATTTAGTAAACTAAAAGTTATCTGCGACTATTATTTCCTAGCAAGAATGAACACCCTCTTAAGTATCCCCATCATCTTACACCAGTTGGAGTATGGTATTGCTTTAGTATAGCCTGGCTGTTATCAAGGAGACAAAGTCATTCACACTAGTTCTTTACTCACAAATGTAAGACAGGGGTGATTTCTGGACAACAATGTGAGTGCCTCAAAGCTCCTTTCAAGGTGCTGTATTTCACAGTGGTCATTTTGAGGCCACCTGGGCTGACCACTTGTTATTTACAGTCAGGAATATCAAGTTGTCAAAGTTTCATAGAGATCAAGGGTATTGCCTGAAGCAAAGCCATACATAGAGTGAACTCTTAAAGAAAGCTTTCTTTGATAAAAGGTAAAAAAGGAATGAAAGGGTCATTCTGAAGGAAAAGGATGATACTAAAGAGAGAGGCCGTGGCTCAGGGCCATAGAACCAGACTCTTTCCTTAGGGTCACAGGTTCTCCAGTGCTCTCAAGTGAGGCGCCTCTGCATTACATATTGCAAAACATTCCAATTGTGGATACCCTGTGATTATAAAACAGTTTTTCTATATTAGTGCAGCAAATCTCCCTCCCTGCAGGAAAAGATAATATGTCCTTTTGTAAACACAATCCTGCTGCTATAATCAAGGTTGTTGCTTTTGGCCCACCTGTCCTTACCTTCAAAGCTTCTCAAGCCCTCAATGACAGCAGCAAAGATGCTACTGGAACACAGTGTTGTACTAAGGGACTTCAGTCTCTTTAGCTCAACAAAGAGAAGGTGATGAACAACTTCTGTCCATTAGACTCTACATAAAGCAGTGTGACAATAAGGAGCTCTTTGGTTTAGGAGAAAGAAATACAATACTCCCGTACTTAAGAGGTGCAAAGTAAACTAATTTAGACTTAGAAACAAGGTCCAGAAAAAGTAATTTCCAATGTTATTTACACAGAAAAAAGTTCTTGCATGCTAGGGACTTTCTTAACCAACCAGAGTCTTATTTTACAACGTACAATAGCATTTCAGACGGTCATTAGTTCAGGGAATCTACATGCAGTTTGTACAAAATTTCAAATTTATACAAAATATAAAATTTATATGAAGTATTATGTTATAACAGTCAAGTCTTGAAATCCAAGAACTACTGGAAATAATAAGGATTTATGTCAAGTAATAGCGGCCTTAGAAGAAATGAGGTCAATGCATCTACTTCACAAAGTATATTCAGCAGAACACTTGATTGGTGCCTTATTACAAATCCATGAGGAAGAATTGAAACCTGTCTCTAGGACTTGATTGAATTGAGAATCTATTGCATTGTTAAAAAACATGTGATTGTGTGGACCTAGTGCTGCCTACACTCTGGCTGCCTGCTGTGGCCATGAAAAGCAGCATGCCCAGCTGAGATCCCCGGCTCTCTGAGATGCGCGTCTGCCCATGCCACGTCTGTACTTACACGGTATCTTTTACCTGGACACTGGCATGCTGGTCTGTGCAGGCAGCTGTCTTACCTAACACACCTCCGGTCCTGACCAAGAAAAATTCATATTCCTGGCCAAGAATCAGGGGTTTTGCTCTTATTGATGCTCCTGCTTAGAGACAAAGAGATTCTGCACCTGATTCTCAAAGCGGAATTCAACATCATCCCTCCTGCTTCTCTTCTCTCACTTTTACTGCACTGTGTTTTGGCCAAGCCTCTATCTACCCAGTGCAGATATCCTTTTTCTTCCCAGAACTCTTTATACCTCTCACACCTGCACAAGGACAGATAGCTTCTGCAGAATTGGCAACAGCTCTTAACACTTGTCTTATTTTTTCCTTATCCCTACTAAGGGATGGACCCAGGAAATTAGACTTTCTTCATCTGCCTGTATCACTCCTATGGGCACCCCAGGGCCTTTAGAAAGAGAATGACATATGAATCAAAAAGTTGCCATGGATAACAAATAAAATCTAATCTAATCAAATCTGACCTAATCTAGTGTAACTCCTGTTACATATTAACGTGTGGTTTAATAAATAAATAGTAATAGATCCATTGCACCAGGAAGACTTCTGTTTTGAGGGAGAAAAAAAGAGTCTGGAGTTGAATAAATTATAGGGAAATAACAAATGGACTGAAATGGCTCAGAGAGCGTAGGAATTTGAATTTTTATAAGGATTTATTATGTTTACTGTATCTGCATTAGCAAAAAGTGCAACTGCCTGAGCAAAACTTTTTTCAGCTGAAATAGCACACAGCATTTATTTTTCTCCTTTTTAGCTAAAGAAAGGAGAGACTTTTTATGAATTAGTGTATGGCAATAATAAGTTTTATATTATCTATAAACTAAGGCAGTAAAAAAAAAAAAAAAGTCGGATCATTTTAACCTTCGAATGCAATAGGGACTGTGGTGGCTGTGTAAAAATTTAATGTTCTTCAGTGTCTGGTTAAGTGGTCAGTGCTGATGAGTGGGAGTTTTCATTTGCCTCATAGTAATATATTTTCACATCATTTTCATCCCAAGAGACCTCTGAAGTATGGGCTGCATTTCCGAAGCAGCTAGGCCATGCAACTAGTCTGCTGGTGAGGAGATGAGTAGATCTTGATGGGACCTTTTTTGGTAACTTGAAGGTCAGATAAATACTAAATCCTTCCCCATAACCCAGTTGTTTTCATTGCGTTGTGTACCTTGCAACTAAGCTGTGTCAGTCTGAAAAATAAAAGGCATTTCTGCCTGGTAGTTGGCATGTGCTACGTATTTCCCTCAGATCCCAGACCTAGAATTCTACAGAGTCATATAGCACCTGCCTAAATAAAGCTGGTGTCATGAGTTGCAGCTGTAGGATAAGCATATAAGATGATAATGTCCTTATTATACAAAGACATACGGCTTCACTGCTGCATTCTGGAAAAACAAAAGATAAATAATTCATCACTTAACTATGTTAAAATATATTTTAATGCAAACTCCCGCTTCAGTCAGTGACAGTTTGGATGAAAAGTTGAACTAGTCTGAATGAATCCAAAAATTTCCCCTTCTTTTTATCTACTTGTTTTAGATCAAAGCAAAAGAAAAGAAAACACAGGCTTTCTGAATGGAGTAAACAAGGCGGTTCCATAAGCATGGATTTTGAAGACAGTGATGCAGATATTTTACTCTTTTAACTGTTTGTTAATACATACATCCAAATCAACTGTAACTGAGCAGGTTGTTTTGGATACCCAAGTATTTACCATTTTCCAAAAATGGCCCATTTTCTTCTATGTTTCTCCCTGTGCTTCTGTAAAACATCACCTTGTTTTCTCTCTGACAATCCTGACAGTGAAAGATGGTGCAGTAAAAGTCTATGGTCTGTGTGTTTGTGTGTGTATGTGTGTCTGTGTGTAGTGCTTGAAAATCCTATGGGATAAGAGCTGCCATAGAAATGGAAAGATAAATCACAGTCTTCTTTGAACTGATGACCCTTTGCTGCTGTCTTTTTTGACAAGATGAGCAACATGAATAGCAATTCTCATATTGAAATACCGATAAATCCTGCTCCTTGCTAATTTTTCAAAATCTAGGCTGTTTTCAAATGTTTAAGGACCTATTGTTGAGTTTTTACTTCAAAGTGAAAAATAAATAAAAGAAAAAGTTTAGGATAGAATAAACTTTCAAAGCAGCTCTAAACTTGTGGCTTTGATTTGCAGTTTCAGAAATGAAATATTTACTACTGACTGTAACTGTTGCTGAAAGGCAACAAAATTGAGTTATTTTCTATTTCTTAGATGTACTTTTTTTTTTTTTTTTTTTCCTTCTGGCTGTTTTCCATAGTTCAGAAGTCCATTATCCACAAAAAGGTTCTGTTGATTTCTTTGGAACTTTGTGCACTCTCAGACACTGCCTCAGATATTCTGTTTTGTCAGTGCCTGGGCTTATGTGCCTAAGTTGATACTTGAGTCACATCTAAGCCAGGTCTTGCTTGTCTGTGAAATGTCATAGCACCTTATCCAAATACTAAATAAAATATCACATCTAACAACTCTGTATGAAAAAGAGTTTCTATTATCATGCTACCTTCTTTAGGACAGAGACTCAAGTTAGTTGTTCATATAAGTTTACTGATTCTTGCTTTTTAACTTCTCTTTTCACTGACATAAATAAAATTTACATTACAATTATCTGAACTAGAAACATATGTTATTTGGAATTTTGGACACCACCAAACTTCACAGATGTCAGTGCAACATTAAAGTAATGGGAATGAACTGACTCTGCTCCAGCAAATTGCACTAGCAATTTTAGAGTTTCCAAATTCAGAGGTGTTGCTAAAGTCACAATAAAAAGGAAGGTGTCTCCAGCCTTCTCAGCAGTTGGTCAAATTGTCATAAAAAGTTGGTGCTGTTCCTATTTTATTTTGTGAGCTATTTCACTGTATTTCTTCCTGACTCCTTTCTTTTTGGCCCATGGCTTACTGGACCTGAACCAGTGACCCCCACTGTTCAGTGGTATGGAAATTTGCCATCTTCATTGTGTGCCACTGGCTTGGTAGGTTATTAGATGACACAAGCTATTCCAAACATAATCCATCTACTTGTCTTTCCCCAAAGGGAAACATCTCTTTTATTAGAGGTCAAAAATGATAGATATCACTGGGATCACATGATCTTTTTCTGCATTGCCAAAAAAGCTAGCAGTGCCAAGAGTTAGAGTGTTTCTCAGGAAAGTGATTGTCACTATGGATATGCATGGAAGAAAATTCCACTTCTAGGTTTTGACCTTTTCATTCAAACTTTGAATTTTAGTAAAAACAATCCTGAGTACTTAGAAGCGAATGTGACCCCTATCGAAGAACAAACATTATTTCATAGGACAATTAATATCTAACGAATCAAAATTCATCAAAGAACTGGTTTTTATATCTTTTTGTGCTCTATTCTTCAGAAGCAAATGCAGGGAAAATAACGTACATTTATAGCAACTTGGCAAAGAGAATGAGTAGAAGTCAGACTGGTCTAAAATAAATTTTAACAGGAATTCAGAAATGCCAGATTTGTGAGGAAACTGTATTGTTTCAGGGGCACCTCTTTCATGTTGCAAAGTTAAGGAAAGCTCAGAAAATCTCTGCTAAAAACAAAGAAATTAACTCAACAGTCATTGCATTGTCTAAAAGAGATTGAATTAGCCTGCGAAGCAGAGGATATTAGTGCCTTTTAAAATGTTGTAAAAGTCTAGCATTGACATAAGAACACATAGAACTGGTTCTATCTCTCTGTTTCCAGGCAGGAGATGAAGTGCACAACTCAAAGAAGGGTACAAGAATAGACCAAATTCATAACAATGCATACCCAGGGCCATGGATAAGACTACTCAAGTTCTGATATAATAATTTCCCTCTTTGGGTTCTGAAGAAACCCAAGACACACAGAATGTGTATATATGTGTGTATGTGCACGTATAACTATCTAGATATATGGGAAGCCAAAGATCAAATACAAGCATCTGTATTTGAAAAGAAGAATCCTGTGCAATTAACTTATCAAAGTAGAATAGTCCTTGAGTTCAGGCTAATATGACAGAATGTGCTGTCAAAACAGTTTGCATCCTTTGGTTGCCTTCTTTTTTAACTTTTTGTTTGTTTGTTTGTTTGTTCTTTTGTTTTTGGTTTCATTTTGGGGGGTAAGGGGTTGTTTCTTTGTTTTTTTGGTGGGCTTTTAATCTTTATTTCTGTAGTTAAACAAGAAACTCCCTTTCCCACAGAAATGTCTACATTTTTGTAACAGTCAAAATTAGAATATTTTAACCACAAACAAACAAACAAACAAACAAAAAAATCTAAGTCTTTCTTAAGGGTAGAAGGCAATATTGATGTCTTCCTTGACCAGACCATAGAAATTCATCTCAAAGAATTTGTTACCTAAGCATTTTGTTCAAAGTAACTTAAATTGCTGTAATAAGTCCTAACATTTAATTGCAGATTTTACATTTGGTGAACAAGCCCTATACATTGATCTTTGCATTCTTACTGTGCTCAGATATCCTTCAGGTACTCATGCAGCAAAATACTCTCTATTTTTAAATTTTATTTTAGTGTCACAGGTTTTGTCTGAATCCTTGTATCTTGTGTAAACAGTGATCATGAGTGTAAAATTTACTTTCTCTACTGTGTTCCTTACTGCTGCTGTACACCGAGCAGCTTCATTTGCCTCAGCAAAAACTCCTGTTTAATATGGTATGGGGTCACTCCAAACACAACTGGGAGCTTTGAAAGTTTTGTGCAGACATTGTCACCATCTGCACGGCACCAAGGTCTTCCTTCAAGAATAACTACTGAGCACGTAGCAGTCCTATTTGCAGTAACCCAAAAAGGAGATCAATCCTGATGCACCTAGGGCGTAAATATTTAATACTTTTTATCTTATCTCTTAAAAGTATTTTTAATTAAAAACTGCAAAGTTTTTATTTTTCTTCCTTGTAGAAACCTGTAGAGGGCAGGAGTTACGATAATGCAGTGTAGAAACCTTATCTTTGGCATTTTTTAGAGCAGCAACATACATTGCTTGCTAATTGCAGCAGAATATTTTTAGAACTTCTTAAATTTTTTCTTCTTACAGGATATTCCCCTGAGAAATATAACAGAGGATGATGTATAAAGCAAGTTGTAGTTCTAGATGAAGGGTCTGTTAGCTCTTCCATAGATCTGTTACCATTAAAGACCAAGACCTTGCCTTTTTTAAAGCAGTATACAGTTATCTGCAGATCTTTCCTATGCAGCAGTCAAAATGATTTGGTAGATGGTATCAGATTTTAATTTTTAAGGAAGTTTCAAACTGTTGCCATTCTTTTTTTTCATATTTATGCCAGCAGGCAATTCTATAACTGAGACAGATTTTATTAAATTCATTCTGTGTTTAACAAAACAAAACAAAACAAAACAAAAAAAAAAAACCACAACTGAAAATAACAGCAAAAACTTAGCTCTTTCAATGTCAGATGCTAACAGATTATTTTTCTTCCAAGAAATGATTGTGTCAAAATGAAAATAAATGGGATTATGTGAAAACCTCTGTTTATATGTGTTAAGAGTTTTTGTTGCAATATGAAGACATTTTAAACTGTAAAATCATAAGCAATAATCAGAAATCTATTTCTTCACTCTGTTCCTATCTCATTGATGGGAAAGCCAATTGTAGATCAAATTGACTTTGTACAATTTTTTGATAGATAAAGCATGCCTTTGGAACTATTCTTCCAGGTAATATCAGAATGCCATATGCTTTCTGTTGGCAGCAGGTGTTTCACAAAGAAGCTTATCAACACATTTTTGGGCTGCTTTGCAAGGCAGACTCAGGGGGCTCCAGGCTACAAACCAGTGGGTGAAATACTCTTCCTTTTTGTTATTTCTTTTTTGCTGTAATGCAGCATAACTTCACCAAATGAGGTCTTTATATCTATATTGATCTTGACATAGCTCATATATGAAGTTGATTATTCAAACACAATAAGGACCTACGTATTTGTATTTGATTGCTTTGTTGGTTTTGTTCTTTTTCTTTTCTTTTTTTTTTTTTTTTTCTTTCTTTGCTTTCTGTGCGGGAGTAATGTCTTTTTCAAAAAACTTCCTCAATATTTTTATGGATATTCTGAACACATTTCCCCTCCCCCTACACGTTTCTCTCTCTCACTTTTACCCCCCCCTTTGCTTTTGAATTATTAACTAGATTATAAATGCCTCCTCTACCGCTGAAATGCATTAAAAAAACCCACAAAAAATAAACAAACAAAAAACCAAAACAAAACCAAACCAAAAAAAACACATCTGTTGTAATTACGTTCCTATTCATGGGGCTGTGATTGACTTGAAACAGTTTCCCCAGAGTAAAGGATGGCTTGATTTCTGTATTGAAACTCTGTTGCTGTGATAGAAATACTTGCAAAAGAGTCTCAGTGTTTAAGTTTTGCTATTTCTGCAAATACTTTGTTTATAACCTGAGGTTCTTTCCTTATTGTAAGATAAAAATGCAGTACATAATGCTTTTTCATATACAGGCAAAAAGAATTAGGGCAAAACTCTGCGGCAGCACAACACAGCAGGAACCATGGAACAGTAGCACAGATAGATACAAAAAAATCTAGTTTAATTATCAAGTATCCGCTGCAGTCTAATAAATTATTACTGTTCATTATCATTGCTTTGTAACACATCCAAGTGGATTCCAAAATTCCCGGAATGGAATTAGGACCTCTCATGACAACTGCTGTAAAGATATGCAATAAATGTTCATCTAATCTTCCAAACCTCCCAAGGGCAATTCATCCCATGGAGTACAAACACTCACCTATTATAAAAGTCCTTTTGCTGCACTCTGGAGATGCTTGATCTTCTCTGTCGACTTTGCAGAGAAAACCTCTGACTAGGTTGCAAACACGGTTATAATTAAAATTAGGTGAGATGAGTCCCACATGAAATAAATACAGATAAATGGGTCGTATTTAAATCAAAATATTATGTGCCTAATTAAGCTATAAAGTCTACGATGGAGTTTACTATCACACCAGTGGTGAATAATTCAAGTCATCTGCTCTCCCAGTGGATGCAAGAGAAGTGTTATACCTGGAAAGCATATGGCAGATGTCTGTTTCGGGCTTTTTGAATAGGGACCAACATTATATATGTTCTCAGTGTTACATAAAAGGCCGAAAATACTTCATTAATGCAAGAACCTTAGGATGCTGAATTAAGTTTCCAGTCACACCGTATTTTCAAGCCAGAAAAAGGTAGTCACAAAAACTAAATCTGATCTCATATCTTCCTTAGTCTCCCACTACAGTCACTCAAAGGAGACTATTACTGGGATGTTGATTTAGGTGCCTCCTCTAAATTGCTTTCTCCATTAACTACAGCAGAAGCTTGCAGGAGATTAGTCTCACTCAGCTAATGTCAACCTTTTGCATACCTGTTGTGCAGAAGGCAGGATGGAGCCTTCATCTTAGATGGGGTGCTGTGCAAGGGTGTCATCCTTTCATATCAAGTGCACAGAAATCTGTTTCACTGGATACTGGTAATGAAGGTGACTACAGTTCTAGCTCTTCTTTCCCTTTTCACAAGAAATATGCATCTTGTTATACCTGCTATACTTGTTCAGTGCCTTCACAGGCAAAATGCTCTGGATCTGTCTCATGCTGATGACTGTGCTTTTTGCAGGCTAATGATGATGTTCATCTCTCCCTGTATAGCATTCTGGACAATCTAAATTCTCTCCAAAGTTCCATAAGAGGAAAAACACTATTCTCTTGCTTTGGCTTGAGGAGATGCAAGGAAGAAAAGAGTAATTCTTTGACAATGACAATAATGCAGTTTACACAACAGAAGGAAAGGATGCCATCCAGGGGGACCTAGACCTGGATCTAGCTCAAGAAATAAGCCCACAAGAACCTCGTAACATTCAACAAGGCCAGGTGCAAGGTGCTGCACCTGGACCAGGGCAATCCCAGACACGAGGAGAGACTGGGAGAAGAATACATTGAGAGCTACCCTGTGGAGAAGGACTTAGAGGTTCTCATGGGTGAAAAACTGGACGCAAGCCAAAAGTGTGTGCTCACAGCCCAGAAAGCAAACCGTATCCTCTGCTGCAACAAAAGAGGCACAGCCAGCATGCTAAGGGAGATGATTCCCACTCTGTACTCTGCTCTCATGAGACCCAACTCTGGGATCCTTAGCAAAACAAAAATGTGAACCTGTAGGAGTGTGTCCAGAAGATGATTAGAGGGCTGGAATACCTCTCCTATGAAGACAAGCTGAGAGAGCTGGAGTTGTTCAGCCTGGAAAAAAGGCTCTGGTAAAGAACTCACTGCAACCTTCCAGTACTTAAAGGGGGGTTATAAAAAAGAGGTAGTGCAACTCTTTAAACAGGCAGATAGTGCTTGTAAAAGGGGAATAGTTTTAAACTAAAAGAGAAGAGATTTAGATTAGATTTAGGATTAAATTCTTTGTTGTGAGGGTTGTGAGGCAATGGAGCATGTTGCCCAGAGACGTTTTAGATGTTCCACCACCGGAAATGTTCAAGGTCATAACGGATGGGGCCTTGAGCAACCTGATCTAGTGGGTGGCATCCCTGCTCACGACAAGGTGTTGGAACTAGATGATCTTTAAGGCCCCTTCCAAGCAACCAATCCTATGATTCTATGAATAAATATGCTCTTGTTTGCAATGTTAGCTAATGCAAGAAGATGATTCCACTGAAGATGCAGCTTTCAACATTTTGTATAGGCAGTTTAGAGTTCAACGAATGATATCTGGGAAGGAATGGTGAATAATTTTTCTTCTGGAAATATTTCTACTATGAGAAAGGAAATCTTTACTGTACATATGATCTATATGGCCCTAGGCTATTCTGCCCCCACNATGTAGTTTAGCTGGAAAGAAATTTCTACTGTCTGCCACCTCTGGTTTCCCTGTCAGCGTTCAATGCCCAGGGTCTTTGGGTGGTACCAAGTCACGTAGTCCAACTGACAGATAAATGGCCCTTCCTCAGTTTTTGTCAGTTTAGAATTATTATTACAATTTGGAACTATCTTGTGACATCTAAGCACACACATTTTACAAGGTTTTGCAAAATTACAGACTGTAGTTAGAAATCCTTCTGAAATTACTTTTCTCAATGAACTCCAGCCATTCCTTTCCAGGGCTCACTGCTGGCAACAACCTTAATGAGGAAAGGGGCTTGATCACTTCTAAGCACTTTTGCCCAGTAAGTATTGTTTCACTTCAGTCCATACAAAAGCTTCTGGCATTGCTAGGGAAAGAAGAGAATTGATGTGTACCCTTCTGTACAAGTGGATGTAAGTAAGGGAGTGAAGAATTGATGCGAATTTGGCTATGGATCTTGTAGCTTGCCAGCATGCCTGTTCAGCTGAGGCAGAAGGGGGAATGATCTTTTCCAGAGGACCTACTGGTCAAAAATATTGCCACCTACCAGCTTGAGCCTGAGTTTCAGGCAACATTTCTAAATACTGCTCTTTAATCCAGCAGGACTGATGCCTCAGAGCAGACCATTAGTGGTAAGCACAAACTATTGCAGGAAACTTATGCTGAAAATACATTAAGCAGCAAAATTAAATGGCCAAACCCAAAAATGGTACCAAAACTCTATTTCCATATGAAACTTTAACTGCGTTCTAGCGTGAATGTTCATTTTAAAGCCATCGTTACTGACACATTCATCTACACTTTCACACAAAGACAATAACCTATCAAGCTGCTTTTCCTACAGCTTTTACTTTCCATATTCCATATATAGTATCTTGAAACTGTGTGCACTGTTTCTCTACCTTTCTGACAAGCTAATTTGACTGAATGAGATGCTTCCATAAATAACAGTTGTAACTAGGTTACCACACTATGGCCCATTTATCCTCTTTAGCAGAGCAATCCAATAAGCCAGAAGAATTCAAGAATTTCCTTACTCTTTCTAAACATGCACTGTTATTGATTTTTTTTTTTTTTTAAATGGGCAGGAACTGGAAGATGAAAATTAAGAAACTGAGTGATGAAAACTATCTAGTTCAGAACATTAAAAAACTTCAAAAATCCTAATTTATCTCTGATTCTTTTACAGCATAGTAATTATCCTTTTTTTTTTTTTTTTCTCCCAATAATTTCAGAAGATGATAACAGAAATTAGAGATCAAACTTTAAAGTTTCCCTTTGTCTTTGGAGGATTTTGAACTAGGCCTGGAGCCCACAAATAGCTATTCTAATAAAAGTCTATTAGTGTCTTAATTCTTGCCCAAGTAACCTTTTCTACAACAGTATTCTTGCATTTTGCAACTTGTGGTATTAGACAGTTTATGTAAGTTAGGAGAATTTGTGTCTTCTCCTCTGACTCTCAATAAGACCAAACCTTCATCTTATCAAGTGATTCTTCCTCCTAGTGTCAATCTTGATCCTATCCAACAGAACATATGATTTCAGAACAATAGGTTCAATATTTTGAAGGAAATGAAACTAAGGTACTGCATAAAATCCCCCTTCACCCAAGAATATAATTCTCAGAAGATGTTCAAACCCATATCCAAAATGTCAGACAGCACAAATGCTTCCATTCAGGAGTTTTAAAACTTACTAGATTTCTTGCTTCACAGATACAGAAGATCACAGAATCATAGAATGGTCTGGGTTAGAAGGAACTTTAAAGATCCTCTAGTTCCAACCCCCCTGCCATGGGCAGGGACACCTTACACTGGACCAGGTTGCTCACAGCCCCCTCCAGCCTGGCCTTGAACACCCTCAGGGACGGGGCATCCACAGCTGCTCTGGACAAACTGTGCCAGTGCCTCACCACCCTCACAGTAATGAATTTTATCCTAACATCTAATCTACATGTTATTCTTCACTTTGAAGCCAAAATAAAAAAGAAGGTCACATTTTGTAATCAGGCGCATCTGAACTTGTTTTGTTGAAAATCTATGCCACAGATGTGCAGACCTGAAGAAGGAACATGTCTATTAATGAATTTTAGCATACGGTTCCCAGGAAATTCTGTGAACATCAAGTGATTATCCTACTGTTTTTGTTGATGCTAGCTGAGTGGGTATCATATGCCCTCTATTGAGGCAGTGTTACTTCTGGCTGAAGCAAATGCAGAGCAGTAACTGCAGCGTTTTTAGCCAAAGGAAAGCTGCAATCTGCATGGATTTTTTTTAAAGAGAAAGGACTAAAGTGGTATTAATACAATCCACTTTCTATTATAACTTAAAACCTAAATTTTAGCACCTCTTCTAATTTAGGAATTATTTTCTTTCTTTATGATTACTCTGAGTCAAATTTTTTTTTTTTTTTTTTTAATGGCTTCAGAGTATGAAATTAGACTTTTTCTGTCACTGATTAAAAAATACCACTTGGATAACAAGCATCCCAGGAAACCTGTCACACTTTTAACTTACCGATGTAAACATTCTTCTATTTAATTGCATTAAAGAAGTTAGTCAGTGCTGGAACTGCAACACATGTGTCCACTTATTCCAGGCTATCTGTTGTTAGGAATTGTCCTAATCATTTGTGACAGCCACAGTTCTGCTCAGCTTGCCCTGAACATGAAATCATTCAAAACTGAGGCTAGTTCTGAGCCATTTTCCATCCTAATCAGCATTTCTCATGGATCTACTGTCAGCACAGCCTTCTGATTCCCAGGAACTTGCTGCATTTTTTTTAAATGGCCTGAACTGATTCAAAATAAATGAGTTTGGGAGCAGTGTAAAAGTAGTTATTTGTATATTATCTAGTCGCTGCTCATGGTTCAGTCACTATAGGCTCCCAGCTCAATCAGAGGACATCTTATCGCTTGTTAATCAGATGTCCACTGTGCTAGTTACTCCATCTGATACAGTGTCCCTCTAAGAATCTTGGAGCCATTTGGAAAGAACTCTGCATTTGTTTTATGTGTGTAAACAACAAAACCAGGGAAAAAACCCAACAAATGAAAACCAAATAGAGATAAATGATAAATATGGCAAAATTCATCAACTGGATAAAATGATAAATGTATGACTTGTGTATATCGGAGAGGAGACTTTTTCTGCCCGCATAGACACAGCCAGATGTGAGCAAGCTCCTATCGAAAGCCATTATTGCGATGGCTGGTGTCCAGCTAACAAACCCTGCTGAAAGGTAGACTCATTAGGGTGAAAATAGTCCATGGTAGTGTGACTCTATCACCTCCATTGTACAGCTACTGCCTGTCCCATCAGCTCAGGGAGGGCTGAGGTGTGCGCAGCTAGGGGCATCCATCTGCTCATAAGCACTTTTAGATCAACTCCATCTCACCTAACCTTAGACCTTAGAGACAGCTGTGCTAGAATTTTAACTGCTTTAGAGTCCCACTACAGCTAGTGGGACAGAAGTTTGTTTATGAGGGGGTGGTTCAGTTCCCTGCAATCCCATGAAATACCTCCATTCTTTCCATAGACCCAAATTATGTTCAAGGTGATGAAGTGTCCAACCGAGTCACAACAGGGTTCTGGGCGTATGAGTTATATCCATGACACTGGCAATCAAAGGATACAAAACAATCAGTTTTGCAAAACTCACAGTAATCCACTAGGGATTAAATAATTTTAGATAACTAAAATTAAAAATTGTTTGTTTGATTTTTAAGAACTTGGAATTGTGTAAATCAAAAAAGTGGGAAGTCCTGGAAAAAATGGATTTCTAACTGAAAAAAAAGAAATATTTTAGAAATATCAAAAATATTTCTTTAAAAAATTTTGTTCTGTTGTGCCTTATGAAATTATAAAACTCACAACATACTCAAATGTTAAATTTCGGTCTTGTGACCAAAATTTTGCAAGAAATAATCAGTGTACCCCTCCCTGCATATCCTGGAACTCCAGGAACCTGAGCCAAATTCGTCCCTCCCTCCCTCCCCAAGCCAAACTTTTAGATGCCATCATGTCTTGAGAAGTATGCTGAACACTGACTCTGCAAAAGAAGCAGCTCAGGAATACATAAGATCAGAAGCCACCATTGGCCTGGAAGATAGCAACTGAGATCAAAAGACGGCAGATAGCAAGTGCCTGTGTCCTCAGAATCACTGGTACAATCTACCTAAGGTCCAGTAACTGCCCTCTGCAAATATTAAAATCAAGGCTAGTTGCTTCCCAAAAGATACAAAATTATTCAAAAACAGTATAAAAAATAAGTTCTAAAATAGGACAGAAATAATCTTTGAGTTATTCATGAGTTTGCTAGATGTCCCCCGTGTTCCTTTTGGGCCTCAAAGTTTAATGACTTCCTATAGTCTGACCAGACATTTTTAACTTCAAGCAGAGTCTAAATCTACTTAAGGTTTAGCCAAAAGCACCTGGCCATCCTGTGATTGCATGAGCATAAGCTGACATTCAAATGAACATACATGTGCATACATGGTAAGATAATCCATTTCCTTTTCTCCTGCGTTCTGTCTGCTAAGGGCTTGCCTCGCAAATTTCTGTCCTTCTTCCCAACTCTGAGCTGTCCCTTCTTATTTCACACACAAGACCTGTGCACAATCCCTTGTCCAAATGTGATGCTTGTACATTCATTTTCAGTAAGTAAAGATGTCTGTTTTCTGTGTTACAGACCAAGATCTAAAATCACAGATACCTGCAGTGCTGTTCTCACCAATTTAAAATAATGGTGTGTCATTTTTTATGTTATAGTGACCAGAATAGCAATGAATACAGATTGAAAAATGTTACTGAAGAAATTCCATATGCTTCAAGACCCCCTGAGATTCTCAGAGCAGATGTGAGCAGAAGTGGGAAGGACCCTAAATTTCTTCCCACCAGCATTTTCTCCTAGAACAAATAGGCAAGAGTTTTCAAACTTTCTTGTCCCCTGGGATGTTTTTGTTCTCGATGCTGCATAGGAGCTCCAGGTAATGTCAAAGGACTAAAGATGACTAGAAAATGAATGGATCACATAGGGAGTTTTCAAGAAACAAAGTGAGCTTCTGAAAATCAGGAACAAACCTTTCCTGAAAGGAAATATTCACAGCACTTCTGCTTTCTGAGAATTAAGAGGTAATTTTCCAGTGTATTGTGTCCGTTTGAATCTGCTAACTCTCCACCTGAAGCTCCAGGGAGCAGATGTCTGAGGAGCCAAGAGAGCCAAACTGATGAGAAATATTAGTCTGTATCATCTCCCAGTTGATCATCTAATGGAATCCAGCCCCAAGCTTTCCAGCATGTGAGAAAATATGAAGACAAGGTCTCTGTTTATGCCATTGTTTTACCACAGAAACATCTTTTTTTCTCATTTGAGATAAATTTTTAAGTACGTTAGTTTCAAATGCACTTCCTGAGGAAGCAGGGACCATTTAAAAATGAGGTTATTGTGAGCTGACAAGAAACCTGCTAATGCAGGTTTATACAGCTGCACGTTACTGCTGATAAAACTAAGCAGCCTTTGAAATGCTCATGGGATAAACTTGGAGTCATTATTCAGGAGACCAGTCCTTTTCACACATAAAACTTTGTTTTTATCCAGAGGTTCTGTATCTATGCTACCACAAGACAAGAAAAGACCAACAGCAGCCTGCACATACAATGGATTTGATGCTTGTTTATGCTAATTCTTTGTTTTATGCATGTGAATTATCCAGCCATTGGGTGATAGGGTCTTAACAAGACCCTGAACACTGAGCAGGGACCATAAGTGTTTATATCTGTGTCAGTGCCTTTCTGTGACTGGACTGTCTGATGCAGTGGGACAAGAGAGTTACTTTCCATCTCCCTTCTAGATGGTTTTCTATGTGAATGAATACATGGATCTACATGCATGCATTTATCTACATTCCCATACGTATCTTTGTATATATTCATATATCTTAGCATATATGTAAATATTCATTGTATAAAAGCTTGTGAAAGGTCAAGATGATCAAATATCTCATGTTATTACAGTCGCAGTGTGAAAGCAATCACTTAAGAAAAAACAAACCAAAGCTAGGGGAAACAGATATTATGAAGCAGTTCCTGTTCTTACTCCTTCATTTCACAGCTGGTATTCTCAAAGCCTATGACCCAGCTTCTGCAGCTCTCCTGTGACCAGGGGGAGATGGAAAGAAACGAAGGAGTAATGCAGCATTTCAGCAGCCCATCTGTGTTAGGAAGTACAGGAAATATGCTGTACCCACAAGAATTTATTGTTCATGATACTAGAGTGAGCTGTGGGCCCATACTTTCAGAGGATACATGCTTGTATTACGAAGACTGTTGCAGAATAGTTCATAGATTATGGTTTGAAACTGCAAATTACCTCGTTCCCTGCTTGCAAGTTAAAGGGAAGATTCATCCTTGCTCTTAACCTGCCTATTGCTTATCGCTTTTCATCCGGGCTTTGTGAATGAGAGTACTGTTGGGCAATATTAGCCTCTACTCTGAAGTCTTTCTGCACAAACCATGTGAGATCAGGCAACCCCCAAAAATATTAAGTCTATTATTATGAAGCTTATGTATCAATTTTTCATAAGCCACTGAACTGGATAAAGAAACTGGCTGTTGTGTGAAAGGCTTTTGTGGAAGTTTCACTCACTCAGTGATGACATGATTTTTTTTTTTTTTCCAGATATCAAGAAATTCTCCAATTTGCTGTTTGAGCTTTAAGCACAGTTTTTCTTACATGCCATCTAACTTACTCTGGACAAGAGAGATTTCTCTATTTGGTGCCCTTGAGATAATCTCCACTTTCATAACTCTTTTTTTTTTTTTGTACACAATATCCAGACTGTCAGTACTATAAATGCTGAAAAACATAATTTTTCACCTCTGCTACTTGTTAAAATATTGAGCACACCATTCATTGATTATACCTATGCTAATTTTCCTCTGTTATCCTCCTCTTCATGTTGAAATGCAAAAAACTAAATTCATTAAGGCTTGGGGCTTTCATTGCACTGGCTCGCACAAATTGCAGCAATGTGGTAAGTTTATCTCCTTTAAAATGTGAAAAGGTGAAATTTTGATAAAGGATGCCCTTCAGAAAAAATATTCACTGACTTTTAACACATGGACATGTTGCATAATTCCATTTCTGCTCACAAAGAATAGTGAGAAAACTACTGGCGCTATTTTACTCCAATTACTTTTTCCCGTTGCCACCATCTCCCTGGAGTCAATACACTCCACCTGTTTAAAAGATAAACTGTGGCATTCAGTCCTCAATGCTTTCAGGTGGACCGTAAACCAATATTCCTGTTGAATTATTATATGATGAATAAGCAGGGCTTTTGTATTGATAAAAGCTTGGACTGATGGATTGCAGCCCCATCCATAGTCTCCAGCCCAGGGTGACTGTGACTCCCAGGAGCTTGCAGGGCACCCGCTGGGGGAGTATCACTATGTGTTCGCCCAGATTTTAGGTTCTGAAAACGCAGGTATGGAGGACTGAGGCGTTTACTGCCTCCCCCTCCCGGAGCTGGAGTGTATCTGAAAGATGTTTGACTGATCTCCTCTCGAGCACTGAAACTCGGTTACAGTGAGCTGAAATAAATGTTGCTTTGTAACATTGTTCCAGGCTATGCACAAGGCAGCTCAGGAGCAGCTCCATACACTTATTAACTGACACACAGATAAGACGGCTTGAGACGTTTCAATTTAATGAATTTATATCCTTACACTATTCTCCTAAGCATCCTTTTCTGGACACTGTCTGAGGCAAGATACAGCTAGAAAATTTGTTTAATCCACTCTGAAAACTCTTAACACTATGATCTCAGGAAAAGTTGCTCTGAAATTCTGCAGCAGTTTTTCATGAAAATGGAACCGTAAAATCTGCTGCCAATTTTGTCTATTCACAATGGTTTAACTTTTAGATGCCCTAACAACCATACTGTTGCATTAGCCTTTTAATGCTGGAAATTTTATTTAATATGTCAAGCCAAGGATGAAGGGTAAAACCAAACAATTGAAGCCTAATTCAAGTAATGAAATTGTGTTCTAAAAATAAAAATAAATCAATAAAAACGGAAAGTATTGAATTTCCCTCTTTATTTTCTTCCAGTCATCAGCAGAGAACAGCATTTTCAAAGCCTATGTGGATTTCTTAGGAGCATGTGACTGTTATGATTTAACCTTCTGCCATGAGAATTTTCTTTCTTTGGGAGCATGTCAGACCTTTCCTGAGTATTTCTTACTGGGAAAGTTGAAGTCAAATCACTGATTTCAAAGAAGCAAATTAAGACTAATGTTACTTCTTTTCAAGCAACTACTGGCTCATTCTAAATGAGTTGTAAAATATAGTACAGTAGAGTAATATAGTGCAGTAGAGTAATATAGTAATAGCCCATAGCTTTTTGAGTTGTAGAAGTGTCAATACAGCCATTTTGACTATTGCTACAGACAGGAAAATCTTTGCCTCACTCTTGTAAAGGGCACTTCACTATTATCTTCTTTGGAGCCAAGTTTCTCTATTAACTTAATATCACTTACATAGAAGTACTCTCCAAGGGAGGTTTGGAACTAAAGTTAAAGCTGCAAACTCTTTCAAAAGCAAATATGTCAAGGGCTCCTCGTTTCAGTGACTTGCTGCTGCACATAGTTATCTTCTGGGGGGAAGAGTAAAGACAAGGAAGTTAAGCCTCCTGTTTCACAAAAAGACTGCTTCCAAACAGAATGCCCATAGAAATAGAAGCAGGCAAGATATACTTGCCTATTCAGTGATTACATTAACGTTGACTCTCCTTAAATGGCAAGATTTTTAAAGATCAGGGGAGCATTTATTCAGAGATTATACTAGATCTGAGACTTTGACACTGTGGTAACATAGTATCAGGATTTCCAGTATGGGTAAATTTGAAAAAACATGGCATACCCTGTATCAGACTGACTACTATGCCCAAATCCTGCATGCATCACAGGCACAGAGAATCTGATAAACACAAAAAGTGCTGGATTTGCCATGCACATATGGATCATCTATACATGTGTATGTGCAACGTATACCTTTTTCTTGATGTTTAACTCTTCAGGCCATGGAATAGACTGAAAGTGTTTATCTACTGACCTCAGGTATTCTTTACTTTTAGAGGAAAAAAAAGTCACAGAATCATTTAGGTTGGAAAGAACCTTTAAGATCATCAAGTCAACTATTAAGCTAACACTGCAAAGTCCACCACTAAACCACACCCCTAAATGCCACAAGCACATACCTTTAAAATACCTCCAGGGATGGTGACAACTGCTTCCTTGTGCACCCTGTTCCAGTGCTTGAGAATCCTTTCAGTGAAGAAATGTGAAAAATACCAGTGTCATTTACCTCCATTGCAATACCAGTTTTCAGACAGTAGAATGGTTCTGTTTGATCACAGGATCACACAGATAGGTCAGGGAGTGCTTTCAACATCCGTTGCAAGAGAGTGGAAGAGGCCCTGTTTACTTCCAGTGCAGGATCAGGATAGACGATGTTTGAAGCTGAGGTTAACTAAAACTATAAATCTGGTCAGAGAGTAAATCTCAGAGGGAGATAGAAAGAAGGGTGGATTAGTCACAGGAGATCAGGACACTTTGTTTAAAGTTACTTTATTGAAGTAGTAAATAACAGCTGTTATCTGATGGTCTTACAAGTAGTATATGTGAAACCAATCAGTTTCCTCACACTGAACACTCTCATAAACATTTATAGCCAATAAACCATGGTTTTGGTGACCAAGACTGTGCAGCTCTCATCATATGAGATAATTTTTTCTAGAAAACATCCATGATACGGAGAGAATTTGTTTCTTATAATATATTCAACTTTCAGATAAATGCCACTGGCACTATTTCTGGTTGAAACTTTTTGATTGGAGCTGGCTCCTCCCACATAAGAATTTTTGACCAAAAAACATTGTATTGCAGAGAAGTTTTATTTTAGTTTATTGAAATATGTCCAAAATTTTAAAGAGAATAAATGTATAGTATACTGGAAGGAACCTAGCCTATGTTTTCATTGCAAGCCAAGTAACAGCAACATTTCTGATAGTGAGGACCTCACTTTTACCAGAGAAAAATGCTCTTTACCAAAGTTAGACCCTGGATTCTCTGCACAGCTGAGTTGCAAACCAGGAAAAAGGCAGACATGAAAGTAATCACTTCTCCACTAGTTCCCCACTCTGAAAATTGCTTTGATTAATTGAAACCCCCTCCAGTGCACATGGAAATGCCAGTGCCCAGGATATGAGTGAGATGGGCAGTATTGCAGCAGCTACTGAAAGGCGGAGCATGAAATTTTCCTGACGTAGGACAGGCATTTGGCCAAAGGGTCTGACATCTTCTAGACTTTTTCCCTCAATCACCTTTGGATTCTGGAGCTCAGCAACAAAGTTCTTTGCAGATCATTTAGGATCACTGAACCACTCTCACTTTGGTTCTGATCTCTGGAAGGGTGTTCCATATATTGGTTAGTTCTCATTTCTGAAGTGGTGGAGAACAAAATTGGACCCCTCATTCATATAGCATGTATATAAGTTCCCAGGGTTCTAGCAAAACAAATGTGAAGATGTCATGACAAGAAAGGGCAGATACACGAGGTAGAGGGTCACTAAGGTGATATTGAGCCAGTATTTCTCTCTGCACTGTCAGCTTCCTCAGACAATGTGAAATTACTTCTTCCAGAGTAGATTGGATCAGCTGCCCTCTCTCTTTGGGCTCTCCTGAACATTTCTGTTTGCATTCCCTTTGGACACATAAGTCAAAATATATCATCATAGGTTTGCAAGTTAGATGCTTGGAAGATTGTCACGTATCTATGCCAAATTTGCTAAGAACGAAACTGACAAGATACCTGTTAGAAATATTATCTGTAAGCCAAGCAAGAGATTTCCATATACTTCTGGGTGAAGACTTAGAGCAGCATATCAGACTAGAGGGAAACTAACAATTTTGGAGAATTGTACTTCTAATCTGATTCTGGGGAATTATAGTTTGACATTGTTTTGTCTATTTATCCTTACAAAGGCCTTTTTTTCCCTTGTCACAGTGAGGTCTTTCTGCTACTCACATTAGAGACTTTGCATGAGCTTTCATAATTGTTTCTTATAAAATGCATTGATTTCTATCATCTTGTTTAATGATGTGCTACATTGTTTATAAGATAATGCAATGAACCCACTTTGAACTCATTCTATTATCCCATAAGTAATGCAATAAACTGCTTAACAGGGCAATTAAATCAAGTGATTTCAGGTTAATGTTATTAGACAGCGTTCAAGAACATGCAACTTTTGTTTTGAGGATTGGCTTGCACTCTTAAATATTGGAAAATGTACTTTGCTAATGTTTTCATTTGTATTCCCTAAGGTACTAATCATATTATTCATTGCTGAGGACCAGAAATATTATAGCAGCTTTCCAAACAGAGGCAAGAGTTAGTGTAGCCTCTAGTAACTTGCAGCAAAGCAATGGATTTAATAACCTTGGAGAACTTCCCAGGGTATTATGCAGCGCTGTTAAAAGCTTAGGGGAAAAAAAAAAAAAAAAAGATATTCCATTATACAAACAGTAGAAAACCAAATACATGAAAGAAACAGAAAGGTTAAATACATTATGAGTTGGAAAAAGAAGTCAGACTGCCCAACATATCATATCTGATTTAAATTTTTGGAATGGATCTTAATGATTATTTTTAGACAGCACCACTTTTTTCCACTTTTTTTTTTTTTTTTTCCCACTCAAAATTGTAATTCAAATAATCTGCACCACACAGAATTTCATTAGGAACAATTCCAGTGAAATTAAATCTCTATTGTGCATCTTGAGTCTGCTCTAATGATTACTGCTCCACTGAGTATGTAATTTAAAGTCTCTTGTTAATAGATGAGGTACTGAACAACAACAGCTAGCTCTTCCAAACTTTACAGTTGAAGAGCTATCTTGCTTACAGCTGTAGAAATCTCCTTCCAATTGGACTCCCATGGAACAATACTGAAATCTAACAGCTGCTGAAATAATCCTAATAGAATACTATTTTTTAATTTTAAACGGTGTCTATTAGCTGATATTTCTGTTTTGTTAGGTTCTCAGAAGGAGTTATGTATTCCAAAATTATGAGCAACTGTGGATGTCTTACCTAGATTTAGATTTTAAAAATATGGCTAAAAAGACCCTTATAAGCAAACAGAAAAAAACCCCAAAAAACCAAAAAACCAAACCAAACTAAAACAAACAGTGATTAAATCCAGTATGCCATTATGTTTTTAGAAACAAATAAACAAACCACAAAAAAAAAAAAAAAAAGGCA
>VWZG01001768.1:139325-185856 GCA_013396735.1 Grallaria varia
AAAAAAAAAAAAAAAAAAAAAAAAAAAAAAAAAAAAAAAAGGCACAAAAAGACCACAAAGCCCTTTTGAACTTAAACAAATAAATAAAATCATGATAAAATGATAGATATTGGAATTACCTTCTCTTCTCTAGGCTGAAGAGTCTCAGCTCTATCAGCCTTTCCTAATAGGAGAGTTGCTTCTGTCCTTCAGTCACATTGATGGCCCTTCACTGGACTATCTCCAGTATGTCCAAGTCTCTTTCATACTGGGAAACACCACAGATGTAGTGGCCTCAACAGCGCTGAGTAGAGAGGAAAGATCACCTCCCTTGATCAGCTGGTAATCCTTTGCCTAGTGTAGCCCAGGATTCTATTTGCCTTCTTTGTAGCAAGGATCCAGTGCTGGATTGTGTATAACTTGGAGTCCACAAGGACATTTTGCCAAGCTGCTTTTCGGATAGGTGACCTCTAGTACGTATTGGTGGCTGAGGCTGGTCCTCCCTAGGTGCAAGATTTTGCACATCTCCTTGTTGGACTTCTTAAGGTTCCTGCCAGCCCATTTGTCCAGTCTCTTGTGGTCCCTTTGGATGGCCACTCTCAGTTTTTTGTCATCAGCAAACTTGCTCCAAATACACTGCCCCTACATGAACTTGTTGTCAATCAGCATCTTATGAGAAGTAATATCAAACTCTTAATGAAGTCCAAGTAGACAATGCCCATTGCCCTCCCCTCATCTACTATGCCAGTCATTTTATCATACAAGTTTATCAAATTGGTCAAACATGAATTCCCTTCGGTGAATGAATGTTGATTATTCCTGATGATATTATTGTTCTTCTTGTGCACAGAAGTGGTTTTCCAGCCTCCACCTTTAGAGGGACTGAGGTGATACTGATCATCCTATAGTTCCCGGAGACCTCCTTCTTGAAGATGACTTCTCTAGACTTCAAGCAGTTCTCCCTATCATCATAACTGATCAAATGTTATCAAGAGTGGCAATGACATCTGCCAGCTCCCTCAGTACTCTTGGGAACATCCTACTAGGGCCCATGAATTTATATGAGTTCAAGTTCCTTAATATTCTGTGACCTGGTTCTTTTCCACCGAACAATTTCCTTGCTCCATCCTGGAACTGGTTTTTGGGGCATGGGATTCCTGAATTGCAGTCTTGGCAGTAAAACTAAGGCAAAAAAGGTATTCAGTCACATCCTGTCTAACCAGGTCCCCTCTCTAGTTGAATAATTGGCCCAAATTTTCGCTATTCTTTCTTCTGTCCTTTATTTACTTATAGAAGCTCTTCTTGTCTTTGATATCCCCAGGTAGACATAGTTCCAGGTGGGCTTTAATTTTCCTAAGTTTGTCCCTGGGTTACTGGATAAGGTTTTTGTATCCTTCCAGGATACCTGTCCTTGCTTCCAACCTCTGTATGCTTTCACAATTTCATGCTGAGATCTTTTGAAATTCCATTCCATAATCTTTCACAAAGGTGACCTGGTTTTTCAACAGTGATGAGCACCCAACACCTTCTACTGATACACTTGAGAAATTCGGGCAATGCAACACTTATCAAGAAAACTCGTAAGTGCTAAATCATTGTTTCATCACTAGAGAGGAAACTGGGAAGTCAAATTGTTCTTCTCTGATTTTTTTTATGTAATCCTAAACTGAATTTCCTTAAGTCCAAAAGACAACTTTCCCAATCTATATCACCTAAGCACTCATTGCTTTGGAGTACAACTGTAGCTGCTTGAAATGTTCGTCTCAGTCTGCTTATTTTATGATTCCATTTCTGTTACAGTGTATAAGTTGTTTGTAAAAATGCTTCACATGCATGCATCTGATCACTTCTTCATAAAGCTTTGCAATATGGTTCACAGAAATACCTTTCAACCTGCTGCGTGGATATTTCATGAACAGCAAAAATAATTCACGTTTATACACATTTTTAGCATGTTCAAAGCACTGAACAGACATTAATTAAGCAGGACAGAATTTTCAGAACTGTCTAAAGAAATTAAATCTTGGGCTTCCCTTGAAATCAACCAGAGTAAGCAGTTAACCTCCTTGTGGGAATGTAGAAATCTCATTTGCAATCGTAACAAGGTCTCAGTGATGGTAACTAGCACTCACCCTTTTAGATGCAAACTGCTTGAAATACAGTTATGTAAAAGCCTTAAGATCACAGATTCAGTAAAGACATTGTTAGCTTGAAAGGCTTCTCTCTAGTTGCAAAACCATGAGAGCCAGGTTGCATGTGCTGCTTGAACATGTGACCTCATGTCCATCAGAAGATACAGTAAAAGTCATTTGTCAAGGCTGAGATGAGCCTTGCTTGGATGTAGTGATCTGCTTCTCACCTCAGAAGACAATAAAGGGGAGGCATTGCTTGGTGGGCATGTGAATTTTCTAGACCTTAAATCAGAAAAATACATCTCCATCAAACAGTGACTGAAATCAAAAGAAAATTGAGGTTAGACAAAGAGGTTAAAAATTCCATTGAAAGCAAAGCATGTCAGCTTCACCTAATAGCAAAATGTATTTTTCATGTGTTTTTGTTTAGCATTGTTGCTGAACATTCTGAAAAACATTTTTTGACTCAGTGGTACATAGTATTTCCAAGCCTCAATTTTTCATTTCACCAAACGTGAAAAATGTTATTTCACTCTGCTTTATTTGACATTAAACTGAGCTACATCAGAAAGGCTGACTTTATTACTAAAGATTACTTAAAAACTACAGCTTCTTTGTAATATAGAGACTATATTCTGGTGAGTTTCTTTTCCTCCATCTTATTTTCTTTTTTGTCTGTCTCTAGGATAATTAACTATCTAGTTCTAAAATGCAATTTATATCAGTCAAATGGGTCTGAATTACATTGTACTTAGAGAGGAAGAGTGAAATGGGAAATGCAAATTTGAGTTCATATTAGTTTTTTTTAAGTGAGCATTAATGCTTCAGGGACTTAGGATTTGACAAAAAAATTATATGAATGATGCGTGCTCAGAAAAAGCAATGCTGATAAGGAACCAAATCCTGATAGGTTTTGAGTGTGTGGACAGAGTGAGCCTGATTTTTATTTATTCTCTCACTCCACTTCACACAAGGATGGAGGGAAAACTGGAGAGTTTGGCTCTAGCCCAGCTTTTTGATCCCAGTGCTTCAGGCCTACATATGGGAGATTCACTTGAAAGCAGCGTATGTAGAGATATCATATCCATAACCTATTTTCTGATTTCTCATTGTGTCTTACTGAATCTCTGATCTTCAGCCACCCACTTAACCATGCATTCGATGCACCAAGACAATAGAGGGACCCCATATGGCCATGGTTTCAGTCAGAACCCCATGTTGGACACCTCTCAGGAGATATGTATGACAGAGATATTATTCATCCAGAGCTTGGCACCCAGGCTTGCCACTCTGTTTTAAGGCTCTTGTGAGTTATAAAAATGAACTTTGTGCAGGTAAAGGTGAGGTTCAACCACACTTATGCCATTATAAATAAATGGTAATGACTGTAAGTTATAGATCAGTATTTCCAGAAACTGCTACAGCAAATCAACAAGGCACTAAAAAAACTCCTGCTGGGATTCTGGACAAAATTCAAGAAGGATGGGAAAAGAAGTCAAGACTTTCAGAAAGAAGCTAACTGCAAGATAAAAACCACTTACCTTGTTCAGTACAGAAGAAAAATAGTAGCTTAAAGAGTTTTGATTGCTTTCTTCCCATAAATAAATCATGAAAGAAACATAAATTTTTATGCTAAATGAAATTTGTCCTCAGGATTGGAACCAACTTTTGCCAAAAATTGTGAAAATGTTTAGCATGGAGAATTTATGAAGAACTTTTCAGATGACACGAAAACAAAAGCTCATTCTCCACCAGTTTGTGGAAAAGGAATATTTGACATAGCAGCTTGTGATACTAGGAAAATAGACAAGCTGACATAGAAGATCAGTTTTTATCATTGTTATGTAAAAAAATAAATTTAAGAGAGTCATAAGGTACCCTTTCTTGCTTTTATTTTTGGTAGGAAGATAACTGAGTGTATCACCCGGAGTTGTTTCCTCCTAGTCCTACAAAGCATCCTGTATTTATGTGCTTTGAAAGTCAAAGGCTCTTTGCTATCACATGAAATAGGAACATCTCACAAATTGTTAGTGCTGGGATTTGCATATATTATTACCATACTTTCTAATTATTTCTGGTTATATTTGCATAATGAAAGAGGGAATAGTTTCTTCTCAATAACAGTAAATACAAAAATGTGCCTGTCACTCCTCCATGGGGAAGTAAATTTAATTGTTTTGATCCAAAGCCTAAAAGCAGAAATTTCAGTAATAAATAAATAAAAAATAAGATGAAAAAACAAACAAGATGTTCTTCAGAGACATCCAGGATTTATACTGAAATAAATTTATCATTACCAATATTTTTACCTCTAATTTACTGACAGATAAGAGAAAAGGAGTACAGAGACCTATGTCTTCTCAGGTGAAATGGCTAAATGGTTAAATAAGCATTTTAGTGATCTCTCAGGAAAGTAGATGTTTCAGTTTTATTTGCTTTTGTTTTACTATTAATGGGACATGTCTGAGCTGAACAGGCTAAGATTTGTAGATTATAGTGGCACTTTATTCTAGCCTGACTTAGAGAGAAGAAACCTTTTATTGATCACATATCTGTCTTTTTCAAAGGCCATCAACCAGGATGTCAGACACACTCACGTGTCTTAATGGCAGGAAATTCATAGTGTTTGGTAGAGATTGATACTGTGAGGCCAAACCCAGAATACTAAACAACAGTTATATAAAACCTCCAGATGTCTTTGGTCCTTTTTCACACTCAGTGCCTAAAAATCTACGATGGGTAGATTCATGCTTTCAGTGCTGTGGTGGGAGCCACAGACAGTGAGCTCAGCTCCCATCCCAGGGAGAGGATTTTTACATGATACTGAGCAAATCACTCTATCAACAGTTAAGATTCACAGCACACTGTCATGTCACGCATTGATGAGCCAGCTCTGAATAAGCTCATGTGCATGGACATGCAAGGGCAGTAGACTTGAGGGTGGGAAGAACAGTGGTGACAGTACACTCCAGCTAATTAATCTCAACTCTCAGGGAAGCTGCGTAGCACAAGCAGACTGCTTTACTAACATCACTATGCACTGCCCAAATTTTGGAGCTAAGGTTGAAGCATGGCAAACTGCAGAGAGGGAAATCCTTATGGCTTTATTGTTTGCCATCTGCAACCTCCTTCACAGAATGGTAAATGTCCGTAAGTTGTGCAGTGATCAAGTAACATGATGTAAGAAGTTAATTTAAATTAACAGAAGTGCTGGACCACAGGGCACCAAGACAAACACAAGTCTAAATGTAAGCTACTGCCCGTTATCATCTGTCTTTCATTATCACCTGAACTGCAAAGTGCTTCTCCTTCAAAACAAAAATGTTGATGAATTAGCTGACTGCCCATAAGACTACAGACAATGAGAGATTTTTTTGTCCTCATTACACTGTGTCACAGACCAGCTGGGAAAGCGGGAGAAAAGAGAGATGCTTGGATGAGAAGGACATTTATTAGATCTGCCCAATGAAAAAACTCAGAGAACTCTTAATTTACAAAACTGCAAACAAAAAGTGGAAAGGGGACATCAGGGATGTTAATAGCTATATCTCAGCCACACAAAAGAAAGTGTCGGAATGAATCCCAGAGAGGCTGAGCAAATGATAAAATTAGCTCTGGTAATGGCAGCAAGAGGATTTACACTTGCTGATACAAACATTTTGGACACAGAGTTGAAAGACTTTTACAGCTCGGTGTTTGCCATCAAGGAAAGCACACAACCAGGAGCAGATATACTTCTAATTTCCGGTTTCAGAGGAGTTGTATGAAAATCTGAAATATTTCTTGCCAGTACAGACAACATATCTCAGCCTTCTCTGTGCACCACTCTTCCTTCGTGTTTGACTGAATTCTGGTCACAGTGAATGTAGTCCACGGGTATTTACATGTTCTCGTCTTTCCCTGTCCCATGTCTTTGAAAATGCTAACTTATACATAAAGAAAGACCGTACAATTAAATAATTTTAAATAATTTTTTTTCTTCATAGTCCTAAAAGCTAAATAAACAGAAACAAATAAGACAGGATTAGTATACGACTCAAACACTGACCTGGGGTAATTTATACTGCTTAAGAGTCAAGGTGCTTCCAGGGGTTTTTTGGGTTTTTTGACTCAAACTACCTAACACTCCTTCAGCTAATATATAGGAGTGGTCAGGGCAAAGCCAAGGGACTGTTCTCAGGTAGCAGCTTCGATGAGACCACTGTGTTTTGGAGAGAAAGAGATTCATCTATACAGAAACAAATCAGACCAAGGCAATTCACGCAAGGGTAGGAGCATGACCTTGCCTAGTGCATGTGGAGCCATCAAGTCTAATACACTGCTGTCACAGCCCCATGGCCTCAAATGGGTAAAAGATATTTAGTTATTCTGGATCTATAGTACATACAAAAATTAAAGGTTCTCATTTAGCCATTTTTTCTTTATTCTTGAATGTGTTAATAGATTTCCCATTAACTTAGTCTTACAGAATGACCAGAGAGTGGAGACCTAAACATCCATGCCCTGATTACATATTCAGACATGATCCAAGAGAGCAATACTCATGAAAAGGCAGGTTCAGTAAGGAATAAGAAAGACATCTTATGGAGGTGCCTTTAGCTCTTAATCAGCAACAGAAGTAGCTTACAGTCAAGTTTAGTCTAAATGGACTAATGTTCTTATGCTAACAGTGAGCCAAGATGCATCTCCTACCACTTTGATGTGCAGACTTAGGCTTACTCTTCATTAGGAATTAGTCATCAATCCATTAAAAACTATGCAAAAAATCTGGACTCATCAGCATTTCTAAACAGTCAAGAAAAGGCACAGAAAGAGAGAGAAAGCAAAAAAGGGAGAAAAGGTAAAATTATTAAATTACGAGCTTCTTCTCTGTGGAAACCAAAAATTTTCTATCAGTTAGAGCCTCAAGAATTGGTGTTATACTTGTGTGATGCTCCAGATTAAGGAAAGGTGTAGAAGTTTCAATAATTTTCTCCTCCCAGCTCTGTAAAGAAAGGTGTATTTAATAGGGGCTGGAGTTAGAATGTACCTTATTGTATGTTCTTTAGGTCTTCTAGCTAAGCAGACAATAAACAAGAATACAGAGAAAAATAGCATAGGAAAAGAAAGCATAGCAGAAAAATAAGATGTATATTTGAAAAGGGGATGTGAGGAGAGAGAGGGGATACAGCAGAAGCCTTGAATAAATCAGCCTCAAAGCAAGAAGAGACAGAGAAATCACTCTACCAGTTAAAAAAGAATTAGAATTTCCATGTAATGTGCATTTCCTGAAACAAATTCTGCTGGTTTGGAGCAAGACCTACTGATAAATAGAAATCGCAGTAATTAGTAATAATTGATAATAAATGTATAAGTAATGGTATTACTATTCTTATTGGTTGACAATTATTCTATTCATGTATACAAAAGAGAAAACTCTAAGGAAAAAAATGCTAAAATAATGAATTTGCTGGAAAAAAGTTATGGGAGAGAACATAAATATTTTCTAATTCATTGCTATAACAATAGAACCAATATACCTATTACATACAATTAAACAGCATTTTATAATACTAAGGAGCTGTAAAAACTTAATATATTGTTAAAAAAAAATCCTTTGAGACAAGCTGAGCACAGTTAAAAATTATTTTAAAAATGTAACACCTATTTTTTTTTTTTTAAATGCATTCCTGCTATGAGGGAAGACATTTATTTGAAATGTCTCTTGCAAGTACAAATCAATGGAAGAGTCCCAGAGTGCAATATTCACCTGGTATAAGTTGCTATGCACAATAATCACAGTTTATGTCAGCTGAGGCATCATCCCATATTTTGGTTTTAATTAACAAAGAACATTTTTAATTTTTATTTAAGGCATAACTGCTCTCTTTGGAATTCTTTTGCCCAGCCAAGCCACCTTGGAGCATCATAATATGCTTTCTCATGAAATTTTTAATGTTTCCTGCTTTCAGTGTGGTCAGGAGCAAATATCAAGAAAAGTGGAGTTTCTCTTTTTGGACTGACAATTTGAATTGCAACCAAAGCTGCAAAGGAGGAAAAGAAAAACATAACTTGGGAGAAATTGCTGACCTGACAATCTGACAATCAAGTACAGATATATTTTACTTTTCTTCTCTAAAATGAGTGCATTTTACATGAAATGCCCCTTCTCCAGTCACACATATACTATTAATGGGAAGCAATACATAGGAAAAGACTAGAATCCCACCTAGAACAGAATTTCATTGTGATGCGTTTCATAAAATATTGTCAATATAGTATCATACATACATAGTGTACATAAATATAACGTACATGTATGAAGTATCACTTAGACCTTGACAAAGCTCTCCAGTAATTGTCCTTATTGCACTGAAAAGGTGCAATAGCGGATCAACATCACTGTAGCCATTTTTCAAATAGCAAAAGAGAAGACAGGATCGGAAAAGGGATTTATCGAACGTGTTGAATTGTTAAAATTTAAGTCCCCAGTGCTCTGATGTGACACAGTGTTCCCCAAACAGGGTCACACTCTGGGCTGAGGACTGTCCAGACAGGCCCAAAGTGGATTGCAGAGATCAGAGATTTATTTTTGCACCCTTCTTTTAGGTAGGTAAGACTGTGCTTCTTGCAGCAGATGTCAGGGTCACTCCTGAGAGAGAAAGTTTTCTCTCATTTTTCCAAGTACAGAAAATAGCTCAGTTCTATTTCAAAACATGGGAATTAGTGGTGACCATAGCGTGCCTCTCTAATGTAGCAGCCAATGGAAAGAGAACTTCCTCTGGAAATAGAAAATTTGGGTTTAATGTCATCTTCTGCCTGAGTCTGTTGAAATCATCACATAGGAGAGCGCCAGAAATTCTGATCTGAAGGCCAGGTCCTTGCTAAGGAGATTCCTTCTGTGATTCAGTCAGTAACAGTTAATGTCACTACAATAACAAACTCAAGACAAAAGCCCAATGCCTATCCCCCGAGTACTTTATCCAAGGGGTTAGGGAGTTATGTACACACCTGAGATCCTTTGGTGGGACTCAGGGTATGCACAGGGACATTAGAAGAGAGGCCCTCCAGAGTTCAGCTGCCAATGTCAGTAAGCAGCTGAATGGGATTTCCAAGATTGAAATTTGGGGCATACACAACTGAATACTTTTTGGAACCCTTATTTCTGGCACTTAAATTATGATTTGAATCTGACCTTTTGTTTAACAAGTATGACATCGTTCATCTCTTCACTTTGTTCTTACTGTCAGGAGGAGTTAATTGCCACCCATATGCTAAAGTTCACTTCTACAGAATCTAATCTAATTATAACTCTGAAATTCTCTTCATCCCATTATCAGGGAATAGAGGTCTTAAAGACCCTATGAAAGAGGAACTTATATTCATCAAATCCCTTTTCCCTTGATGCTCAGGAATGGATGGTAGCTGCTTATATGTATTGATTTGAGGATTTCCTGAAGTTTCTCTAACTGAGTTTCATCTAGTCTGGACATTATAATAAAAAGGGATCTTTAGGAGTGACAGATTTGTTATCCATTAATTTTCATTCCAGACTTGCATGAACAAAATCTTTTAGCTACTGCTTTTCCAAATGTCTCAGATGACAGTAAAATATGAAGACAGTTCTTCAACATAGGGTTTGATGTAGCCTTATGGTAGCATCTATTAATACCACACACTTTTCTAGCACTTTTTCTTCAGTAACTTCAAAGCACCAGTGGGCTCTGACCAGGCCTGTGAGATCAGACAGGGATTTACCTAGGAGACCCCTTGCAAGATGTAAGTAGATGGTGGAAAAAGAACTGAACATGAAAGAACAGTGCAACGCCACACAATGGTTTACAACAGGCTTTGAAAAGAATATGTTATCCAGTCAAATCCTGTGCAAGTCTGTTGGGAGAATGCCTCAACTCAGCCTTTAAGCCTTCCCATGAAAGATGAGGGATTTGTGCTCCACTGGATAAATTAGTATAATGGCCTTGAGTTCCAGCTATTTCAGTGAACCAGCAGCAGCAGACCAGCTGTCTTCCTCAGATGTAAATGAAGGCTGAATTTCTCTCACAATTGAATGATACAGGTACAACTGAGTAAATGCTTTATTGCTGTTACTGATTGCCGAGCTAGGGAGATCATATTTTGGCTTTTAGCTTCCACACTGAGTCTACAGTGGCAGTGGTAAGAAAAAATAATCATTTTCCTTGTCTTTTGACCGTATCTGACAAAATGTCAATAAGACAAAACAAGCAGGACACCATGCAGTGCTGTTCTTTTCTCTCCAGCCTCACTTTTCGGCAGACAAATTTTAGAAATGCTATGTTTTCTTGTTCATACAGATCAGCCATGGAATGTCAAACTACAAACAGTGTATTTTCTCAATAAATGCAGGAAAACAGAATCACAGTTGTGAAAATCTGTATAGAGGGGTTTAGATTTAATTGCATTACATTTAACCACTTATCTTAAAATTCAAAAAGAAAATGGTAATACTGATACCTCAATAACTATCCAACTGCTTGGGACATCAGGTCAAAGGAGCTGATTTCAACAGCTAACAACTGACCTGAAGAAGTGGAAAAAATCTGAAATTCTTTCAGAAGACAGGGAGGAACACTCAAACTCAGAAATTTAATGGGACATACCTTTCTCTCCGCATAACGTCGCAGTTAAGTTGCATTTCACCTGCAGACTCACTCCATTGTGTGATTACATACAATATTTGTGACTTCATAACAGTGGTCTGGTCTGCAAACATCTGTGAAAGACATAATATTATTCCAGAACATATATGACCATGATAACCCCATGATAGGACACATCCACAAGCATATTGGCCTGTGACACCTTATCGATGAAATGCAAGTCTTTGAGTTCTATTCACATTCATCAGAGGACTTACCATAACTTACTCCCTATGGGACTTAAGAGTAGTGCAACATTGACCTTGGAGGAACTGCACCAAGTCACAGAACCAAAATTTTGGCTCACTGCCTATGGCAACTTTTATTACTTGTAGAGAAGCGAAGTTTTCTTCCCACTTGTGAACCCACTAGACATGAAACAATGATCTTCATTACACAGCATGGAAAGAGCAGTGTTTTGGCTTATATTATTATCAGCAGTATTAACCACCACAGAACAATCAAAAGTACCACAAAATAAAAATCAAAAGTAGTCATCGATGCGGGATCACTTCATTCCTTTGAATCAACAGAGAGGGAAAAATAATAGCGTAGATTATTTAAAAGAAATATAACCTCCTGACAGTTAAGTATAATTATTTTATTTCAGTGTAGAAACACCAAAGTATTGTGATCTGCAATAAGGGGCAAACTAGTCAAAGTTTTTCACATGTGTATTTTATTCATATGGGATTTTCTGAAGAAAATAACCTGAGATTACAGTGAATAATTTGGCAAGTGTGCTAAAACAGGTTAAATACTCTAAGGCGAAAGAAGTCAACTACGCTAAAAGACCTTAAGGAATAGTATACTTCTGTAGTATGTGGTCACCCAACATTAGGAAAAATATATATGACATTACAAAACTCACCATGGGGCAAAATAAATGGCAATAGAGAGCACAAGTAGAAGCATCCCAAAGGTTGAAATCACTTAGGTGGATAAGAAGAAGGTAGGGGACTTACTGTGAAAATTATGAAGGACCAGGTGCACAGGGAAAATCACAGCTAAATTAAACTGAAAGTGAGTTTAGACTGAAAAAAAAAAAAAAAAGAAGATATACATCTGCATGCAATACATATTTGGCAATTTGGGTTTTATCGTTGAAGGAGTATTTGATTTAAATACTGTGGCAGAAATTCGAAAGGGTTCGATAATTTTATGACAACTAATAACATTTGTCATTATACATGTTGCCATTATGATAAGGATAATCAACTCTCATTCTATAGAGCATAAAGTTATCACCAGTGGGACCAGAGAATTTTTTTCCCAGCTGTTAGGTGCCCATTGTGATTTTTTCTCACTTGTTTTTGCTAGTCAGTTTAGTGAAGTATCCTCCAACCCACACAGGTGATTCTTACCATGCTAGAACTGAAAATCTTCCTTTTGGAGGTGAGGGAGTTTCTTTTACTGTAAATCAAAAAATGAGTACAGGAATGTCACCAAAATTAATTTAGCAGAATAGCTAATATGTTGTCTGTATGCATTCATTTAATAGATTAAATTGGTCTCAGGGTCTGTATGAGGCTGGAGGGGCTTTACATAGACAACATTGGTCAGTTTATATTCCTCCAGGAGAATCATCTTAATTGGGCAGTAGAAATTTGTCTTGAATCAATATCTTGCTGGCAATAAGAGTTTGATGGTGGAAAGATAATTTGAACTGACAAAAGCTTACGGGATACTTTGGCAACATGTTTGATAGCAGTACCTCAGAAACTATGAAGAAATAGAACCTTGGAAGTAAAGGAAGAGGTGCTATTAAATGTTTTACCACCCTTTCTGAAACCCTTCTACTTTATAATACATAAAGTTTCATATCAAATCCTTTCTGAATCAGTGTAATCTATAGTTAGGAGAAATCTAGCCTCAGCATTCCTTGTGAATTAAGATAATGTGGAACTTGTAAAATTTTTGAAATTTTCCATTTTTGGACTTGTAGCTGAAAGTCTATTTATTTTTTGAAGATGCTTAATTTGGGATGGAAGTAATTGGTTTCCAAAAATTCAGTTTTTTAAATGTTTAGATCTAAATTATAGATCAAGGTGAATATACAAGGACAAAATGCTACTTTGCCATTCTCTTTTCTAAATGTGTTTATGATGAAAGAAACTAGTTAAATTATTTTTAAAAGAAAAAAACCCCATAACTACAGATATTCAGGTTTGCCTTCAACAAAAAGTAAACTGTTCCTTTCTATGCTCCACTCACTGCACAGGCCTCCCTTCTGACATTCCTGTTATGCATCTGTTGAAGGATTAAATTCAACTCCAGGTTCATATAATACGAGAGCAGAACCTGGAAAATATATATGCCTTATCCTTCATTACACTATAGATAGACTCAGTAGCCTGGAGACCAACATTTGGCAGGACACATTCAGTTCGTGATTATGTCATCTTGAGGCGAACATTCAAATAATTATTTGTGCGTTCAATGTGGCTTCCAGATTAGAGAGGTGTGTTCTGCTTTGAAGTGGAGAATCTGATTTGTTTGCCTACATGCAGCACAGCCAGCTCAGTCTTCAGCTATCATAAGTAACACCCTGTAGGTCCTGTGCCATTCCGAACAACCCCCTGGGGCTGTCAAGGGCAGCCCATGGGTTCCCAAATCACACCAGAGACCCAACTCAAAATGTTTGAGAGAGAGAGCAAGAACTACTTCACACGTCTGGCTTCAGGAAGAGTAATGGGTCAATGTCATGTGCATATTTTTTATCAAATAAAATGGTTATTAGTCCTAGGACATCTACTAATCCTACAAACAGCCCTGCAAGAAGCACTCCTTGCTAGCTCTTAGATATGGACAGAAGAAGGACATAAGGGCTTTGAATGAAGATTTACTTACGGAAAACAATAAAAGATAACACAGATCCAAGGTTAACTGAAACATATAATTAAACTTCACATTTATTTTAATAAAATACAATATTGACTTTGCTCTTTAAAGTAGATTAGGTTGTTGACATTATAGCAGTACAATAAACAAGCCACTAAGCTTTTTACTAGCAGAACAGAAAATTAAAGCTGATTATGACAAGCCAAATAAAATGAGTTTATTCGGGACTGTATAAATCATCAATAAGAATTCTTAATCACTCGCCTCCAAAAAGCTAGATTATTTGATCTGCAACAAAACTGGGGCTGTGTCAGCAAGCTGGATGCAAATAAAACAACATTCAGACATCTCAAAAATTCTGAAAGTATGTGTCTGGAATAGAGATGAAGACCAGAAATTCAGTGAGGCCTTCTTAGGGTAATAGAAAAATAAAGTAAAGCACTTTTTTACACTGGGATGTGATTATTGAAACCGGAGTCTCTCATCACCATGGTGTATAACAGATAAAATATCATCCCTGGTTTTCTAGCCTTATTTTCAATGTATGTTACTACAAAGACTTTTCTTCATTTGATGCATACATTTTATACACAATAAAAGCTATACAAAGTTAAGCTGCTCATTTTGATGGTTAATCATACTGTACTACCTTTCACTAAAAAGCCCCATGGTTCCTGGAAAAGTTTACTACAATTTAAGGCTTGGAAGACACAATAGCACTTTGATTCATGCATTTTATACACAGTCTTATTGTAATGCTTGTGATCAATAAAGATGTTCTTTCTGGCATGGAGTAAACTTGTCAACTATTAATAGTTTATTGTCTGTTTACCTAAATCAAAGACTACTCCTCAATAAAATGCTTTTTCCAGATCTTTTCATACCATAGAAATAAGGATTAAAATTAAGATTAAAATAACTACAGAATACATAATAAGAAGGTTATAAGTCCAAAAACTATAATGTAGAATTCAGATGTAGCAAGAACTTCTTCACATTTACCAGAATATGGATCTGATTAAAGTTGTTCATAATTCATGAGAAAAGCTGAGAATTTTGTCTGTTTGGAAAATGGTCAGCCCTATGTTTTTTTACCTTGTAAGGATTTATTTAGAAAGTACCAAGCTTAAACACTTGCTTAAGAGCTTTCTTTATTTTGGAATGCATTTTGACATTTGTTCATGGCTTACTGATTAAAAAATGTGCTCTAGAAGGAGTGAAAATCTTGAAGATTGTTCTTCTATAATCTTCTGCTTAATACCACTCCTGTGATTCTGAGCAGGATACAAATGAAGGAGAAATTGAGGGGATCAAAGCTTCATAGACTTCCATTTCTTAACAATCATGTTCCATGTTGTTATTGTAGAGCTGGAAATACAGCAGAATTTTGGCCAGATGATCTGTTGTCTATAATATACACAAGATATTGACCAAATCTTGGATAAAGAATAAAAATAAGGCATGGAAGTAACATGAGAGAGAAAGCATTGCTAAAAGAAGATTGTGTCAGGTTAGCCTGCTAGATTATTTTGCTTTCCTAAAAAGAAATACAAAAAAAATTAACCACAAAAAAAACAAACAAAAAAACCCAAACAAACAAAAAAAACACAAAAAAACCCCCAAAAAAACCCCAACAACCACAACAAAAAAAACACTCACAAAAATTACCACCTCTGAAGATTTGGACTTCGATGAATCCTTAGATTCAGTATAGCAGGAAAAATTATACTAGCTGGAGAGGGCAGAAATCATAAAGGAGTTAGAGAAGAGGTGAAAGTGCAAATAACAATTAGTTGTGTAAAGGGCAATTAGTTGTCCATGAAAGAGGAACTGTTCATCTGGAGGAAGAGTACCAGTAGAGTTCATAACGGTTTTGACAGGAGCCCTCCCTAAAATGATCATTATCTAGATAAATAAAAAAGTGTGGATGTAATAATAGCTCAGAGTTGGAAGACATCCTTTGTTCAGAGAAAAAGCATAATATCCCACAGAAAGAAAACCTGGATACTTCAAATAACTGGATAAATCAGAACTTTTTCTGTAACCTGAAGGGTCATCACATAAGCCAAATGACACAGCAGGGACAGTGAATTGTGGGTGTGACAGTACCACACAAATGGAGAGAGGGCATCCAAAGGTGTATCATCTGGAGAAGTGCCTCTAGAAAAAATATATTTATACTGTTGTAAAAGTGCTTGCTGAGGGCTCATCCAGAATCCAAGAAAATGCAATTTTGACCATGTGGGATTAGGGTTAAGAAATTCATTGAAAGTAGAGAGACCTCCTTCTCACATCAAGAGATTAAAGAACCTCATGTTGTTCACCTCAGCAGACAAAAAGCTAGCCAGTGCTGCAAATATCAGTGAAAAGAGAGAATGATCAGTTCATGAGAATGCAGGAATAAAGAGGTCATGAGTGCTCATGCCTGAAAACAGAACGATGCTGAGCATCATATTCTGGGAATCTTTTGGCAAAGCAAGGGGAACATGAGACTTCACTAAATCAAACAGGGCTCCTGCCCAAAGACTGTAGTCTGTGTCTGCTCACCAGATTATGGAGGTGATGCTGATGATCCAGGAGATCTCTTTGTATGTTCTTAACTCCAAAAAAAAATGTTAGGGAAAGACTTGTCAGGTTAAGGTTTCAGCCACCAAGGAATTCCGGTGGTAGGAGGTAATTTGGAAGAGGCTAACATATTCGCACAGTGAAACAAACAAATAAGCAAGCAAAAAAGAGACTGGGGTTTTCTTACTTTACTCTTGGCAATAAGGCAGAGGAGTTGAACACACACAGTGGACAATGGAACACAGACTTCCTTATTATGTTCCTGTATTTCATTCTCTGTTCTGAGGACAATTCCAAGATTAAATATAGGCTTCTCTGGGACCAACCAATGATTTTGTGACCTTTAAGACTGTAAGATCGCTCACTGAAGAGATATCAATTCTGTCTAACTCACTATGCAGCCTTATCTTTTAGCTTCTGACTTGAAAGGGCTTAGGTTAGAGTTTGGGTACTGATTCAAAAGACAGAAAAATCAGTAGAAATTTTCCAATTAAAACTGAAAGAGAATGAAACAAGTTGGTTCAATGACTTTGTTGAAGTTAATTAGCCAAATAAATAAATTAAGAGAAGCAGAATTATTCAGTTCTTGAACTAAACAATCGTCCCATCCCTTGAAAAATATTTTTAAAAGTTTAGTAGAGCCTTCATACAAAAGGTTAGAGAATGTATTTAAAGGGAAAAAAAATCCCAGGACATCCTAGTGTGAGTGAAACATGATTCTGTCATTCAGTACTGCTGTTTTCTTAAAATGTGTTGTTGTTGGGTCTGATGTGGAGACTGGCATCAAAATGCAAGTTGAAATATGTAGGAGTTTCAAATATGTGTTATATACTGTTTTGGGCTGATTTCTTTTGACATCCAGCTGTGTTTGCATTTGGGAGCAATGTTTGAAATCAAGGGTCATCTCTGCAGGCAACTGTGCTGGGAAAAATTAACTGGCACAGTAAATGGAAAGAGTTTGAGTGAAATACCATTCACAGCTGAACTGTGGGAATACTTTAGACTGGTAACAACAGTGGAGAAGAGTGTCATAATATAAAAATATTTCTTAATAGAATATACGTTAAGCCTCACTCCCAGAGGCCCAACCTTTAACAAGTGTTACACTTTAATCTCAAATTCCAAGAGATTTCATTCACACAAACTCTTGTAAAGCCATTGGTTCTTTGGTACCTTGAATTCACATCCAGAGAAAAACATTTTTCTCCAAGAGGCAGAACCTTTAGTTCACTGACCACACCCTGTCCCCTCAGCCAAAGTGAGAGGCTCCAGGGGGTGTGGTGAGGGTGGGTTACCAGGTGGACCTTATTGATTGACAAGTCCCCACGCAGCTTTCATGCCATGTGGCCAAACCTCAGGGGCCATTCTGGCTGACCGTGTGGACACTGTGCTAAGGCTTGGTCTGCTCCCCCTCCACAAACACAGAGATGCATCCCACAAGGTGGTTCTGACCCAACAATAACTGATCTGGTGTGTAACTATACATGGCAACGGTACTGTTTTCTTTGGGATATTATTGAGTAATAACTTCATATGCTTCCCTCGCTCTCCCATTTTAACAAAATCCAGAGACACCATGGTGCTGATTGAGGAGAATTACTCTAGAAATATTAACTTTTCTCCTTAAGTCCCCAGTTCTCCAAAGACTCATCAGTTTGACTTTTCTTACTGTTTCTAGAATTTATTGAATGCTAGGAATTTGATGATTAGTAGGACAGTAAATGACTAGATTTTGTCTAGACTTCAGGTATGAATAATAAAAGCATTGAGAACTAACAGAACTTGATTCAAACGTCTAAGACATGGATTGAAAGTGCGTGCATAGACCCATACCAGCCTTCTGTTTTCTGTACAAACAACTGTCTAGTGCATAGTTGTCTCAGTGAACCCAAATTCAGTCTAAAAAACACCAAGTGGGAACTTCTGCCTTATCTTGTCTGTTTCTACTGACAGCCAGTCCTTCTGGCTCTTTTCTCTTTTCTTTTCTTTTCTTTTCTTTTCTTTTCTTTTCTTTTCTTTTCTTTTCTTTTCTTTTCTTTTCTTTTCTTTTCTTTTCTTTTCTTTTCTTTTCTTTTCTTTTCTTTCTCTCCCTGCAGCAGAGATAGAGTGCAACTGCCAAGCATTGACTCTGAACTCTCCGAGTGCCCACCAGGACCTCTGAGTCAGCATGACACACTTGGTGGTTATTCACTCCAGCAGCAGGTAAGCAGCAAACAATCACTCCAGAGGCAAGAGGAAAACAGAAATTAATTGCTTCCATGATCAGCCACCTTCTGGAACTGGTCTTCGTGTGACAGTCTCCTGTGCCACCAGTGCCTCCTCTTTCCTAGCCCTAAACAGATGGCTCAGTTGGAAAGCTGATGCCAATTTTCTGTTTGCAGGTGTCTTGTGTGAAGAAGGGGATTACATTGAGTTTGGTTTGTGTGTATTGCAATGTATATGAAAGTATGTTTCTTATGTCGTGCTTATATAAGGAAGTCCCACTTTGAACTTATTGGAAGAAAGATAATGACAAGCCAAAGGTCTTTTGTCTTCACACACTTGGTGGGCAGTGATACAGCAGGTCTCACCCAAGAATTGTTTACATTCAGTCCTCGCTTCCTGAAGAGGCTGTAACTGAAGTTTTTTTAAAATGCACAAAATCATTTAAATGAAGTGGGACATAAAATTGCCTCTTAGTCATTGAAGACCGATTGACATACTGAGATCTGCATTTCTAGTTCTCTTTATTGTTGGGTATTAGTACTACAATTAGAATTATTTACAAACATAAATTTCCATCCTTCTTTGGTTTCTGTGTAAGCCATATATGGTGAGGGTGGGATGCCTTTGAGAGAGTCACTCTGGCACCCTTTTAACATCAAAGTGAGTGATAGGTTTGTTAGGGTGAAATGCCTCTGCCCCTCTAAGCACATAGACCAGGTTATGTCAAATTATTCTACAGAATTGTCTTTTCCACCATGATTAAGATTACTTGAGATGATAAGAGAAGATTTAGTGCCTTACACTCTAAATATCTACATTTGCTCAGATGAATCTCATTTTCTTTGACAATGAAGTTTGTCTGCTCTTTCAAATGTTTTCATAATATCAGTGTATATAAAAAAATGGGTGCTCTGATCTGTCTGCCCAGCCACTTAAAGTTGTTTGTTGAATGAAACACTGAAATTCTACTCAAGAACTGGACTCCTTGAGAATTGGGACAGCCCCTGAATTCAGCAGTTGTCAGGTCCAGGTGCTTCTTGGAAACAAGCAAAGCATTCAAGAAGCTGACAACTGCAAAAGATGAACAAAGAATTTCCTAATCACAATTTGAATTAATTACACCTTGAAATTGAGGCCTCTCACAGATTTAGAAGCTTTTTAATAAAATACGTCTTACAAAGTATGTGAAAATTCTTTCTTGCCCTATAGATGTTCATTTTGTCCTGTACTTCCAAAGAACACAAAGCTTATGTAATAGCCTATTACTACCACTCCTTGGATATTTGACATGAAAATTAACACATCTAGCCCATGTCTGCTATACTGGCCACATGTTAGCATACATGTTTATGGAAACAAGGCAAATAGCAATTGTCACTGTATCAGTTTTTGGCAGATGAGGCAGATTCAGCAAGATGCTAGCAGAAAAATATTTATACAAGTTCTTAAATAAGTGATTTCTAGCCTCTGTCATTTGGAGTGTTTTCAAAAATGCCACCTCTATGACAAATACTAAATAACATTTATGGGCTCACATTTCTTTGTTGTTCTCTAAAGTCTCTTTAAAAGTCAGAGGTTTCCAAAGGTGTCAAGTACTGCAGGTTGAAAATGAGGCAACCCTGTCTACCTAGTCATATGGTTATGTGTTTAAGTAGGATAGCTCTTTTAGTGCAAAGCATTCAGAGCATTTAGAATATGTGTGTACAGTGTCAGAGACAATAAAGCCCCACTGAATTTAGTGTGTATAGGAATTTTTGTGACTTTCTTCGTATAATATTTTTCATTTGAAAAGTTTGTGTATTCAATATTTTTCTTCTTGTCAGCATTTAAAAAACAATCTAAACCACCAGTACCACATTGCCAGAGAAAAGATAGAAGATAGACGAGAAATTTAAACGTATTTGTCTTTTTTTTTTTTTTCTTTACTCTGGGGTGGCTGATGCCTATTGTCTGCATAGATTTTCTATTCATTAAGAGGTCAACTGAATTTTATTTGCTGATTACTTAGGAAGAATCTGGAGGTTTAATTTTATTTTAGTCTTTTTAATCAACCCTATTTCCTAAATGTTCAGTTCACACCTCTGCAGTGCATAAACAAAATCATATGTCCTCAATGGATCTAGACTTCTATGGCTATCGAACATTGGGAAACTCCATAGTTTGGTGGTTACACTAAAATAGTGTCAGTTTCTATTCCTTCTGCTCTCAGGCAGCTGAGCACCTTTGTATGGAAGGAAGGATACAACAGAAATATGTCTGAAAAGTTATTCGTTTTGTTCAAAACATAAACAAGTGGAGGATTTTGAAAGTGCTCAGTGTTCGCCTAAAACATAATCAGTCCCACAGTACTGAGTGGTAAAGCGCCTGCTGACTTCAACAATGCATGGTTTTAAAAACACCACCATTGGCTTTCTTTGTAATAAGACAGAGTTACAGCTAATCCACAGTACATATGTTCCACCAGATTCATGGCTTTTTCAGAATCATTTTTGCAAAAGCCAAAAGCATGGCTACATCCCAAAGAAACAGAATTTTGCTTTCTATATTTAGTGGTGATCATGCTGTTAGTTTTAACTGCTTCATGATATGACTGTACAGCTCAGGTTTTGGGCTCCTTGTTTTCCAAAAGTGTCTACATTGCTGCGATTATATGTCTCTAGCAGGCAGTCTTATTAAACCATTACTCCCTGTTTCTATCCCACTGCTTCTGCCAAGGTGCTTCACACACAGTTTTTTACTCTGTAAAACACCTGGGTACACAGAATCACTGAATATGCTGAGAAGGAAGGGGCCCACAAGGATAATTGTGTCCAACTCCTGGCCATACACAGGACTATCCCCAAGAGCCACACAATGTGCCAGAGAGTATTAACTTATGTAGCCAAACCTTCAGAATAGAGAAACAAAATTTCATAGGTTTTGTGCCCAGAGACATTACACATAATGTAGCAGAGTACATAATTTTCCCCTTAGAGCATAGATGCCAGAATATTTATGGATAGTGGTTGAAAAGGTGAAAACTTGTGATTTCATTCATTACTGTATATACATCTATGAATGTTTAGCTTTAGTTTCTAACATTTGCCTGTGCATGTGATATCTGGGCAATAAAAAGTAAATTCAGTGTATTTCCCTTTATATAATTCACATCGGTTAGGCATAGCTCTTTTAGTAGTTCAAAATTCTAGATTTATATTAATTTCAAATGAAAAAGAATAAATTGTTTACATTTTCTCACATTTCATTATGTTTGAAAAGTAGAACTATTAATAGAAATAAAGAGAAACTAAATTTCCCTCCACTCTGGATTGGTAAACTTGCATCTTCTCCAGGAAGAGAAGCACACTGTCAAGGGGCTAGAAATTTCTGATAAGCATAACTTGTACCTAAATACAAAGATTACCTTTGACATAAGGAGAATCACAGCTTTGGACTGCCTTTACAGATATGGAGTGCTGTGCAGGGAGCAATTCTCTCAAAAAGTCTAATTGTAGGTGTTTCAAATCATCTTCCTAGAGAAATCCAGCCTTTTGACTACGAGGAGACTAGGCATCCTGAGGGCAATGTTAGTATTTCAGAGACATTTTTAGCTTTGTCCTTTGTAGGAAAGCACCCATTACTGTCTGAATTCACAGCCAAAAGCCTGCTAGAGCCAGTTGCTATAGTCAGCCAATGCAGTTGCTGTGCAAGACCTGTCTCCTCCAGAGCAGCTTTAACTATGGGCGACAGAACTCACTTGCCCTGTGCAAAATCAGCTGATGGGGTCAAACCAACCCTGACAATGAGTTGACAGTAGAAGTGTGCAGAAGAACATCCTTCTCTCAAGAGTTTCTAATTGACTAAGGAGATATGCCTATCTCTCACTGGGGAACTTCAGCCATTTGCTGGGGCACTGTCTGCAAATGCAGCTTTCCAAGTCCTTGTAGGCAGAAAAGAGAGCTGATGAACTCACATGCATCCTGTAAATCACAAAGATGTTCATAAGGGCCTTTGACAAGTGGGAAGCCCAGCAGGGGACACATACAAAATACCACACCTGGAGGCAAATATGTGGGCAGACACCTCTCTTGATACTGTCTAGGTTTCAGCACTTTCAAGCTAGTTTTTATAGGATTTAGATGTTAATCATGGTCATGAAGAATCAAATAATTTTTGGATCTTTGCCTGGCAGAGTCTCAATGTATTTTTACTAAGGAGAAAATTTTTAATAACTTATGTCAGCAGACAAATAGTGAAAGTACCTAGGGAATGGTTATTGTTTATTTCCCTATGTGCAAGAAGAGGACCATCCAAAGAAGTGGTGAGACAACAGGTTTAAACAAAATGTAGGGTTTTATTCTTCATAAAATGCAATTTAGATGTCAAAGTCACTGCCATGGGATATTGTGAAAGCCAAAATAAAATAGCTAAAGAATTTAATTCACAATTACACCTAATAGAGTTTCGAGCAAGGGGGTTTTTTTAAAAACAAATGCTGAGTCCTTATTAAAACTGGTAAAATTTACTGAGGCAGTATCATCCTCTGCGTACTGTGTTTTTGTTGGTTATTTTAAATTGTATCCACAGTGAGACAACAGATCTATTACCAGAAAAAAAGATACAAGCTAGATGAACCTTTGTTTCGACCCAATATGATTCTTTTGTATGCTTATGACACAGAAAGCTTTTGCTACTTCTGCTTACAAAAGCCTTTCTTAACATCCCATGGCTGCTCAGATGCAGATGGAGAAAAACAGCAGCTTTGCTTTCAAACTGCTTTGAAAACACTTGTGAGGTAAAAATACAAGTCCTTTCTCAGAAACGAGCATAACTGTTAGTGACATGTAGATCAATGCCTGCATTATTTAAAAATGCATTTCTTCACTGCAAGTGTAAGCCTTGAATTTGGCCTCATAAATTCTTCTCTTCTAGAATTCTTATGTACTCTCCTCTTTGAAGTCCTTTAGGCTCACAAAAATCTGCAAAATCTGCAAATCTGGGGTTTTTTTCTCCAAGACTGCCATAAATTGCTGAAAATATGAGAAGATATTTTACAATAAAAACCTGAGGCTTAAGAAGTGTTGGCTTTTAGTCACCTTGTTTTCCACTTTTTTCAGAAGGACTGACTTTGCTATAAAGGTTATTGCTCACCAGTGACACACACGCTGGTGAGTGGGCTACAGCAACCTGGTCCTGCCCTTTGAGATGAAGAGGAACATGGTAGTAAATTGAAAGCTCTGCATTTGATCCCAGCCAAGACAGTGTCAGATAAGCAAAAATCATTCAGACTCCTGCCCTTACTGAGAGTATGTTGTGTCCATTCAAGTCAGGGGAAAAAAACCCTCAATTTCTGTTACTTTTTAAGTATTTGGGCTTGTAATGTTTTTATAATTATATAGCCTGGGAGCTGGTTCCTTCTCCCGGTATTTGTGATCCTAATTAAGCCTCACATTCATTATTAACACTGCAACCTATTTTGTAAGGAGGAACAACCCCTGGAGATGCTGTTCTGTTGTGCTGTGACACCCGAGGCCTTGCGTCTCTCTAATTACCGAGGCCTGCCTCTGCTCCATTAGGATACTGTCCTGTTTAATCCTCTCTTGCTTTCACAGTCTGGGAATGGTTTCTTTTCCTAGTATTTGAAGTTCAAATTAAGTCTCATGTTTATTAGCGAGTGCATCGTTTCATGAGAGAAATACAAGCCCTCTGAGAAAGATCAGAGAGTGCTGTGCCACTTAGGGATTCCCACAGCACAGAGGGGGTCGGGTCAGCAGCAACAGCACCAGCAGAATTAACTTTACAGGGAGCCAACAAACAAACAAAACCCATCACATCTTCAAATTCTATCCGAAGGCCACAACAAAAGCCTGAAGCTTAGAGAGGTGCTTTCAGTTAGCTTTGATAAGGGTGCAGAGAAACTAGGAAAGCCTGAGCATAAGCTATCCATAAAAGAAATAATCATGGCTTAGTGGCCCGAGCATCAGAAAAGAGGACAGGGGCAGTAGTGTGAATGGCAGTGACTATGAAACCACAGGGAGAAAGCTTTTTCTCTTGTTCTGCTCTGTTCCGGAAAGCATCACTTCCTTTCGCCACTATGAATACTGACATAGGCTTGTGCAAAGCCCTTAGGGCATGTCATTCCAAGGTGTGCAAACCAGGACAGCTGCTCTGACAGCCAGGCCTTTATACATACTCTACTCTCATGCCTATGTCCATTATAAGTTTTAACCAAGACTAATATAAGAGACTTAAAAGAAGTGGTACTGTGAAGTGGTGAATATGGATTTGTACAGGCAGCCCAACCTCCATTGCTGGTTCTGCCATGGTATCACTTCATGTCTTATAGAGAATTATATGGATGGTTTCTTATCCAAAATTTGCTTGCTGCTTTTCCCTCTAATGCCTTTTCCCTGATGTTTTATCATATTCTAATCAACTTCACTCTGCTGCTGACTCTGTATCTGCCTCTGATATACAGCTGACTCTGTATCTGCTCACAGCTCAAAGACATCAGCTTAAATGTAATAATGAGATGTGATGGTAGAAATAGCACATTTTCTGTGAGGAGTCTTCTCCCTGAAGGTATCAAGGTTTCAGCTTTTTTTTTTTTTTTTTAGCTTACAAGAATATCATCCTCAGCCCTGTGAACTCCTGCTTGCTTTGCAGATCTGGATTCACTTATCTGTAATGAAACGGGAACAAATGGGGAAAAAAAATTCTTCAGTCACCTGAATAAATCCAGCAGTCCTAAAACGTTGCAGCCATCTGCAGTCTGGATTGGTAGAGATTCAGACAGACTTGTGATGGCACTGAAACTAAATTGCTTCAATTTTCAATGAAGATAATGGAAAGACAACGGTCTTGAATACAGAGAACAAAGGCAGGATGGCCAGTGATACTACAGGAATAATAAATAGCTGTGTAGAAGCAATACAGCTATTAGAAAATGCAGTAGTATCACATCTTGAAGGACCAGATAACCCACATCTGCCTCAGCATTACAAGTCTAGCAGCAAGGAGTTTTAGCTAGACTTGAGAAGTCTGAGGAACAATTTTATGACTGGAACAAAGCTCCTACAGCATGTAGATGAACACTGAACTGCTGAGCTAAGGGCTGCAAGGCCCTTAAATACCAGCAAGCAAAAAGCAGTTAAAGAAAGTGATAAATGAGGAAAATGGGATAGTTAACAAACAGCCTGTGCCAGACTAACATGATAGCTCTCCTCGATAAGCTAACTGATCTTATAAACAAAAGATCTAATCTACCTGGAGTTCAGTAAATCATTTAATATAGTCCCACATGGGACATTATTAGTTAGGCTATATAATATGGGAATTAGTAAAAGAACTAGAATGTGGGGAATAGTTAGAATAAAGTAGACAACTGAATCAGTTGTTTCAAAAGGGAATTACCAGCCTGCAGAAAGGCTACCTGTAGACTCCCACAGACATTACCTTTGGAAGCAGCTGCACAGGTGAAATTTGCTGATGCAACAAACCTAATCAGCACAGGGTCTGTCTCTATCATCCTTTACAGCAAAAGGACAGCATGCCCTGTCCTCAATCCAGCCACAACTGATCCAATGCTATATAACCAAATATCTGCAGATTTGATTTACTAAATGAGTGAATGAGAATCTCTTACCCATGAGAAGAGCCACAAGACATTTGCAAAGGATCTGGCTCACATTGTTGGGTTAGACTGCAGTTAAATCAAGTCCACAAAGGGTTATTCAGTTATACCAGAAAAGAATAATCAAGTTGCAGGACATAAAGAGGAGAAAGATCTACAGATTAGCATAAATGAGACGGGGCACAAGGAACCTGAGGTCTAGAAAGATGAGATTTTGCCAGAAGTTCATTTTTATCAGTTGGAAATAAGAAATAGGAAAACCTAGGTGCATTGTCTAATTTCAGGATGAAAGTGATCCACAAATGTAATACAGCAAGGAAAACACCCTCCTAATTTCAAACACTGCTATGTTATCACGGAATGCTCTATTAAGGCTACATTTTATACTATCACATAATCACAGAATGGGTGAGGTTGGAAGGGACCACAGTAGGTCATCTGATCCAACCTCCCTGATCTGGCAGGGTCATCCTAGAACAGATGGCACTGAATTGCATGCAGAAGGTTCTTGAATATCTCCAGTGAGGGAGAGTCTACAACCTCTCTGGGCAATCTGTTCCAGTGCACAGTGATCCACAGAGTAAAGTTCTTCCTCATACTCAGGTGGAACTTCCTGTGCATCAGTTTCTGCCCATTTCCTCTTGTCCAACTGCTTGGCACCACCAAAAAGAGCCTGGCTTGATCTTCTTGACACCCTCCCTTCAGATACTAATAGACATTGATGAAGTCCCCTCTCAGTCATGTCTTCTTAAGGCTGAAGAGGCCCAACCTCCCTCAGCCGTTCCTTGTAAGAGAGATGCTCCAGTCCCCTCATCATCTCTGTAGTCCTCTGCTGGATTCGTTCCAGGAGCTCCATGTCTCTCTCATTCTGAGGAGCCCAGAACTGGACGCCGTGCTCCAGATGAAGCCTTACCAGGGCTGAGTAGAGGGGCAGGGTCACCTCCCTTGAACTGCTGGCAATGCTCTTCCTGATGCATCCCAGGATACCACTGGCCTTCTTGGCCACAAGGGCACACTGCTAGCTCATGGACAGCTTGTGGTCCACCAGGACCCCCATGTCCTTCTCCACAGAGCTGCTTTCCAGCAGCTCAGCCCCCAGCCTGTACTGGTGTTGGGGGTTATTCCTCCCTGGATGTAGGACCCTGCATTTGCTTGGTTGAATTTCGGACAGTTCTTCTCTGCTCATCTCTTCAGCTTGTTGAGGCCCTTCCAAAGGGCTACACAGCCCCCTGTGTTATCTGTCATACATCCCAGATTTGTGCCATCAAGGACCTTGCTGAGGAGGCATCTGCCCTTTCGTCCAAGTCATTGATTAACAAGTTAAACAATACTGGGCCCAGTATTGAACCTTGGGGTTACACCACTAGTGACAGCCCCCCAGACAGACCCTGTGCCATTAATTATGACCCTCATCCCATTCTTCATCCAGTTCTTAAACCACCTCTCTGTCCACTCACCAAGTCCATGCTTCCTGAGTTTGCATATGAGGATATTGTGAGACAGTGTTGAAAGTCTTGCTAAAGTCAAGGTAGATAATATCCACTGCTCCGTCCAGTAGTTGTTTCATTGTAGAAGGCAATCAAGTTAGTCAAGAATGATTTACCTTTAGTGAGTCCATGCTGGCTACTCTCAATCACCTTCTTGTCATCCATGTGGAGAGAAATGGCCTCCAGGGTTTCAGGTGAGTCTGACTGGACTGAGTTCTCTATGCACAAACATATTCACAGGGACAAGAAAGGTGAGAACAGAGTGCTTCAGATGACATTATGAACACTGCAAATCCTTTCTTCTAAGCAATTTTTTTTGTGTGGCTTCACTACATACATGGTTATGTCCTTTTTCCTCATTTGCTTACTATGTGCTGTTTCAACTGGATTCTGTATAATAGGTAGCGCTGTTCCTTGCCTCCTCCTAATATCTTAACAGATAAAATGACTATTTATTTTTTTCAGGACAAAGTCAAAGGAGTTAATTTAGGCTATAACAGCAAGAGAAAAGTGCTTATTGAATCAGACGCTGATCTCAGCAGGGAGAAGGTAAATGAGTTCCATGTGGTAATTTAAAAATCTGTTCCTTATTGTTTCTCGGCTGTTAGCTGTGTGCCCCTCAACAAGGCCTGTGCTTGACTGTGTGCTAATTGGACCCAATAAGCATTGGTAAGAAGGGTCAAAGACCCAAAGCCTTAGTTTGGATCTTGGCCCATGATACAGGAAAGTCATGCTCTACTTAGCACCTGGCAAATGAAACGCTTATATGAAGCCGAGAACAAGAACAAATTATTTCAACCTGGTTATAAATATGTTTTGGCTGGAATTCTTTCTGAAATACTTCTATTGACCATAGCAGCAGGATTGTGGAAAATCCATTTGTGGAAAGAGTTGCATGATACCCCATCCAGTCACCACCAGAGGACAGGCTCAGCAGTTGTGGGCATGCCTTCAAGTTCTTTGTTCGTACCTTTGAGAGAGTTACTAAAAAAACTGTTATAATCTTTAGCTTAGATCATAATGCATGAGCCAGAAAAAACCAGTGCTTTACTTTTTGTTTCTGCATGGAGTTTGTGGAATTGGCATTTACAACAACCATCTTATCTCATTAGATTTTGAAGCCATCAAGAGATGATAAATATGGAATCCCATAGCACCAGTTTTGGAGCTACATTTAAAGAGCTGAACAGTATGTGATGCCAACCTGAATAAAAAGATTCCCTTTGAAATATTGTTGTAGTCAAGTATTGACTTAAGGATATGTGTGAGGATGTTACACACTCCCAAAGATCAAGAGTCATGCAGACCTAGTGTTATCGTGTTAGTAAATATAAGGACACAAAGGGTGAATTAGAAGATGGAATTTTGAAGGGATAATGGGCTTAAGACTCAGCTGTGTAGCAGCCAGTGACAGGATGACATTGTGTATATGTACGGATTCCAAAAAGTGCTTAGTGCATGTGAACTCTGCAAACTCATATGATCCAATATTTGTTCAGCCAGCTTCTTTCTGCCTGCCAGGTGGGTTTGTCTGTAGTCTCTGATTTCTCTACAACAATCTGGATTTATGCATGTGTTTCCTCTTAAGAATATGGCTTCAAGAAATAGTTATTTTCTCATTAAAGTTTCAAGAGCACAAAATGCTTGTTTAAAAACAAAACCGTTTTCAACATTTTCACACGTCAGTGTAAATGTAAGTATAAGAAAGGTGAGGAGATAAGATTTACTGTGCCCCTTTAATTTGTATTTAATACATACTGCTCATAAAAGATAATGCTTACATTACTATAATAATATAATTGATTGAATGAGATGGTGAAAAAAGAAGGGCCATTAATTACAAGCACAGTAAAGTTTTATGTCAGTTCTCCGCTTGAATTTATTGAATGGAGGAAGTCCTTGCAAGTCAGAGAGAAGCATTTGGTTTTGAATTGTGTTGGGACTAGAGGATAAACTAAAAAGTTGATTCCTATTGTACACTTCGCTGGCCAAGGCACAATTTTTAAAGAACCGTGCCAGAGAGTTCTACCTTTTTCATTTTGTTTGCTTAATTTAAGGTAGCAGTAGGTAAAGTTTTTAAAATAAATGTATGTCACCAGACATATACATGGTACCTTGGCTAATGAGCCCTCTGTGTCTCATGGAATGGAGATATCTTTTATGCTCTCAGGTACTGATGTGGACACAAGTGTAGAGCTGCAATATAAGCTACAGCAACTAAGAGAACAAGTAGGTAGACATATTATTTTCAGGTTTTTCTTTGACTAGAAACTTGGGGTATGTAATAAATAAAATGCAAAAAGTATTAATGGTGTTATATATATATATATATTTGTGCACATTGTCTGGAGACTACAGACTCTTTTATCAAGTCAAATGTCTCCATATATACATTTTAAGATCTGACTGAATCATTAGATCATCTGTTTGGCCATTAAGAGATCAGAGGACACATAATTTCAATCTGTTATCTTTTACTGAATCCAAAAAGTTAATTTTGCACAGCAGTCAGAAAGATACCCAGCCAATATCAATAGCATATGTGAATCTTAACAGTGATTTTAAAATTTGTGTTCATGCATTCTTATTGATTTTCTCTTCTACATTCTCTCTCTGTCACAAGGTCAGTTATTCCTTCTATTGAGTCAATTGGTCCTATCAGAGAGCTGGGAGATCATCTAGTAGATGCCAGGGATAGCTTCATCTAAACCAAACAAATGAAATTGTGCAGGATGCCATGTTAGGTGAAGGTAGTCCTGGGGATACAAACAGCCAAAAATCATCCTGTAAGGGCTTTAAAAAGCACCTTCGTGGGATCAGCCACTTAGCGCGGAGCCTAGGAAATGAAAAAAAAGGTGTGTGCTGAGGACTTCCCTGAACTGAAGGATACAGAAGAGAAAAAATACGAGAAACTTCCGACAGAGTGACAATTAAGGTACCCTGACAACCAATAGGATGGAGAAGCCCCTATGAAGCCTGGAAAACCTTTGAGACTAGAGGAAAATTTATGTGGACATGTAACGTATTATAGCCAAAAGGGATGTCTGAAGGTGACAAGTAGTCAGAGGATTTTGAGTAACATCCTATATTGTGGAAGTTAATCATGCTCCAAAGGGAAACAGCATAGAGAAACAATGCTTGTATTCATTGTTTAATGTGAGAGGGAAGGTTGATTGAGATAGCACACAGCCTCTTAGCAACACAAGGTAATTCTTCACTGTGTTCCGTAATTATGTGCCATAAATGTCAGTCACACTTCATGTTACCTGTAGTTAACTGCAATCCACCTGCATGAATCCAATATAAATTAGCCGCGTTGTACAGCTTGGTGTTAAATATACTTCAGAATAGGGTACATCTGATTGCCAGTGGAGATGGGGGGAAACATCTGTAATCTCATCCCATAAATCTCACCTTCTTATCCTGGAGCACTCTTAACCACACTTCTGCATAGCTGTAAATTTTTGTCCTTGTCTGTCTGTCTGTTGAATCTTCTGCATCGTTTTTGCTTGTACTGAGTGAAAAGAATTCCTCTTGAGGCAATGGCAGGTCTCTGCTTGTAAAAATGACAGACTATTAGAAATGCAATCCATTGTGTAGCAAGGGAACAGAACTTTTGACTCTAGATTTCCTTATAAATTAATATATTAGAAAATGTCGTTATCAGCAGGCTGTTTATGACCAGAAATATTTTCTTATAACTTAGTACTCCTTATATCTTTAGACTAGACACTTGTAAAATAGGCCATTATGTGTAATAAAATGAACTTAATGAAACTTTCATTTGGAGGACATTGAATTCAACAGACTTAACTTTGACACTGACAAATCTCTCACAAGAGATGATTTGCATGGAAACCACTGGGGTCTCATTTTAGTTCCTTTAACACACCAGAACAGTGATTTTATCATTTCAAAGTCATTTATATGAGCCTGGAGGTAAATGGCACAATGGCAATGCTCAGGATTGGAGCACTACATCATCTGCATAAGTAGCATAACTTTCACTGCTGTGATAATCATTCTCACAGCCTATATCATACATAAAAACATGTTTCAATCAGGAAAGAAAAAAGTCTAATTGATCCATTATTTCCCAGAAAGACTTATCATCATGGAGCACATGTTTATCAAGGTTAAAAAAGGACTGAAAGGTATGGTTTACTGATTAAGTATGGTATGCTGATTATACCTTTTAGTAGGCCAGATGCTTCTCCTACAATTTTTCACAGTTATGTACTACAGACAAGTAAGGAGCAAATACAATTAACTAATAAATTCATGTCATGTAATTCTCTTTGCTGCAAGAAAAAACAATTTGTAGGATCTAATTAATATTCTAAAATGAAAACATTATGTGTCTCGGGTAGACTTTGGATTCAAGTTTTTATTTGAAAATTGTTAAATTATAGTCAAACAGACCCACCTAGCTAGTCGCAAGCGCACAAACAAAAAGGGAAAAAAGGAAAATCAGTGCAAATGTATAGCCTCCAAAGTAGAAGGATCAATACCCTCTAATGTTAATATGAAGGGTTAGATTTATTAACCAGCTATATATCTGAGAAAGAATTTATGTAAATACCCAACCCCTATATTGTAAGGATTTATATTTGAAGTTCATCTTTGCAAAAATCTATTACAGTAGGCAGCCTCTTTACTTAAAAATGCTCCCTAAAGCAGTGACATTTTTGTATAAATCACTCATAACAGATGCAGAAACTGAAATGGGATTTTAAGGTCATGACGACAGCTTTTCAAAACCATCCAAATTCCTTTGTTTAAGGCAATTTAGGTGATATTTTTAAAGCTTTTTGTGGACCTAAGAGTCACGTGTTTCATGGAAGCTAAGAGCTTCCTGTTGTACTCCAAGGTCTGTTTTTTCTTCACTGGGACAATGAGGGACATTCCGAGCAAAACCAGGGATCTTTTGGTTGGCTGAAGAACACAGCAGTGGGTAACAGAAGCATGGCAGGCTGTAACTCATATGTGCTGATGGACCCACTCTTCCAGCATTATCCTAGCCAGGTCTGTGGCTTCACATGTCCTTATCTCAGGCCCTTCTGCGTGCAGCATGTATTTGCAATGACATCACATGAAGAAACTCAGGTAAATGGTTTGTTAGGTAGTATTCTCAGTATCTGGGAAAATATAAAAATACCAGGCTTCCAAAAAGAAAAAAAAAAAAGAAAAGAAAAGAAAGAAAAACCACCAAAAAACCCTAGACGAACAAATGCAGAATTGCCTTCACTGGCAGGCCAACTTCAGGTCACATGGTTTAAACATATCTTTGAATGATGATGACTGAAATAAATAAATAAGAAAACAGATAAATAAACATGAACCAGCCCACATTTCCAGACTGTGATGAAAACAAGCATAGTCACACAACACGTATAAGGCTAAGCACCAGGCACCAAATAGGTGACCTGGGATGTTTGGAGAAGAGACAGCAGAGGGAAGAAGAGGGAATTGTTCCAACTATTTTGATTTCATATTACTAACTCCGCTGTTAAGTTCTCTCTATTGCATCTATATACCTTCAAAGCTATGTCGATCTTAGTGCATTAATTGGTCCTAGTATCTGAGCCTCCCAAGTACTCATGCAGATCTCAGTGCTCTTAAATAGCGATTATAATCAGTACAACTGTGGTTTTAACAGTTCTGGTTTCCTCACCTTTAGGTAGTTAAAATCCCTGACAGGATTCTTCAGAATTATTACCCTGCCTTGGCTTATGAGCATACATGTGAGCAGGTTTGCCACTGACGACAGCCTCTGCTTGAAAGAGATGGATAAGCCAAGGTAAAACAGAGGAAGGAAGGATATGTTAATAGTACTACCAGGGGAATGTTCCCCCTCTACCCATATGTGTAATCTGCTTGCTCTAGCTATCAGTCATTTTTCCTGTGCACCACTCCATAGTATTTAGTTGGAATGAAATCTTGCTTTTTGAACCTGTTATTGTCAGTCACTGCCTCTGCAAACTGACTTCAGGGCCTTTTTTTTTAGATTTCAGACCTGTGCTGATTTTTACTAGAAACTGGCCCCTCATTTGATGCAGCACAAACTTATCAGCATGGATTTCCTTAAGTATTTTCTTAGACTATTATTTCCTGTTTACTAATAGCCCACCAGCACTTTGACAACTGTGCAAAATATGTACACCATATCAGGTAACCAAACAGAAGTATTTCTGATCATGTTTCTAACTAGGAGATAGAAAGAACTGGCACCACAGGAACCACTGACTCTGTAGGGAAAGAACAGCTGATTCTCAGATCCACACCAGATTGCAAAGCATAGCTTGAGTCTTTGCATCTTTAAGCATTAACACTATTTATGTTATTATTATGTTGTGTTATTCAGAAGCTGTAACAACCTTTGGGGATACCTTGCAGTGCTTGCTGAGACAAAGCTGTTTGTGAAGCCAAATGGCATCATGCCTGAGTAAGACCTAAATTTGGACAGATAGTTATAATCCTGTAATTCCTTAGTTTTTGCCTTGAGTGCCCACGCTAGGAGGTTCAGTACTTATATTAAAGACATTTCATTTTGTCAAGGTGAAGGGTGTTCAGCCTGCTGAATATTTTGCTTAAGAAGAGATTTACTTTCTCTCTCCTTTCCTGGTTCCCTGCCGTTTCCCCCCTGCTGATGGATGATCTTTCCCTAGCGAAGGTATTTTTCCCCAAGTGTGAAATTGATTCCAGCTGACAACAGTGTGTCAATCACTTCGCACTTTTGTCATCTTCAAAGACTCCTCTTCCCCTTATTTAAATTGTATTTTCATAATTGAAAATTGCTTTCAGATGACTTAATGAATTCCTTTACTCTATTGAAGGCTGAAAACAGATGAAATACTGAAGCTTTCAGATTAAGGGCACTTTTATAGAGAAGCTTTAGCAGAAGCTTCAGCAACACCAGCAACTAATTTTCTGCATTAAGACATCCCCACTAAAGAAGTAAATCAGAGCGGTAGAAAATGGCATTTCCCACCAGCACCACTGCAAGAAAACAAGTCCTAAATTAGGTTTTGACCTTATGGATATACTTCTAAAGCTTCTGGAGCTGCCATAAATCCCCAAACAGCTAATGTGATTCATTGATCAACTGGTATTTGTATTCTTTCCTGTTGATATAGTGCTGCATCTTCCATTGTGGTATCTCTTTAGAATGATAAGGATGGCCCCGGAAAGCATAAATGCTGATGGCAAAATACACTGTGTAATCTCGATTACCTATCCACAGTTAATCTTACGACAGTAAGTAGAGGAAGACATAAACTGTTTTCTCATGATCATACCCCTGATCACCGGAGCTTGAAATGTGGACTTGTTCAACAGAGTAGCAGTTGATAGATGCAGCTGAACTACTAAACCATTTGAGTCTTTGCTTTTAAAACACTATATGCAAACATCTGCTGAAATTTATGTGTCATTTATTCATGTAGTTTATTTAAAAGTAGCTTAATTCTTGAGACCTCTTTTGTACAGAAGTATGAACTACAGTTTCATTATATTCTAAAAATAAATAGCAGTGTTTATATTTGGAAATCAGAGTTTTTTAAATCTTAATACAGCTTCTTTTGATGGCTTGTTTTCTTCTTTAAAAACATGGCATGTGTTGGTTGGCATGTACCGGTGAGCTTCAACTCATGGTTAAAAGCCAGTGCCTCCTGGATTAGAATGAGTCAGACTGATTTACCAAGCTCACTTATCTATATTCTCATTCAAATGCAAATCTAGAATAACTCATGTAAAGCAATGAAGTTTCCCCGGTTTTGTCCTGGCATGCATGATGTCAGAAACAGGACTACTGTGTTTGTATGCATAAATCCCTTTGTCCCCTTAATGACCTGGATTTGCATATCCCTTGGTAGCAGTATGGACACACTATTTGTAGTTTGGTCCTTAGGCCTCCACGGTGAAAAAAGTTCTGAAAAAGGAGAGGGGAAAATAAAGTGTGTAGGTGAGCAGATAAGACATAACGCACAAGTCCCAATAAGAACATAATTTTGTAGGGAAGTTTCCACTTGAGATTATTTTACCATCCCCTGACTCAACAGAATTATATCTTGGTTTGTAACAACCACGTTAGTAAATGTATCTTTAAACCACCATGGTCCTCCCAATATGTGTGTCTGGTTCAAATTATCTGAGCTGAAATCACAATCATGCACAACACCTCAGCTCTATGAAACAGGGAACGCTAGCACTTATTTATTTCACATTTGTCATGAATAATGATGTGATAAAAATAGTCTGGATTCTATGATGTAAAGAAACTCAGGATTATATGCAATTTTTGGGGGGAAAACAATTATTAATATTTTGTATAATATAATGTATATTTGAGCCAGGGCATCCCTGGCATATGAAATTAGGTGTATGAATGACCTGTGGACCAAACTGAGATTGATGAATGATGACACATTGGCTTTCTATTATCTCTCATTTTATTGCAGAAAAGATCTAACAACAACAACAACAAACCCCCCCACCCAAAAAAAAAAAAAAAAAAAAAGCTGTCTTCTTCTATAGCACAACTGTTATGGTTGAGAAAGCTTTAGTGGCTCCAGGCCATCTTTCAGAACATCCAAGTTGCACAGTAGTATAATTTAAGGCTATCCTGTGATACCCTTCACATCACAACATATTTTTAAGGGAATGCTAGCGCTGCCTGTATTGAGAGAGTCCTTTCCTGCTAATATCCAATCTAAACCCACTCTCTTTCAGATTATCTCTATTCCCTATTCTCCTGTGACTATATGCCATTATGAAAAGTCCCCCTCCAGCTCTCTTGTAGGCCCCTTTAAGAACCGAAGGTATTAAAAGGTCTCCTGGATCCTTCTCTTCTCCAGGCTGAACTGCACTGTCTCAGCCATTCCTCATAGGAGGAAATGCTCCCATTGTTTTTCATCCCCATTCTAGACAAGTGTTTGCCTTTTTCCCTGCAGTGATGTTGTACTTAAATGGATCTTTACTTTTTTCATTAAACTGGAAATGAGTGACAAGTACTGGGTCTGGTACTGAGACCTTTCTTTAGGGGAGGAAATAAGATTAGCTGTTCAGACATGTCCAACTCCCTGGGAAACTGGTGTCTTTAAGTATTTAGCCAGGACAAATTATCCTCTGGAAAGACCTGCCACTTTCCACAGACTCTGAATCCAACTTACCCTGAGTCTTGTGCTAACGCAAAGAAAGCTTCATCACAGCTAGCCAAATCCCCTGATTATTTGACTAGGACATAACAGTACTAGTCATGCACACTAGTGCATGCATCCATCTCGGTCCAAAGCAGGCAAAATCATGGTGTTTCCTGTATTTCACTGTGTTCTTACCAGTTTTTCAGATGCACACTATGTTGGGAAACAGGAAAGCTGATAGGAAATGCTAATCAGACATTCTACAATAGGATCTGGTAGATACAATTCCTGACCCTGCATATGTTTTTTGTCAGTGGAGAAATAAGTTCATCTATCTTGAGTATTTTGTGCCAAAATTGTGATACTAAAAAAAAATTGTCAAGAAGGAAACCCTTGAGTTGTGAAGCAAGGAAATCAAGTGGTATGAAATGCCATGTTACTGGGGCAGTGTTGCTAAGATGAAATGGACTGTGAACATTTTTAACTATAAATTGTTGCTCCAGAAAAGTAGCCTCATTTGCCAGGCTATTTGGGAAAAAAGCATGTAAGCAATTTTTCAAGTCATGCTTTATGTTGAAGCTTCAACAAAACTTTAAGAAACTAATGCATTTAACAGAATCCCTGTGGGGGACAAAAAAAAAAAAAAAAAGGAAAAAAAAAAATTTGAATATTTCAACTCATATACCTCTTTAATTCATGTATCATTCTCACTATCACTGTAGCTGTGGCACTGATCTGGGGGATCTTATGTTCTCTTACTGCAAAAGTATTATTTTGAAATAATGAAAATTAGAAGTCAAATAATAGTGTGAAAAAGAAAGATAATTATAGTATTTTCTAAATTTTTTTGTTCCAAAATGGATAACAGCTTCTATGTTCTTAGAAGATTTTTTTTTTAATTCTACAGAAGAGTTAAATACTGAAAAATAGAGCTTCTTGAGCAGTTTCATTTCACTTAAGGACTTCCTTCTGGCACCAGAAAAAGAAATTTATATAGGCATGGATGATCACTTGTTACAGATATGAATATGAAGCTAGAAAGGGCAAGAAAGATTATGATGAGAAAAACCTTTTAAAATAAGTTAGTGTGGAAAACTGGGCCAGTCACAAGTCATGGATTTTCTTTTGGATTGATGTGCATTGATTTGTATATTATGAAATATTGCTTGCACCTCTAGAGAAGAACAATTATAATACAAGTTACAATGGATGTAGTTTAATTAGAGAAATGTAGATTGAAATTTTTTCTAGTCAGAAGCTTAAGGGAGCTAAAGAAGGTAGAAGGAAATATATATTAGTATCACTAATGCTTTTCAAAATAACTTACAGGTGACAAAAAGCCTCTGGGTGGAACAAAATTTGGGGTTCTACTGCAACATGGGAAATGACATTGTGGTTAACATTGATACTTAGCTCCCTTATTTTATCTTGAGCTGTTGTCTAGTTCAACTACCTTGAATATGAAGAAAAATCAGATGTATACAAGGGAAGTTTCTTCCTAACCTCAAAGTTATTACTGGTAGCTATAATTTTAAAATCACATCACTTTACACATTTATCCTGCAATTACTAGAGAAAAGTTATGGATTTACAAGATCTATTAAATTTCATTAGATCTTTTTAACCAAACTTTTCTTGGCTATTGCTTTATTTCCCTTATATTTTATATTCCATGTATTTCTTGGATGCTGAAAAATAAAAAATGAGAGAAGTTTTTCAAACTGTACAAGAACTTTCAAGCTATGTAGCTTTCAAACAACTTTCATCTACTGCCATAATATCAGTTGTGAGGTCTATTAATGGCATATTTATGTTGAAATATATATACCAATATTATAGATACTAGTACACACTGTACATCCTATGTATGTATATAGCATCAATTTTTTAAAAGAAAATTGATTTAGAAGTGAAAGATTCATGATTAAAAGTCTTGTATTTACTCCAATTTCTTGCATTGTGTGTGGAACATAAAGCCACTGAGCTGATAAAATTATTTGAATCATCATCTTTTCCTAAATGAAGAAATAATGGGAAAACAATGGGAAATAATTTTCCATGATGCAATAAAAATTCATTGACTTTTAATCTGCATCCTTTCTTCCAATAAATGTATTCCATTTTCTAAATCAGCAGAATGAAAGAGGACATATCTTAACTGCTATTTAATTTTAAGGCTATGCTTAGATGAAGATAACATTGTTTTAGTACCCTAGTATGCATCATCAGCAAACTCCCAATAAAGGCCTCTAGGCATTTGGAGAAAGATTCTCTTTTCATTTACATCACAGAAAACACCATTCATGAAAATTAATTGAAAGGAGAATTTAGTCCACTGAACATAAATCCAGTTTATGAAAAAGGCTGTTAAACCTGACAATATGAATTTACTTCAGGATGAAATTCATTAGATGATATTTCAACCTGATACAGACTATTTATAAATTACATTTTATCTGTTTGTGTTTTATTACTTATTTTAGAAAATGTCACTTGAATGTGGTTAGCTACTCTAGAAGTTAAGTCATGGCTGTATTCTGTCACACTCTGGCAAAGGAGATTCTTCAAAGTAAGTTTAAGAAAAGGCAAGGAATTGCCTAAATGTTCAATCATTTTCTGAGAAACTGGTATAAAAAGTAAAATTATTCCAATCTATTCTCAGTTCAGCGTCAAATCTTGTATTAAGACAATTTACCTTTGAATACACTTTTTTGCAGGTTGGATGCATTGTATCCAGTTTTAGATTTCTACACAGATAAGCTTTAGAGTCCATTCCTTTAACAGAGAGAGAGGGATAGGTACCTCCTAGAGAATGCTGGCTGATCCTACCATAACTGTGTTGGTTTTTTCATCAGGGACCTTCTAGATGTGCCTGTTTCTCTCTACCATGTGCCTAGACAGCTAAGTGGTTTAGACTAAACTCCTACCTAAAGTCAAGTGAGATTAATCTAACTGCTAGTATTTTTTTTCCTGAGCTTGCATTCTGCAACAGCTAGAGATTACATCAGAAACATGAAAATCATATGAAAGGCAAACCTAAGTGATCTCTGCTTTAAGTAACATGCATGTGACTGCAAAGATCAGACACCAGAAATCAAATCAATAGGTCTTTTAAAAGACTCAAGATTTCTAAGTTAGTCTTACAGTTAATTTGGTTTTGCTCCCTGGAGCTTGATTTTCAAAAGAGAATTTTCAATAGGATTAAAATATGGAATTGACAGGATAACAGCTTCCAACCACAATAGTTCTAGTAACTAGGTGCTGGGGATTCACACAAACTTTCTCTTTTGTTTTGCTGTAATGCTACAAAAAAGAATAATGAGTAAGTAATAGTGCGTTGAATAATTAACCCTGGCAGTCTAGGAACTTCAGGAAGACTAGGAATCTTCTGTCTAGTAATTTTGTCACCATCTGAAATCATTGACTTAACCCAAAGCTTGTTTGTACGCTTGTTTGTTTTCCGTGTAGTCAATTAATTTGCCACTGATGACAGTAGAACATGAGAATTGACACAAAAGAGTATGAAAGGGGATTTATATGTCTGTAATTCATGGCACCGAAAGCACAATGGAGGAACAAGTGCTTCTCTTAAGAACAGATACAATTGTACGTGTAGTACTGTAACTGACCACACATTTACCCTAGTTTAATAAAATTTGGACTCGCACAGAATAGCATATCTGACTGAATGTACACAATGGAGTAATTACATTAAGGAGAGTAAATGTAAGTCAGAACTGGAAAGTAATGGATTGGATTACAGTGTAATCAAACAAATTAAAGCCTGACAAGAATGTGAAGGTGAGCATTTGGATTCATCAGGACAGTAAAATTTGAAGTGGAAAGTGTGGAGGATGCACAACAATGAAAGAGAAGGATTTTTAACAACACAAACACTTAGGATCAAAACTGTGCATCAAATTAACCTACGGACATATTATATATTATGCATTTTTCCACAGTCTTGTTAATTAAAAAATTGTCTCTGACATTATGGGAGACATTATTTCCTTCTGTCTGCCATTTAGTAAAATTATACTGTTTTCAATATACTGCTGCACTGTCATGTTTGTGTTTGCTCGGTCAAGATTCACCCAGTCTGAATTTCAGGAATCCTGTAACTGATTCACCTCCTTCTTAACACTCAACACTATGAACTACCTTTTCTCCCTCTCATGCAACAGCAGACAAGAAGTCTAGAGTCTGCCTTTAGAGAGAATGAATGCCAGAAACTCCTTATTGCCTGAAGTTACTCTTTGCTCTTCCTAGCAGTTTTCATCTATGAATCTGAATTGTAGCCTTTTCCTGCTTTAAGGCCAAGTACAAAACGTTAAAGGGATGAAGTACGAAGAGTGAAACTTCAGCTGCAGGTGATGAGTCTAGAGGGAAATAAGATTAACCTACACAGAAAATAAAAAATGAGAAAGACTGGGTAAGACACAAAGCAAGACTGTTTCTGTGGATTAAGTACTAAATGAGACCAGGGTTCAGCCACAACCAGACTTTCGGGATAATCTTTAATTTGTCTCTCTGTTTCCCTTTACTAACCTAAGCTAAATCTGTCTGCAATTGTCTATATAATACTTCCCAAAACTTGATTTTTCTCTACTGTTCATACCAAAATTTTGCTTGTGCTTCAAGTCCAAAATATTGTTGCTAAATTAATCTCTCTCATTACTTTTGTTGGTTGTAGAGGTGGTTGGGAAAAAGATAAAAGGAAGGGGAAGAAAGCTATTCATCAGCTAAGTTAGTTTTCCATGACCAGGGTGATTGTCTTTAGTTTTCAGCGGTCTTGGATCATGAAAATCCGTGTGTTGAATGACAGCAGATGGCTATGACCAGAGTCAAATCCAGGAAGATTATGGGAATTCTTTGGTTAAAGGAAAATGGAATTCAGTCACAAAATGGCACCTAATCAATCTTCTCATTGTTTAGATGGCCATGAAATCACTTAAGTCTCCAACATTTTTTAAATAGCCCAAACTTAAAAGAACTCAATAGACACTTCTCACAGGTTTAGATCTTTCCCAATGACAATTTTCTCCTGAAACAACTTTCACTCAAGATGTGAGGCTAAGTCACTTATTCCCCTCTGTAAGACATGGGACTAAGAGCTCAGCAGATCTGAGTCCTGGTCCTCAGTTCTGCTACTATCAAACTGTGAATCTTCATCACCTCATGTCTCTGAACAACTTTTGCATTTTAATTACTCTCTTCTCTCTATCTCTATTAAATCTATTTGCAAGAGTGACCTACTGAAAATGCCCTAAGCATGTAGACAATGATCTCAAGTGGACACTTAAGTGTAACAACAAAATAATGAAGAGTGTTCCTGAACTATATTGTTTCTGGAAGCTTTTGAACACCAACTTTTGGCTCCAATTTTCCTGTGAATCTTGATTTACTGGGGACAGAGTAATTAATTACTTAGGCAAACATAAATGTTCTGCATCCAAACAATGACATCTGGGTGCATTTTTCTGAGCTGGTCTCTATCAATGACATTGTAAACAATATTCGGTGATAGTTAAACCAGTTGTTTTGAGACTAATCCTGTTTGGGTTATGTTACATTGTGAAGAGGTTTTTTTTGGTGGGTTTTTGTTTTTTGTGGGGTTTTTTGGGTTTTTTTGGTTAAAAAAAAAAAATTACCAGGCTGTAGAAAACAGACATTTTGAATCAAGTCAATGGTGAAATGTCTATTTTCCCCTAAGGATAAAAACTATCAAATATGTTGCTTTCTCCTGTAATTAATTTAATAATTATTGCAAAATATTTATTCAGATTTATGAGATTGTATACTTTGCAAGGAGGTTTAATGCTTTCAGAGTTACTTTCTGGAGTTTATTGTAAATATATAGTTGATAACATTCGTGCCCATATAAACAGTATTGATTTCAGCCTCTCGCTGTGGTAAACTATTCTAAATCCTCTTTTTCTATTTTTTTTTAAATACAGTAACATAGTAACTCTTAAAACCTTCATAAAAGCAAATAGAAGGTAAACACAACTCTACTTAAAAACAAGTGCCTTTATATATGCTTGTCGGTCTGGAGCATAATGTTTGAATATTGTGAGAGGAATAAGCAGTGGGAAAGGAACTCTGTAATTTAAAGGATAATTCTGGAATGTAGATCATATATTTTTGTAAACCTACTTATTCTGATTCTGCAATGCCTCTGTGATTCCTCCACAGCCAGAGCAGTACTAAAGGGTGAAAGACACAACACACAAATAATTGCCAGTTGTCTCTTGTGGGATCATCTAGATTGCAGGCAGTTACTTACAGATGTTATGGTGCAGAGACATCAAGACTGGATAATTAATGGTATTACTGGCTTGATGACTATGGTTACTCACGGCTAAGTTTATGGATAGTTTAGAGGGATTGGCAAAGCAGTGTGAAGAATTAAAATTGTCAGGTGTGTCATCCAGGTTAAAAAAGAAATTTTTTTCTTTTAGCACAACTTCTATTTAAACCTTGCCTTGAAAGTAGCCAGGATACAAAGCCCTTGAGAACAATTAAATGTCAGCAACAGAAAACATATCCTGCCTTAGATTTTTCTCTCCAACATGGAAAATGAAACTGGGATTCTCCACTGGAAGAAGTCCTTCCAAGGCAGCACCGAGTCCCTTCCTCAGAACCTTTAGAATCATCCTTTGGTGGACTGACCCTCCAGACCATAAGGCTCCCAACAAACTGGTGTGTGGATAAGTCAGACCTGTTACAAGTTTAGCCCAGTCCAGAGATCAAATGAAAAGCTGTTTTTCTGAGTATGAGGTGGGAGTGGCAGAAACCTGGATATCCGTACTACCCTTGCAAGAATTCAGGGATTTTTTTTTCTTGTGCCCTGTGGTAGTCACATATTCCTGTGAAGTAAGGCTATGTAATCTAGCTCCATGTCTGATGGAATGGTTTGAACAACAGCAAAGGGCTAGAGCTTGACATGTCAGAACTGAAGTACAGGACTATGACAGATAAATTTGCTCTAAATAAATACGTGTGGGCAGTGGGACAGGTAGGAGAAGGAAGGCTTGCAGTTCTTGAAAAATTACAAGCCAAGTGTCGGCAAGTTATTTTATAAAGAAACTCAATTTATAGATGCCTCCTGTATAGCTCAAAAGGCAAGGTTGGGGGTTATGTTTTCCAAGAGTCAACAATCCATTTCTGCATAATATTCTTTTGACTACAATTAATTTTGAGATTTAGAATTAGAGGTGGGAAAATAATTACTGGCATTACTTACTCATCACTTCTGAGGTGTCATTGTAAGCCCAGTTCATAACAATTCAAAATATTTAGTATTGATTTTGTAGTTACCTGTAAGTGGTATGAAACATAAAGTAGAGTTTACTTGCCAACATGTTCTGAGTTTGTTTTGTGGTGTTTTTTTTTCTTGGCTACTGTGCAGCCCACCAGACAAGACTGGAGATTGATTTCTGCTGAGGTCTATAATTTATACAAGCTTTTTCAATAGGTATTGGACACCTGTCTGTGGTTAATGGTAGAGTTAAATCTTATAAGAAAAGAAACTAGGTTGCTGATTTTAGGCCTGAATTCAATATTTCCAGCAGAGAACAGAGTGAGCTTTGTTTCATGAAAGTGCAGGCCTTGCAAAAGTAGCTGTAGGTAGAAGTTTTAAAGGTCAGTATTTGAGAAAGACTTTAAAGAAGAAATAATGAAGGGTTGACTCTATTGCATTTAGAATCTAGGTTAAAAATACCTGTATCCAAGCAAAAAATAAACCTGGAAAAAGGGCTAATCTTACTTAAAATTTACAACTTTTTGGGGGGGTTTGGAAAGAAAGATTAAAGATGAGTATATTTGCATAGTCGAAATGGATTTCACACGTCTTGGCATTATCTAATAGATCAGAAATCTAATATGCTGAATTCCAACAGATTTTGAAACAGTCTAATGCTGGAGATACTGCTTCACTGAAGTTTTAATCTACAGTTATATGGTGAGTGGGGAAATTTGCATAGTGCTAAATCTTCATCCCTGACAGGCAAACATTCCTTTGTTTGAAAGTTGTATTTTGAATTGCCATTGGGAACCTACTCATATTTTGATCTAATTGCAATGGCCTGGATGTTAAAAAATCTGCCACAGTGAGGCTTACAATGAGACTACAGAATTGGGTGCAATAGTCTTCAAGTACTTTTTGAAGTCCTCTGAAATCAAGATGCTTCCTCTCTGTCTGAAACCTGGATCACGTTCAGTGTATCCTCAAAGACCATGTATATCAGGCCATGCAAAACTATCAGCACCTTGTTTACATTGTTATTAACTGATACTTCTATTTTTTCAACCATTATAGGAATTTCTTTTTCTTCCAGGGATACTTAATTCCCTCATCCATTTTCTATACCTCCAAGCTGAAGAATGTTGCAAAGAAAAACCACAAACCATACCAGCACCACCAATCACAGTAGAGACTAGGAGATAACAAGAAACTAATGTGTTCACAAAGTAATCTGACACTGTCATGTATCAGTTCTTATAAAAATTCTGACATTTATCACATCTCAACCCACTGTATTCCACCTGGATTCAAAGAAAAGCCTCTTAGGGAGGAACTGAAGGCTGCATGTCTCAAGCTCATTTCCATTGAATAACTGAAATGTTGATGTACTCTGCTGCAGCGTGAGTGTATATCCTGAATTTATATTCAGATCTCTGACAAAGGGCATTTTGAATATCCAGTCACATGCCATGATAAGGCTTCATCTATTCAAAGAGCACTCCTGTGGCATCCTTGTAGAAAATTCGGTTCTGCAAGAGGCTAAAAATTCAAAATAGAGACATGCAAAAGTAACTTTAAAAATCATTTGCTAATTTTCAAGTTCATGATTGTGCATTTCTGAACATTATCATATTTATGGAATATTTTCCCATTAACACGGTGAAGTCAGGTGTACTGACTCATATCAAGAGTTCAACAAGTGTCCATCCATTCCGTGGATGACTACCTCCATGAAGCAGTGTGTAGAAGAGTGTTTGCGCAATGGCTCGTGGGATTGCCACTGGATTGCCTTACTTCTCTCACCTACACACATGTACCACACACCATGTTCCAAGGACTTTCAAACCAGAACTGAGTTATCTGTACCGAGTGCTAGCATCTTGTTCTGTCTTTGTGCCCTGCAGTGGAAGAGACAGATCAACTCACATGGAAACTATTTCTTCTGTCAACTTTGTTGGTCTTCCCTACCATTTTTTTGTTTTACACCATGGCCAAAGCTGCCCTAGAAGCAGTCACAGACCTCAAAGTACCGAGACGACAAGTCCTGAAGTGTAAATGGAAGTTGAGTTGAAAGCCCAGATGTGCAAACTGCATCAGTTATGACCTCAAAACCTTGAGAACTGCAATGTTACAGGAAAAAAAATAAAACAAGCCACACTGAAAATTCTTTGGATTTTACACATGCAAATAAAATGGATGCAACTGCTATTATCAAAATGAAGTGCAAGTGAACAAAAAAAACCCGTGTGAAGACAAAGGAAAAAACTCACTGGGAGTGAGTTGTGAGTATAGTTTGATGTTTAAATTGCTTGAGCATCCTTCACAAGGTAAAGAGTGATAAAACATCAAAGGCATCTACAGTCCATTAGTGTTAAGCTAAAAATAATCCAAAGAACTAGTCCTATAAATAGACGTATTTTGCAAGAAAAAAAAATAATGAAAGCTACTCAGAAGATACATTTCTGGTCAGAAAATATTTTTAGCTGTTTGGTGGAATAAGTAAATGTTTCTCAATTACTGCATCCTGCGTTAGGAATTGTCTGTTTTGTTCACATTCCCAGATATGCAACTTCCAAAGCAATGGACCAGTTGGAGTGAGAGAAGAGATTTTCTGCAGAACTCACAACATTTGGTTTTGACCCATGTGGGTATGTTAGACACTCTGTA
>VWZG01001768.1:185879-211196 GCA_013396735.1 Grallaria varia
ACTCTGAATATGTATTGGAACCCACTATCCTAAGACAATTTGACATCTTTTACTGATGATACAACCACATGGTATCTAGCATGACAACTCTTCATGCAAGAATTGACAGATTTAACAATATATGTGTAAACACATGTCCAGAGTGAAGACAGATGTAATTTAATTTTTTTAATTTCAAAGTCATAGCCTAAATACTGGGAACAGAGATTTCAGAAGCTTAATTTTCACATTATGAATTGTTCTATATTTTCATAGTTTGGAAAGGAATAGAGCAAATATTTTAGTTTGGGGGGGAACTGAAATCCATCTGTGACTGGGAAATATAATTGCACTGCTTTACCATCAGAGTAACATCCCTGGAGTCTGTTATTGGAACTGACAGCAGAGTTGAGCTGATTGTACTTGGAATACACCAAATGACAAACACCACTTGCCTTGGAACTCTATAACCTATTTATTTATGAGTAATGTTAAAGCAAAGTCTAATCCTCACTTTCCCACCTCTCCAGCAGGGGTGCACTTTGCCCAGTATTTGACTTGTGAAGAAATTAATCTCTCTTGCCAGTTTTCTTGTCATGCCGGATTTCCTCCATGATCTCTGTCCCACAACCCATCTCATGAAAACAAAATAGACAAGATGCAGAAATAAATGTGATGTTTGGGCCTCACCTGAAACAGGACTAAGAATCACTTAAATAAAAAATTTCTACTGCTAGAGTTTATATTAAATTTTCAAATGGGATATATAACTTTTCACAGCAGGTTTGAATACAGCTGATGGAAGTGATGAACTATTTCACTCAGCTCTAGCAGTGACTATCCCACTGTACATGAGAAACATAACCACAGAATTAGTTGTGCAAAATCCATGAAGCTAAGTGAAACCTCAGACATGCGGAATGCAAATCGCTCACCTCTGATGAATGCTGTATTCACTTGATTGATTTTAAATGGCTGTGTAAGTGTTCTCATACATGTTGAACCTGTATTCAAAAAAAATTAAATAACTCCCAGTTGGATTTTTCTGGTGTTACACTCTAAAATTGAACTTAACTTGAACAACAGTTTAAATACCTTGGGAGGTAGTTCATCATTCCATGATCTTAATTTTAATTCAGAACCATAAAAACTAAAGAAATGTGGATGACACCATCATTTTGAACAGTGTCTCATCTAGGGTATAAGCCAAATTTATTATACCCAGTATTATTCCAATGACTTCCATAAGATATAAAACTGGCATGGTATTTTCAAGTGTCTTAAGTACATGGAAATTTTGATTTTAGATTCCTGACAGTAATGCATAACCAAACCATCATTTTCCATCTCTTGGCAGAGTGGATATTGTTCAACATATTTGTCTTTTTCTGGAGTAACCTTGGAAAGGAGGATGCTGTGAACTTTCTCCATTCACGCTCTCTGCATTTGCTTTACCTCAGGGTCTGGATTTGAACATTTAAGACTTTAAATAGCAAATTACTGTCACTTCCTCCTTATTTATAATTTGATGTGTCTATGTGTCTGTCATTAAGCTCACTAAGCCTACTGGACCTTTGGTCTTTCTACTGTTACTGAACTTGGCCAAAATACCTCTTGGTACACTGCATCTTTGGCATGTAGCTGATCTCCACTTGATCTGAAGCTTATTCCAGTTTAAGCAGAACTTGTTATTCTGCTGCTCATTTAAACAAAAAATTGATTTTTTTGGTAATTTCATTTAACTTTCATGCTTCAATTCTTATTCTCTAGGACACAAATGAAACAGGGCTTTATAAATCAAAAGTCAATATGATCAAGTAAAGTTCAGAAGTTACCCAAAAAATCTGTGATTTGATGCCTGTGAAATTAGAAGCTTGGAAAGATCAAGTTAAATCAAAGTCATTTCCTGTACACAGAAACACGGGGGAGTATGAGCTACCCTCACTCTCCTCCACTCACTTCCCTCATCGATATGTCAATACCTTAATTTAAACCCAGCAGAACTGATGGCAGACTGGCCCCACATACAGCTACAGAATATTCTCAGTTGGATGGTTGTTTCTTCAGCTTTTAACATATGAATCACTTTGTTTTACTCCTCACAATCATCCATGTACTTTCACTTTCACCATGTCATATCAAGTAATAGTAAAGGAGAGGGGAAAACAGAATAAAAAAAGAAAAAAAAAAAAAAAAGGCATAGATGTTACAGGTGAGTTATGATATTTTAAGCCAGATTGTAATTACTGTCCCAGATTTTATACCTTTGCTAAATTGAGGGGAAAAAAAAAAGAAAAAAAGGTCATAAGGCTCTCAGACTTTCCTCTGAGCCTACCTATATCAAAGATAGAAGATATACAAAGAATTTTGTGCTGTGACCTTATGTTAAAAGTACAATAGAAAGGTCAGTGTGTGAGTGAGTGCAATTTTAAAAGCTTGCAGAGAAGAACATTCATTGAATTTCTCGTCAAAAGCTCATCATTTAACAAGCATTAAACTCAAAGAAAGAATTGCCTGCTGTTGGAAGAACTTAACCCAGTGGTATTCTCTTTCTTGGACAATTTAAGACTTCCCTTTTCAGACATCTCTCAAGAAGCTGGCACTGTCTGATTCTGATGTAGGAACTGTATTTCCTCCATTATGTACCTAACATTCTGAGATAGCTTCAATAATACAGCCTAATGTACCTCTTTATTTCCTTGAGCTACAAACTGGAATACCTGTAAGTAAATTACAGTCTCTGCCACTAAAAACAAAAAAACATTGATTATTTAGAAAGTGTTTAAATATGTTGTGACACTCCTTAAGACTCTCTGTACATATGGAATGGAGAATTGGTTTGTTGTTAATTTTTAAATTAATAGAAATCAATAGTGAAGAAAAAGTAAAAAAAAAACAGTGTCGTCAAAACTCAGAGCATTGTTAGATTGACTTAGAAGGGTTTGGAGGGTTTGAGATCACGACTTACTAAAAGACATTGCACGTTACATGCAGCCTTTAATTTAGGAATTTATCAGTGGCAACACTGGAGCCATTTTACCCCTACTGTATTAGTGGCATCACAGGACCATTTCCACTTTGATAAATAAGAAGAAAATTCCTTATTCAGCTGGAACAGAAGAATAAATGTTTCAAGAACTTAGGGCTGGAAATAATCCAAAATTTCCAATTTATGAAAATAAGATGTTTCAGAATGTGATTTCATTCAACACTGCAGTAGGACTACAACTGCTTGCTCCACACAGAGAGGGGCCTAGAAAAGGTGGCCTAACCAAAGCTCATCTCCACCCTTCACCCGGTTGGCGAGCCGCAGCCAACGGGACAATACCTCAGCCTTGGCCATATTGACTACCGTCAGTGGTCCACTCTGGTTTACAGTCGGGAGGTATGGAGACACACCATCCATAACGCTGCTGATTCCTTTGAGAATGCACGCAGAATCAGTCTGGAGGAGAAAAGACAGCACAGAAAGAACCGTGCCTCACCAACACCGCCTATGGAGACTTTCTGCTGTGCCTTTTGCAACCGGACTTGCCTATCTCATATTGGCCTTTTTAGCCACCAGTGCACTTGCAGCAAGCGTAGGTAGAGCCCTTCCCAAATCTTCATTCGCAAGGCCTAGCCATGATGATGATGATGAGGACTACAACAATTTGTGTCAGTTTAGGTGTTGTGAGAAGTCTCGCCTGGCCTGTAGCCACTACCCCAGTGCAGGGCAAGACTGACATAAATGCAGCTCTGTAATAGTTTGCTCTTGAAAATTCCACAAGCTCCCAAATGGTACTGACTGTTTTTCTACTAGAAAATGAACACTCTCAGTACAGAATAATTCAAATGTTTAAAGTTAGTTGCTTAGAAAACTTTAGATATCCTGGAGTGCCTGGTCTGATCCCAAGAGGGCTTTTGTGTTCATATGGCAGCTTTATGGCATAGAGGAATAGGGAGAAGTTAAGCTGGGAACATATGGTGTGGTGTGGGAGATGGTGTTTTCATTTTTGTCTTTGTTTCTCACTACCCAAGTCTGTTTTATTTTGCAATAAATTAAATTATTTTTCCTTAAGTCTAGTCTGTTTTCCTTTGATGGTAATTGGCAAGGGATGTCCCTGTCTTTATCTGAACCTGTGGGCTTTTTCATCTTTTCCACTGTCGGTGGATAGGTATAGCAATCAAATAACATTTGATTTTTTAAAAGTTTATTAAACAATAATGATTTTTTAAAGCATATCTTATCTGTTGCAACCCATCTCCTTGTCATATGTTTGCAATGGAAGAAACTCCTCAGGGCAGACTGACAGTATTAAGTCAGGCCTTTTTGTAACGCTGCAATAAGAATGGAAAACCGCTGCTGTACTTCTGAAGAATGTTGCTTTTCAAGACGTCAAAGATATTCTTGTGCTCACAGGTCATGTGTGCAGACTTGTCCTACCTATGATAGATGTTTTCAGTGACCTTGGGTAAATTTCTTAAAGCCTAAGAGTGTAGACACTTCATGACGCACATAGACACTAACTTTAACCTCAGAAATAACGTTTCTTCTTCTTCTGCCTCCTTAGGGTTCTAAATGGCTGTTAAAATCTGATCTTACTGTTATGTGCCTCTATTCACCATCTGGTAAATGATGATGAACACTTTTCTCCCATCTTTTTTTTGGTTGATAAGGCTATAATCAAGTAAACTCTTCTGTTTTGTATTCAAGGTTGAGCTGAGACAAGGGTAAATTCTGCATGATGCAAATGATGCTCATCTTCTCCCTTTACCTGCCTTCACCTTAAACTACATTAGTATTTTTCAGAAACTTGTCTTTTATCTTCTCTTTGTTCAGTGACAGTTCAGCATCCTGGACTGGGGCTTCAGGTAACTATTAATTAGTTTTAGAATCACCATGATTGAATTAACTCATGTGTAGCCTGTGGCCAGGGATGGCAAATCCTACAATTGCTTAGTGTTAGGTAAAAATAAGAATAGTAATAACAATAACAGCTAAACAGATTCTACCAGAATAAGTGGCATGACTGGATTCCTGAATCTGCAGGGCTTGAACAGGCTCTTTCAGCTGACCTGATGCTCTAGAGCATAGGATTTTTATTTGCTTAAGAAGACATAAAAGGATTTTTTTCCTTCCTCTTCTTTTTTACCTTTCATATACAATTTTGTGACACAGATAGAACTGGAGTGTCATTATCACAGAATTATAGAGTCATAGGATGGTTTTGGCAAGAAGGGACTTCAAAGATCACCTAGTTGCAATCCCCCTGCCATTGGTGGGGTCACCCTCCACTAGACCAAGTTGATTGGAGCTTCATTCAACCTGTGAATTAAAAGCAAAAAAAAAAAAAAAAAAAAAAGGAGCAGGATGGCATATACCTCAACACAGTACTGTGCTATGTTAAGGGTCTTAAGATGAGTTTAAAACACATTTACATCCAGTTTAGGATCCTTATACAAAAGTTACTGGAAATGACAACTAACCACTCTGTTTTATAATAAATTGCACCCATTTTGTGCAGGTCAAAACAACATCTGACAAGGCAACGACAACTTGTATGCAGAGCAACAAAGAATCAGGCTGATGGTATCAAAATATTTCAGCAAGTTAGTCTCTGGTGTGGCTGAGCTGTGAGCAGAGCATGACTGGAAAGAATCAAAGAGCATGTCTGCACTTTGTAATATGGATAGATGAGAATATCTCCAAGGAACAGCCTCAGACACCAGCTCCTAGAAAATGCATTTCAGCTGCACGTTGCCTCATTAGCCAAGTTAAGAAGCAGACCTAATTGCATTAAGTCCAGTCCCTGGCTAATGCTTCCAGAGACTGAGATTTTTGTGATACAATGCACATCCCTTTCTGCAGTGTCACATCACATAGTATGGCGATACCAAAAGATGGTGTTTTACACTTTTTGTAAGAAATGGAGCAAGAGGCTATGTAAGCTATGAATCAAGCAGGAAATTTCATCCTGTGAACAGTGTTGAGGGTTGTCTAGGGTTTAATTTCATCTTCTTTGGAATAAAGGCAAACATTTTTTAGGATTCCTGAAAAAGTCTGCTTTGACAAGAACTGACAGCTTAATCCTGAGTTTGCTGACTTCAAGGGGCAGCCAGAGAGAAATCATCTGTGATTTTCTTAATGGAAGATTAGGATAATATTTTTTAATCCTGCTACTGTTAGGAAAGCCTCTCTAACAGGTTCTACCTTCTAATAATTTCTCACTTCCTTAAGACTTTAGATAAGTTCCTAGGAATAATTCTACTTGTTCAGTAAGACAGCACAGACCATTCTAAACATAAGTAAAAATTTGACTTTGATGAAATCAGAATGAGAAAGGCAGGAGAATGTTTGGGGTTTGGGGTGTGTTTTTTTTAATCACATTGACTACTTATTTTAAAGGAAACCTCTTACAAAAGAACAAAGGTGGGAAAATATATTAAATGTTTTTAATGTTCATAACTAATACATGTATAGCTCAATTTTGCCTTGAAGTCGGGAGGAGTACACGTTAGAACTATGGGGGAAAACTGTAAGGCATTTTCTGAACGTCATTGAAAACCTCAGTAAAACGGTGCCATAACTTCAAGTTTTTTAATCGACATAAGTCGGTCTCTTGGTGGTTTGAATCACAAAGACCCTGAAACTGATTGATGCTGGTGACTGCCCCCAAGTGCAAGGGCCTGTGCCTGGATTAGAACAACCCTTGGTACCAATACAGGCTGAGGGATGAACAGATTGAGAGCAGCCCTACTGGGAAGGACTTGTGGGTGCTGGTGGATGAGAGGCTGGGCATGTGCTGACAATGTGCTCTTGAAGCCCCAAAAGCCAAATGTGTCCTGGGCTGCATCAAAACCAGTGTGGCCAGCAGGACCGGGGAGGGATTCTGCCCCTCTGCTCTGCTCTCATGAGAGCCCACCTGGAGAGCTGCATCCAGCTCTGGGGCACCCAAAACAGGAACGATACAGATCTGTTACAGCAGATCCAGGGTAGGGTCACAAATATGATCAGGGCAATGGAGCACCTCTGCTGTGAGAAAAGGCTGAGAGAGCTGGAATTATTTAGCCTGGAGAAGAGGAGGCTCCAGGGAGACCTTTCAATAAAGGGAGCCCACAAGAAGGCTAGGAAGGGGCTTTTTACAAGGGTGTGTTGCTACAGGACAAGGTGTAATGGCTTCAAACTGAATGGGGATCAATCTAGAATAGCTACAAAGAAGAAATTTTCAATAGTGAGAGGAGTTGCCCAGAGAGGTGGTAGAAGCCCCATCACTGGACACAGTCAAGGTCAGGTTGGACGTGGCTCTGAGCCACCTCATCTAGGTGAAGATGTCTCTGCTCACTGCAGGGAGGGAGGTGGATTAGGTGACCTCTAAAGGTCACTTCCAAACCAAACTATCCTGTGATTCTATGATTCTGTGAAGTTACTAGTCATAATTCCACGAATTTCTCTGTGTCTGGGTTTGGGCTGGTTTTGTTTGTTTGTTTGTTTGTTTGTTCGTGGGGGTTTTTTTGGAGAAATTTGGGATTCCTAATCTTGACTTTCCTAACATGAATAATGCATCTTCAGTTTACAGATTGTATGGAGAAAAAAACAACTTGCCCATCTGACAGATTTAACAACTAGAACAATGGCTAACTTATTCATTTGATGTCAGTGTTTGTTTTCAAGAGAAAAGCACACACATCACAATAATTATCCTATCAGAGCAATGAGGCTTGAAAACATTCACTGCCAATTTTTCAGTTAAAGCTGCTAACTTGATTAACCTGATAGCATTATCATGGACATAAAACTGAAGAAAAGATCAAAAAACTGAGCTACAAGTGTAATTAAGGAAATGTTGCTGTTGTAAGATAGAATATACATTTGCAGCTTGAAAATGAACTTTCATCTCAATTCAAAGTTCAGAGTTTTTAAACACTTGTGTGAATCCTCATGTATCTCTCTTGCAATAATAATCAGCTTAGGAACTGTGAGAGCAATTTCTCAGATTATAAATCTCTGTGACCAGAATGTTTATTCTTAGCAAGTTTGGGGATCTTTCTTTTTGGGGAGGAAGTGAGTGTTGATGTGTATGTTAAGAATGAAGAGTGGTACAAACTGGCATTAAAGTCCATTGGTAAGGACTTTGTATCAAAGCTGACAAGCTTTAAATTTTTTATCAGAAAGTTTAGATATATAAATGTGTATAGTTGCACAATAAACTCCCATTTTTATTATTTTTTCAATCTGAAAATGATGTTAAGTAAAGATTTAACTGTATGTTTTCCTCTTTTTAAATCTGTTTTTTATTCTAAATTATTTCCACATAAAGTATAGAACCATTTGCTGCTTGTATTTGGTAACTTCTTCAAGGATTCTTCTACTGCTCTCAATAACACTGTTCAGTGGTGAGTTAGGGGGTCTTGACTATTACATTTAAGAAGTTTCTGAAAGTTTCCCCAAACCACTGAAAAGTGAAACTTTAGGCTTTCATTAAAAGCTTTGCTAAACCAAGGTTTTTTGTTTGTTCACTTCTAGTATATCTGGACTTAACAAGTATGGTTCTCTGCTGCTTTGGGGAACTCAGTCAGCTGGCTGGCATAACTCAAATACTTTGGAAACCACAAATAGTCCAAGTCCATGCTCAGTCTGTAGATAATAGCAGAGGAAAAGACAACATTCCAGAGTGTTCCAATACCATATGGCAAAGAGCATTTTCTGCTGGTATGCACACATTTAACTCCAAGGAATTTGCAATTATATTCAACTAATTAACTTCATTTATTTTTAACCAAGCTGCCCTTTCTCTTAAAAGGAAAGGAAATTCAATCTCCACCCACTGTGACTACCATTTTTATTATGTGTGTAATTGTTCAGAGAGGAAAAGGGATTTTAAAGACTATCTACTACCTAGTAAATATGCGTACAACAAAAGAGGAGAGGGAGAAAGAAGGCCAAACAAACTTTTGCTTAAATTCTCAGTTTCTGACAGATACAGATTGTCCTATTATCACCTGTATTTCCATTTAGGGTCATCAGAGGAAGAAGTACAGACTTAAAAAGATAAAACCTCCTCAAAGAGCCAGAGTATGAACATAGCTGTTAGCAGCCTCCCTTCCCATCCGCTGTTGTTGACAACATCCAAGGTCAGCACTATGTATGTGAGTATGCTTTGATGCCAAATTCTATTCAGGTACTCCTTTTTTTTTTTTTTTTTTCTTTTTTCTCTTGCACAGGCAGGAGAAACTCCTCTCCCAAAAGTATCATATTCTCCTTGTCAGAGTGATGCTTTAGGTTTGTCTGTGGTATTCATGGACTTAGTGTTGGTCTGCTCTTGCCATTTCTATTTATGTTATTAAAAAATTCTTCATCATTGGGATGAATCATTGTGAGATACTTCATACCACCTCTCTGGATGATGGTAAGAAAAGCTAATAAAGCACCAGGACAAACACCTCCACCAAGGCAAGGTGTAAGTATTGGCTTTATGGCCCACAAAAGTCTCTATTTTATAGATCTAAACAGATTTTAAGTGAGAAAAATAGGAAAAGAGCCATGCAGTGGTTGTGTAGGACTGAATATCAGGCATGTTGAGATTGTGGAGTGCCACTATGGCAGAGAAAGCAGAAAGCTTTCTGTCCCCTTGTCTGTAGGAGTTGTCTAACCACACAAATCTATTTTTCCTACTACACAGCTGGATGATTTTCTAATTGTCTACAGTTAGGTAAGGAACAATCTGTCAATTCTGGGACTGTGCAATTGTTTCTGTAGAGTAAATACAGAATCTGGAATGTTAGACTTCTTTGGCAAGCACACTCATTTTTGTTCTTCTATTCCGGTTTATTATTATTTCTTCCATATAAAATCCCATGTGGCTCCTATTTTCAGAAACAATCAGTTTTGAGAGATGATGCCTCCAGTTTGGACAACCCTCCTTTAAGGAAACTGCCAAGGCCTGAGACCTTCTGAAGATCTTCCATCTTGTCTCACCTAACTCAGGGACTTTGAACTCAGACATCTGCTGATAAGATAGGTATCCCAGAATCTCTTTATAATCAAGGCAGAGAAACAGGCAACTCCAGAGGGCAATTCATCTGTCTTATATTAGAAACTGATTTCTGAAAGAAAACAATCATTCTCTGAAATTCTGTACTTCTGTCCATTGACTTTAAAACTAGGGTAACAAGCTCAAACATAAAAGTCTAACAGTTAGAGTGAGTTAGGCAATGGCACCTATGTTAGGGACCAGTAATGCTTATTCAGACTACTGAGATCTCTGTGATCTTAATAAGGCTGCCTATTTTTCCTTGATCTTTCTGCATTCCCTGGGAACTTGAGAGTATAATTATATAATACAGATAATCAAGGGACAAGAATGATTGAGCCAAACTGACGAGATACCTGTGGCTAGAACAGGGGGTTGCTGCAGCAGGATCTTGGGAACATGCCAGGAGGACTGAGGATTTCTAAAACGCAGGACTTCATGCACATTGCCAAACAGAGATTTCTTCTCACTGTCTGACTGATGCAACCCAGGTGATACAGCCCATCAGTGTGATAGGTGAGATCAGTAAACAGTCCCCCTGAGAGGATCTGTGCTGGCATACAGCACTCGGCTGTATTGTTTCATGGCACAGATCAGGGCTTCATGAAACTGCATTGGCCCATGTGAACAAACATCACTTCAGGTGACATATTTATGCCAACTGTGAATGGGCTCAAGAATGAGCACAGCGAGGACTGTGCAATGACAGACTGAAGAGCCTGAATTCCCAGCTTGTCCAACTCTCAAATGCCAAGTCTCTGAGGAAGGAAAAGGAAATCTAGGGTGACATGGTAAAACTGGAAATGTACAGTCTGATTTTTGTACTGTCCAAATATATTTGCATACGTATTCATACCAATTTTCAAGTGAATTGTAAGAGTTCCTGTACTTCAGTTGAATTATAATCTCCCCTCTGCCATGAGCTACAGAGTGCTTTGGGCGGCAGCCTGTCACATAGCCCTGCCAGGAGAGAATTCTCTTTGGGGGATAATGATAACGTTTGGATAATGGACACTGCATGTGATTTGGTATGCTTACTTAGCATGCTGGGTATGTAAAGGAGTCTGCACACAGCTCACTTAAACTATTTAGCTGTCTTCATTTGACTCATTAAAATCTCCACAGACTGGCCTAAATTGTAATCCTATCATGATTGGTGGCAAAATGTCCGTGGATCTCACTCTCTCCTTTCCAATTTCACTCTCCATCACTCTTTCTCAGTCTTACCCCTGTCAGCACTTCTGCACCAAAGGAAACAGAGCTGAAAGCAGCAGGATCTTTGTCCCCTGTTTTACCACTCAATGTGATGCACAGATGGCTTTTTCTTTCACTCCCTTTCTCCCTCCTCACACAGTCCCAAGAGAGTAGTAGGAAGAGGGCTGTGTTCAGCCTGTGTGTTACAACACTTAAAATGGACTAAGGATGGTCACAGTAACTAAATTTAAAATGAACAGTTCATATTTTGTGCTGTGCTGGGACAGTCAGGCCCTAATTCCCTGGAGCATCACAGGAAATAAATAGTCACAATGGTTAACTTACTCAGCTCTTGCTGGTGGTCTAAATATTGCCTCTACTTTGCTCCACAGGCAGTACAGGATGCCAGCCCTTAGTAGCCAGGGGTTTGAATTGCTATTTCTCTTCTGAATTTAGACACTGTAATTGGAGTTTCATTTCATATAGAAGCCAGAATAGGCAGTCTAACCACAGCCTTAAATCACTGTCTGAGCTGTTCACTGCTCTCCTGAGGTTATTAGATGCCATAGCAGATGGCCTGAGGTACCAGAGGAGAAACTCCAATTATACCCTCAGGGCCTCTGATAAAACTGACCTATCATACATTTCATGAGACCTTCACATTAGAGTGTGTAACCTCAGGACTGACTCAGACATATCTGCACACACTTTTTTTTTATTTTTTTTAATGTAGTTTTGCCTTGAGTCAAAATGAGCAGAAAACAATGTTCCCTCAAAATATGAAAAATCTTGTTTCCATCTCAAGTCGAAAAAGTCTGCTTTCACTTAAATAAAACCAAGAATTAAAAAAAAAAAAAATAATATTGAAAGACTGAATCCAATGTGTGCAAATCGTAAATAGTCTGCTTTCATCATTTGTGGAGCTAGGGAGGCTGAGAAGGAAAGAGAGAGGCCAGAAGTGCTGCCAGAAGGCACATTCACCATATACTACTGCTGGATGTCCAAGTGCCCCTAAAATTAGGCCAGAGGGTTAATCATGACTGAATTCAGCAGTGACAGCTGACATGACTTCATCAGTGTTGTGTGTTTCTTAAGATATCTATTTCCTTCTAGAGTTGTGCTTATATACTGTGCTGCCCTTCATGCTGTAAACTTTGTGTGTATACAAAAGCTTGCTTTAACAGAAGTTAATTTAATAAAGGGGTTAGAAAGCTGCTAATTCCTCTGTAAGGAATGGGTAACTAATATAGAAGCCATTCCCCAGCTCCCACAGTTTCCTTGTAGCTGTGATGACCCTAATATACAATTGAATATTACATTGGAATATGATCCGTTCTTTGCCTGACACAATAGACTCCACAGGACAATAATTTTCAAACTGTTACTTGAGCTTTCTTAGGATGTGACAAACTTGAGTACAAACCATCTCCAAAAGAGTTAGTACTGTTGTGTGGTCCATAATATTCAAGCAACAGAAACTTTAACAGGATGGAAGATACATCAAAGTGTATGTAATGCTTTGCCTACTGTCACTGAAGTGCACTACACAAAATATGTATTCACATCTTTGAAAAATATCCATTTTCTTCTAATATTTCTGGAAAACGGTTTCTAGCAAATGACCAATATAAAGGTGCTTGTAATTGTTAAGACTTTACCAGATTAAATTACTCAAGGAATAGTTCGAATCTGCATAATTCAGTGATAAGCACCATGTAAAAGATCAGAGGAACAAGGCAGACAAAGAGACATATATTTTCATACTGAAAAAAACCTATGGCTCTTGAAGGAAGCAAATATACAGAGAGCCAAATAGTGCTCACCTGAAAATAACTTATTTTACCACTGGAATGATTGATCTAAACAAAGTGAACTGGATTTTGTCTCAACAGTTTCTCAAAGTGTTGAGCTGGAAGCTGACTAAAGTGCATGGAAAAGTGTATATTAAGCAAATAATTAAATCTAACTGGGGAATAGCTTTTATATAGCAGATTCCTCAGGCAAACCACCAAGAAGCTTTATGTTGATTTTAAGTAACAGCTGCATGGGGGAATTATCAGTTTAAATAGAGGCTATTATTAACCTTAACTAGTAAGATCTTCACAGAATCACAGAATATGTTGAGATGGAAGGAACCCATAAAGATCATGGAGTTCAATTCCTGGCCTGTCACAGGACCACCTCCAAGAGTCACACCATGTGCCCCAGATTATCATCCAAACGCTTCTTGAACTCTATCAGGCTTGGTGCTGTGACCACTGCCCTGGGGAGCCTGTTCCAGTGCCAACCACCCTCTGGGTGAAGAACCTTTTCCTGATATCCAGCCTAATTCTCCCCTGACACAACTTCAGGCCATTTCCTCAGTCCTGTCCCTGGTCACCACAGAGAAGAGATCAGTGCCTGCCTCTCCTCCTCACAATGAAGTTGTAACTGCAATGAGGTCTCCCCTCAGTCTCCTCTTCTCCAGCTGAACAGACCAAGTGCCCTCAGCTGCTCTTCATACGGCTTCCCCTCCAGGCCCTTCACCATCTGTGTTGCCCTCCTTTGGACAATCTCTAATGGCTTAATATCTTTCCTATATTACGGGGTCCAAAACTGCCCACAATGTTCAAGGTGAGGCCGCATCAGTGCAGGGTACAATGTGATTTTGAATTCATCTCACTGTTATGTTTGAGTATAGCCATAATCAGGCTAGCTTTGATCTAGTTTCATGGTTCTGGTCCTCTTATCCAAAATCCTGACTCTGACACTGGCCAGTGCAAGATGCTTAGAAGAAAGGGCAAAAAACACATCAAAAAGCAGCCGTGGACAATGAGCCAGTTTGTGGTACACACAGCTCTAGCATCAGCAATGTTCTTCCTCCTCAATGTATGCACTGCTGAGAGTGCTGCTTCTCAGATTGTGAGTGGCAGAAGAATTTGATTTCTTGACAGAGCCCTGCTTCCAAACCTTTAGGCACATTCTTTTCCATTGTTTGCTTGAGAGCTGGGACAGCTGCAGAGGGTGGTAAGTCTGACCAACAAGGACATAGGCACATGTCACATTTTGCTGACCTTTGGACCTACAAGGATGATAAGCATCTACAGAGAGGCAAGACAGGCAACTGGGGGCAGCAACGTTTTGAACAGCATTACTACAATTTGCCAGAACACTTCTGTCAACACCTTCAACAAACATGAAATGACTCCACACAGATTTTGAAACATTATTTTATAAATCCAAGAAACAAGCCAAAAGCAGTCAAACTGATAACTGCTATCAAATCTAACTTTTGGACTCATGTTAAGGTCATTGAGACTTTCATTCTCCTGACTTCCATAGGTTTCTTTGAAGTCCAGCTAGCCCACTACTACCACAAAAACTCTTCCCTTCTTGCACCCAATAGGATCATCTTTTGTAATCTTGGCTTTTCCTGTGTCTCTGGGATCTTCCTGTACTTCCTATGCCTCTGGTCCAACAGCTAGATTCATTATATTTGGGAATTTGCCACGTAGCATACCCTTGCCTTCTGCAGACATTTGGAACATGCTGGCTCTCCAGAGTTTTAAACAGCCACATTAAAATGTATCAAAGACATGCATATCAAAGTACAGTCATTATGATTAATTACTCTAGATATCCCCTCAGGGCAATTAGGTCAGGAGGACTACTGCACAAACATTCAAGATGATTCCAATACCCGAGAGGACAGTCAGCTTCTTGTAATCCTGGTATGTACAAATACCATAAATCAAGCAGGCACATGCTAGAAGCCTTTTCAACAAAGACAGAGCCACATAAAGGCATTAATTATAGAATCATTGCTCGTAGTAACAATCAGAATTTGCTCATGTCTTCTTAAGGTATTACAATTTTTTACCTTATAGTTTATCTCAATTGTTAAAGTTAAGATTTATACCACTATTCTGTAAGCTGATTTTAACACAAAGATATCTTTGCTTTTGGGAAGATCCTCAAAACATTATATACAGTCTTAGAATGTAGAAGTTTTTGCTTTAAAACCTGAATAATTTTTGCTGTATATACACCCAAAACCTCTCCAACAGTGCTGAGATAACAACATATATGGCTTACTGAGAATCAAGTCTATGAATAAAAAAGGATTAGGCAGGCAGGCTGCCTGGCTCTCAGGATTATTAACTAAAATATGGTTGCATATCTTTAACTGTAAAGTACCAGTGTATTCCACCATGGCCCATTTCCAGAAGCAATAAACATTTTTCCTACTAGATTTGCAGTACAGTTTTCAGGCATATATTGATATTTGAAATTCAAAAATATCATTAATTTTCCTGTTAATGTGTTCAACCTCTTCTACATGGAGAGCACTTAAATAGAATAAAATCAGTGGAATGATCCACAACTGGTCAAGATCTCAGATGGATGTAATTTACTGCATTAAAACTGGACTGCAATTACTAAGATCTCTAGTCAGAAACAACAAATAATTTGAATTTTGTGTGCCTTTATCATTATTAGGGCTTTTATATACAGGAAAAAAACATGCTGCAATCTGCCATATCTATCCAAGTTATATGCATATTAACTCTGGAAAATGGAGTCAGTATATCCCTAACTGTAATCTATTTATCTATCTAGAACTGAATACACACATACCAAAGCAAAAGGGTAATACTTTCCACTTACAGACAGAAATGCTCCTGTCTATTTTCATGGAGTGGAACGGAGCTTGGCAGAATAACTTTTCACTTATTTTGCTTCAAAATACTTCTTTAGTTTTGCAGAAAGTTTTACAAACAAAGATTTATATTTAGGTTTTTCCATCCCTCCAGTGACATTTTGTCCTGATTTATGGAGAAATTAAATATCTTTCTAAAGGTCAACCACAGACTTTAAAAGCAGATCCTGCAGCTCTTTTGGCCCATAATGAGTGCTAAAGTCAATATCTGGTGAGTGTCGATGAGAAAATATTCTGCTGACATGATACATTCTTCCTCTTTGGTTCACATGAGTGTATCAAAACCTTCTAAATGTAGCACTCAAGATTTCATGTGAGAATTGTACTACACTCACAGTTGTTAATTCACTGAATCACGGAATGATTTAAAACAGAAAGGTCCTGCAAAGGTCCTCCAGTATAACCCCTTCTCTAAACAGGGCCATCAAGGACTGGATAGCTGAGAGATATGTCCAGTTGAGAGTCCTAGAGTGTTTTAGTCAACTGCTTTCAAGTGTTTGTGGTTTGTTTTTTTTCTTAATGTCCAGCGAGACATTATGTATGTCTTATTATAACTTGTGTCTGTTGCACCTCATCCACTCTATGTGTAAGCACTTTAGTTTTAACTTCCCACAGTTACCAAAGAAATCTGGTCTGGATCAAAAGACCTCTGAATGGTCGTACATGGTACCTGTATTAGAGATGAAACTGGTGCACTGTTAAAGGGATGGTTTTGGACGGAGCCAGAACACAAGGTGAGGTAAAGCATTCACTCGGATGTTCACTGTAAACAGATGTCCTGGTTTAATCCCACCTGAGGAAGAGAATTGGAAAAAGGTAAAACCTGTGGGTTGAGATAAGAACAGTTTAATAACTGAATAAAAGTGAAATACAATAATGATGATAATACTACTACTAATTGTAATGAAAACGGAGATAACAAAAAGAGGGGAATAAACCCCCAGAAAAACAAGTGATACAAAAAGAAATTGCTCTGAGTCACAGGATCACAGAATCAAATGGCTAGAAGGGATCTTCAGCTAGATTGCTAATGGGACTGGACTTCCATCTAGTCCCTGAAGGGTTTTGGGTTTTTTTGGGTTTTTTTGTGGTGTTGGTTTTTTGGGTTTGTTTGTTTGTTGGTTTGTTGGGTTTTTTGTTTGTTTGTTTGTTTGTTTTAGGGTTTTTTGTTTTGCTTTTTCAATTGTTGTCAGTTTGGGTTTTTTTCTGAGATTCCCTTGTCAAACCATGACATTCTAGTCTCCTGACAGAAACAAGATTCCTATTCATAAATAGGAATAAATACAAATAATGTCTGCCAGTATTAGTGAGAATGTTCATCAGAAAATGCCCAGGATGGAAATTTTGCTCTATGGAGTGGTATCACCTCCAAAGCTTTGCCTGTTTCTTCAGCACCTTGCTTATTATAGAATCATAGAGTCATTAAGGTTGGAAAAGACATACAAGATCATGAAGTCCTACCTTTGACCAAATACAACCAAGCCCACAAAACCATATTGTGAAGTGAAATGTCATGTTGCATTTCGCTCCTGTATTCCAACTGCAAGACTGAAAAACCTGGTGCAGCCNCTACTACTAATTGTAATGAAAACGGAGATAACAAAAAGAGGGGAATAAACCCCCAGAAAAACAAGTGATACAAAAAGAAATTGCTCTGAGTCACAGGATCACAGAATCAAATGGCTAGAAGGGATCTTCAGCTAGATTGCTAATGGGACTGGACTTCCATCTAGTCCCTGAAGGGTTTTGGGTTTTTTTGGGTTTTTTTGTGGTGTTGGTTTTTTGGGTTTGTTTGTTTGTTGGTTTGTTGGGTTTTTTGTTTGTTTGTTTGTTTGTTTTAGGGTTTTTTGTTTTGCTTTTTCAATTGTTGTCAGTTTGGGTTTTTTTCTGAGATTCCCTTGTCAAACCATGACATTCTAGTCTCCTGACAGAAACAAGATTCCTATTCATAAATAGGAATAAATACAAATAATGTCTGCCAGTATTAGTGAGAATGTTCATCAGAAAATGCCCAGGATGGAAATTTTGCTCTATGGAGTGGTATCACCTCCAAAGCTTTGCCTGTTTCTTCAGCACCTTGCTTATTATAGAATCATAGAGTCATTAAGGTTGGAAAAGACATACAAGATCATGAAGTCCTACCTTTGACCAAATACAACCAAGCCCACAAAACCATATTGTGAAGTGAAATGTCATGTTGCATTTCGCTCCTGTATTCCAACTGCAAGACTGAAAAACCTGGTGCAGCCCATTTGAAGCAGTTGATCTTTTCAAAGTACAAACATACAGACACAGAAGTGACTGAAAAGGCAGACCTAAGCATTCTCAGACAATAAGAAAATGTTTAGTCATATGCGTTATTATTAACAACAATTGGATCTCCACTACAGTAGTAGATACTCGTACAGGATTACTAAGATACAGACAGTGTTATATAGCCTTAACAAGGCTGGAGTGAAATATAGTAAAAAACATGTTCAATGACTCAGTTAAGAGCCAGTTCTGCAGGACTTTCCTATAGTTGTGGGAACAGGTTAAGGAAGCTGAGGAGGAGGAATGCTGATGTTATAACCTGTTATTTATCCTCAAAGATAAGAAGATAAGGAAAAGGCTCAGTATTTCCCAGTGGATGGCTTTCCAACGTTGCATAAGATTTTAGCAGAGGAGTATAGAAGTCAAGTTAATGGGCTGAGGATGCCAGATCCTCAATCAGATAGTAAGGTCTATACATTCTAGGAGACCATACACAAAGCCTGCGTAAGAGTGTACAGAAAAAAAGATAGTTAATGAATCTTGCAGACAGTGGAATTTTAAGACTGCAATATGAAACAAATAAATGGAGAAGGCAGTTCTGAAAACATGCTAAAGAATAACCTTCATAAAATGGTGTCTTACAGGGCCTACAAGATTTTAATGAGAGGTGAGACTTAGAAGGTGTTACTGCCTTCAGGACTCACTGCCTTCCCTGGAAGAAAGGACTGGTTTTAGCCTTGTGCTAATTGCAAGATGTCTTCCCACTCCAGAGTGTAGGTAATTATCTCCATACACAGAGTAAGTTGACTATCCCCAGATAAATAACAAGACATTATCCTTCTTTTCCAGGCAACTAATTAAACAGAGTCAAACTACAATAATGTGTGTACATAATTTCTGTATTTATTGTAGTTACAAAAATTAGTGTCAGGTGCCAAAAGGAGCAGGAATAAAGCATGGATTGTTGAAAGATAATTTGCTAATTATTACCTAAATATCTAGGAAAATATATTATATTTGCATGGTAAAAATGCTCACAGATCATCTATTTCTCCCTTAGATTTTTATAATCTCTCTCATTTCTCTTTCTGTCTGACTTGTTTTACATTATTGTGCTACACTTGGACCCCAAACCTTTAATCAAGTTAGGAATACAAAGTCAGTGGGTACTTTCCCAAATAAATTCAAGAAACTTTTTCATACATTTTTAAGTCAAAGATGGAATGTAAAATTTGGGGTTTAATGTGTTTAAATTGAAATTTGCTCCTCAAAATACCCCGGCCTCCTAGAATGCATTGCCAGGATTCCTCAGCACAGTACAGTGGATATAACCATCCTTAAAAGGAGATGAACTTATAGAATGAATAAATGAATGTCTGAACACTTAAAGGCACTTTGGGTGATGGTACAAATCATTCTTTGATCATTGGATAGAATGGCTTTTCGAATGAATAGAGCCTATCCAATTTGTATTTAAAATTAGTCAGAGAGAGGGGCTTTACATTCCCTGATTTTACTTGCTTCAGAAACCACCACTTTTTTTGTCCTCTCTAATTTTGAACTAATACCTGGCATACAGGCAGCTGTTCAAAGAACAGTGATCAACAGCACTTATGGAGGCATTTGAAACATGGACATAGAAACAGTTTTGCAGGAGAAATACCAGTATCCACTTTCCCCATACTACATATAGTTGTGTTCATAAACCTGTCTCAGCAGTACCTTGCAAAGGAAGGGAAGATTTTTCCATCCAATTACTGCATTCCTGTTCTCATTCAAAAATGTGATTGTGGCATTCAGTGGACTCAGAAGAAGCCAGTCATTATTTCAGGACCTCTTCAAACCATCAGCTTTCAGGGTTACATTGCGAATACCTCACAACAATAACTGGACAGCAGGCCTGCCAACATCTACCTGACGAATTGCTGACCTGAGACAATAAAAAACAGCTTTTAGAGTAGATTGTTTCTATATCTCTAGGAGCTTTCACATTCAAGCAGTTTAGTACTAAAGTTTTCAGACTATCTCCATGTGGAAAGTTTTGGAAACTTGTGATGATCCTCAGTCTTCCCAACAATGCAACTTCCTTGTGCTTACTATTTTGTTCCAGAAGTGTCAGTGTATACCAATATATTGTGAAGACTTTGCTTTCATTCTTTCTACCCAACAATCTTTTCACATTTCATAAACCCAGCTTTGAGTGTATCTCAAAGAGTCTAGTCTGATGAATAGGCTATATTTTCCTATAGATTTCTCTGTAAATGCAAGCATGAAGGGTGCCTCTTGTAAGCTTTTGGCAAAACAGTAATGTACTGGAAGAGGTGTGAGCATATGCTAAAGGAATAGTTGTTCAGATAGAACCATTTTCCCAGTTTAAATCAATGTCGTTCCATTACCTTTGATGAAATTATGTTAATTTATGCCACATCTATCATCAGAAAGCAAATATGTTTCATTTTAGTACAAAAGCATCACCATCTTTCATATGTCTTGGAGTCTGAAAGTACAAATGAGCGCATTAAAGGGATGATTGTGACCAACCAAATCAACAATCAGTATTGAAAATGCATTTTTTACAGTAATTATTGCTGGAGCATTAACGACTTAATTTCTCATTTTCCCCTCACCGTGTTAAGTCATTAAGTTCTTAGTTCACTTGAATAAGATAATGATATTTGGAAAAAATTTGTTTGATGATTCATCTTGATGCATAGGAGCAGCTTCTCATTTTATGGTTTTGCCAATTAAAGAAATATAATGCAAATACTAATAAAAGTAGTGAGTGAACATGTTTAACTCTTGCTTCAAGTTGAGTCTCAAAATAATTTGGATATCTGTGGTGTTTTTTTCAGCATTGCAGAAGTGGAAATTGGTATAGAAGTTACCATGGCCAGAAGAAACGAATCCGAATTCCCTTCTTCTCAGAGGGTTGGTTCCATGCCAACCTTCAACTTTTATTGCAGGTTAGTTTGTCTGCATAACTGTTAAAAAGTTATGAGGTCTAATTTTTTATAATAAGAAAGTAATTTTTCTCCTCAAGTTGTAAAATTGCTGACCCACTATTGAGTATATGTTCAGCAATAAGGACACTCTTGGGCAAAGCCTTGACAATTTCAGCTTCACAAGGTTGTGTAATAGAAAGTATTACACAATCTGGGTTATAATAGGCATCATTATCCCCTCTGACGCTGCACCTTGACTAGTTTTGTGGTGGCCAGTAGGGGTTAGATACTGTTAGATCCTGTAAGAAAGGAGATTTAGAAAGAGGAAGGAGAAATAACTACCCCTTTATGTTCCAAACCCATGCAGATAATGTGGTACCTATCACTCAGTGTAGTTGCTGGGAATTAAAAGGCTAAATTATTTTGAGTCAGATGTACTTAAATACAAAATTCAGTTCAAAAGTCTCTTTGAAGTACTCCTTGAGGTTTCTACATTTCTGAAAGTCTAACAAGTGTCCAGTTCGAGGAAGAATTAGAATACAGATGTGTCTTGTTAGTTTTGTCTTTGTCAAGAAATAACATGTTCTGTAGTGGTTGTCCCTTGGTATTTCTTGCTGAAGGTACTCTGAGTTGTCTAGGTAAGCAGAGCAGAGGGCATGAAGCTAAGTCTTCCACACCGCTGCAGAGTAAAAAAAACCACTAAGCCATGGGGCTTTAAGGGCCTTTGGAGAGAAGGAAACAATTTGTTTTGGGAGAAGAAAAAGTTTTTAATGCATCAGAAACTCTTAAACCAGGTGTGATATTTCTTGAAGAAGAATCATCATGGCTAGGCTTCGCGAACGAAGATTTGGGAAGGGCTCTACCCACGCTTGCTGCAAGCGCGCTGATGGCTAAATTGAGGAAGAATAATAGATTAGCATTTTGAAAAGGTAAAAACAAATGTTAGAGATGAGTCAAATGAAAAGAAAATAATCAAAAGTGTACTCTTTAAGACAGCTTAGAGCCACAGAGAAGTTTGGGAAGAGCTATGTTGCTCACCCTAGGGGGTGAATTTGTCAGTGCATTCTAAAGGCAGCTGAAATGACTGTAGTGACATTATTACTGTCCCCAGGTAGCTTTTGCATTGCTCACACTTAGTCAGTCCTCTGATTCTATCTGTCTTTGGAGAATTTATCAATTAAATATTTTCTCTGTCAGGAGAGTCTTCGAACAAGAGCTTCTTGTTCAAAAATCATGAAATTTTCTTCAGGAATAAATATACTAATACTAATATGGATGAAATTTCTGCTAAAAATGAGAAAGACAGCTCTACCAATTCTGAACAGCAGCTTGGCCTAGGACTTGGGGCACTCATCCAACACTGAACAACATATGCTTTGACATTTCAAGACAATTCTGAAACAGAGGGGAAACTCAAATTCTTCTCCAGTTAGAAATAGCAGAAAACACATGTAAAATGAACCCTTTTTCAAATGACAGTAAGTTTTGTTTGCATTTAAAGTGGTAAAATTATTTGAGACAGAACTGCATTATTCTATTCTGTTTTCTTCTCTTTTCACCCTCAGCATCACATTCTCATCCATCAGTAACAGAACATCATTGCAGCAAGCCTCTCATTCTGTCCCAAGCTGCAGTCCTTGGAAAGTCATGCTACTTTTCTCCTGGCCATCAGTTCCTTTTGAAATCCAAATCCTATGTTAAATTTCTTCCCTCTTTGTGATCTGATCTCTCAATGTCCTCATCTGCCCTCCACTTTTATTGAGACAACTTTGTTTTACTTAATTGGTTATTGACTGTTATGGAAACACTGAAGCTTTGTGATTTACTGATCACACCATGTATCCCATGCTGGCAAGTTCTCTTGTGCCACTGGGAATTCTGTTTTCATCTCTTAAAAAGATGATGAATAAAACCAGAACCTCCCAGTGCTCCTCTTTAACATATCCATAGCTGTTATTTCAAATAATCCATGTTTCATATGCATCAGACAACATTTCAGAAGATACTTGCTACTATCAGGTGTTCTTCAGCCTCTTAGGTTCCTCCTCCACAGTCAAGTATTGTATTAGGACACAAAGTTACCAGCAATTTACAGAGTCCTATGGCAACAGTGTGGCAATCATATAACAAGGAATTGTTCCCAAAGAATGGTGCTTGAAGCATTCGGCATCTTGTCTGTGTGAAACTATTCATGGTTGGTGCTCCTTGCCCCCAAAACTGGCGTGCCCCTGTGTGTGCTGGCATCACACCACCCCAGCAGATGGGCCTAACTATAGGCAGCCAAGAGACCATATATGAACATCACACGTGTTTTCTAAGAGCATAGTTCACAGCCAAGAATATTTCAATGGTTAGCTGGTTTGTTAATGTAGCCAAGGAGAAAAGCAAGCCAAGGAGAGGCAAGCTCCCTCAAAAGTTCACCCATTTTTTTTAAATGACAAATCTTACAGCTCAAAGCAGTCAAAGTGAATTTCCCCCAACAACTGAGATACAAAATTTGAGTACTAGGAGTTGGTCTGGGATGTCACAGTAGCAAACCTTTTGCAATTCAGCAAATTTAGCAATTCAATTAATGTTCTGCAGAATTTCAATAGGACCCTCCAAGACACTTAACTCAGAGGCCCTCAGCAGGAAGGACATCCAGTTGAACATCTGCAACACGAACTCTAGTTAAAACAACCAGTGCTGCAGGACCAAGCCTTTGAGGAGTCTGAAATTTCCAGCACATTCAATTGTATTTACTATTACAAGCCTATGTTATAGTAAACCAAAGTTTATGGTAAATGTGGTTGTTACCCCATTGGAGTTGTAACAATTACCGAGGAACTCCGCTCCTCTCACATGGGGATGACTTGAAATCAGGAAAAGAAGAAAGGTATATGGTTCAAGCATCATACTAAACAAGATAAATAATGTCTTCATATTCTTATGGGCTTTGCTGAATCAGCACTTGTGTGTATATGATCACTATCATTTCTCACAGGAGCATTGTAAAGATATAAAAGGATGGGCTGTATACTGAGTGGGAAAGAGGAACAAGCAGTATGACAAGAGGAGCTTTTCTTCAGTGGTGACGTGCTGGTTTAAGCTGGGCTGTACCAGACAAATCTCTGAGGTGGAATGTGTATTGTGCACTCATGCCTGAAATCCTCATTTGTTGTTGTTTTAGGTAATATATAGCTATGCCAAGAAACCTTACTGGTCTTTTGATTCTTTTTGTCTATTCCATGGCTCCTGCTATGACGTGAATTGCTCTCAAGATGCTATTTCAGTATGTGTGGAAAGGATTAAAACAAAACCCTACCAGACTACTACTCTAACCTTTGAAAATTAAAACCAAGATTCAGCTCTAACATCCCAAATAGGTTACTAGGTTTATATGCAATATTTTTCTTTTGGTATTTAAAAATAATTTAAAATGTACTGTAAATACATTTTGGTTTTATTTAGAATAAAGCACTCCAAATCACTTCAAAAAAAATTAAAGAGTACACAAGTTATCTCTATCCCACTTTCCTAAAGTATGCCAATGAGAAGCAATCTTGCTGGAGTAGTTGAATACACTCACTCTTATCCAAAGTAATCAGATATTAGGTCCATTCTACTACACATATGGGTCCAACTGTGGCCTGAAGTCTGCAGTACTTCGGTTCATGTTATTCCAAAATAAAATCAACTATAATGAAAATTTCCTATTAGTTTACACCACAGTTCTTTCCCTTAGCAGCCACAATCAGTCTGGAGTAAAGTACTGTCCTGATTTCAACTGGGATACAGTTAATTTTCTTCCTAGTAGCTGGTACAGTGCTGTGTTTTGGATTCAGGATGAGAACAATGTTGATAATTCCCCAATGTTTTAGTTGTTGCTGAGCAGTACTTACTCTAACTCAAGGACTTTTCAACTTCTCCCCTTAACCCACCAGTGAGGAGGCTGGAGTGGCACAAAGATATGGGAGGAGACACAGCCAGGACAGCTGATCTCAACTTGCCAAAAGGGTATCCCATAACATATTGTGTCATGCTGGGGGTAAACCTGACTGGGGGATGCTGCTCAAGAACTGGTTGATCATTGTTCAGTAGCTGGTGAGTAACTTCATTGTGCATCACTTGTTTTGTATATTCAAATTCTGTTATTATCATTATTGTTACTGTTATTTTCCTTTTCTGTCCTATTAAACTGCCTTTATCTCAACACATGGATTTTACCTTTTTTTTTTTTTTTTTTTTTTTTTATTCA
>VWZG01001768.1:211236-221992 GCA_013396735.1 Grallaria varia
TTTTTTTTTTTTTTTCCTGCATCCACTTCTCTTCCCTATCCCACTTACGGGAGTAAGCAATCAGCTCTGGGGTATTTAGCTCCCTGCTGGGATAAACCTCAGCAAGTACATTGCTGATTCACCCTTCTGCACCGATTTGTAAGTTTTCAGTGACCTGGATGTTACTCTTGACTTAACCTCTCCACCCCACAGCCATGATCACCTGTAATGCCCATGTTCCAATGAAACATTGCAAATGACTAAAAGCAGCAGGATACCTACAAGAAAACCATTTTCTCATAGAGGACTTCTTTACTAAAAAAATAGTGTTCCCTCTGGTTTTTAAGACAACTGAAGTGGAACATCTCAGCCAAGTCAAACCAATGCATCTGGACATTTTTTGATAAAAATTAATGAAGTTGTGTATATAGTATGTTGTAATTTATTCTGCATTTTAAGTAGCTTGCAAATTAAAAAGATAAATGAACCTTAAACCAATTTTTTTTCTTTTTGTACAAGTTACTTTTTAAAATATTACTTAAAAAAAATTTCCAGCTCTGCATTTCCAAGATCAATTCTATACATAAGAGATTAGAATAACTTGCTCTGTTCAGAAGGCTAGGAATGTTCAGAGAATCACAAATTCCTTTCACAGGAGTTAGCCCTATGCCATTAAAATTTTTCCCACAGAAAAAAATCACAACAAAACTAAAAATTTTATATAAATTTAAAAGATATTATTTGCCTTGATTTTCTCTGAGTTTCTAAAGACAGATATTAACATGTCAAATAAAATAACCTATAAATTAATTATATTTCCCTTCTTATTTGGTAGGAAAAATATTTTTTTTAATTTTCTGTAAATACTTAGATAAAGTTGGATATTGAATTGACAGTTCATTTACCTACACACAGTTGTGGTCTGATGATACTCCTGTCATAATTATCTGTCATAATTATCTGTCATAATTAATAAACATTTTGTGGGCCAAATTCAAGCCTGGAGTTTTGGCTTAACTAAATTTTGTATATTTCCCAGATCTAAATTTGTCCTTTTTATTGTTACTTCTGAAGCAATTCAGGGGCATAAAACAAGTTTGCCCTGAAATATTTTCATTTAAATAATGATTCTATTTGGTTTCTTCACAAGTGTAGAGGAAAAAAAACCTTTTGCTTTTCCACACACTTCAATCCAATGACAAAGAGCAAACTGCATGTTTTATTTCAGCCATTTTTGTTCCACTCCTACTTTTAAATGAACAGCTACTGACTATACTCAAAACCAATTTATACAACAGTATAGTATTAAGGAACTTTGTTTCTTGTGGCCAACAAAGAATTCAAAAATCCCCCTATTAGACAATCTTCTTAAGTTTTTAATCATGCTTTTCTGTGCATATTCTTATTCATTCTGAAATTTTCCATCTTCCAATAAAACTGATTTGTTATTAATTCAGCAAATAAATTGTTCTGAATACAATCAGTCGATAAACTTTACTTTTTCAATTGCCCAAAGTAATCCAAATACCCCAAAGGGCAGGGATTGTTTGAAGAAAGTACTTAATGTACTTTTTATCACAAATACATTCTACTTATCTATGTCAATGTTGTTACTAATGCTATTATTAATACTATTAAAAAGAAAAGCTATAGCACTGCAGCTCATGAATTATAATAAAACCATATTTTAAGAGTCATGCTGGTCTTTAGAAAATAACACATCCATAAGAAATTCTAAAACACAAACTTTTCTTTTTTTTAATTTTCTCACTTTTGTCATGAACTGTCTAAAGATAATTGATGAATGTCTGTTCAGTATCCTAGAGATATTCTTCTTTTTGTCACCATCCATGGAAGTATTTAAAAGACACGTGGATGTGGCACTTAGGAACATGGTTTAGTGGTGGACTTGGCAGTGCTGGGTTAATCGCTGGACTCAATAATCTTAGAAGTCTTTTCCAATCTAAATTATTCTATGAGTCTATGTTTAATTTAAAACAAAAACAAATTGCTGAAAGAATCAAAGGACTTACAATAGGAGCCCTCAACATTTGTGAAGTCCATCTCCCTTTCTCAAGGTGGGGACAATTTCTAAGCTCTTCCAGATATCTGTCTATCTGAATTATTGTCCAAATTCTATGCAAAGGCCTCCACAGGTGACAATGTCACTATTCCTCTCTGCTGGCTGTCACCTGACTGCCTTTTTTCATGCATGCAAAGAAACATTATAACCTGGGAAAGAGAAGTTACATTGATTTTAGGTTTGCTGTTGAGTACATAAGGCTGTGAGACAAGGTAGTCGTTGGAGAAAAAACTGTAAAAAGAGCATTGTCTTGCAGTGGCTGCTCTGACTGAATTTTATCTTAGTTACATCATTCCATGGAAAGCCAGTACCTGATTCTTTATCCTTCTGCAGTTCTTCTTGTGTCTTTTCACATGAGCTTTTTTAAAGCTGGTGATGGAGGACAAGATTTTCAATTAAGAAGTTAGATGCACCAGAATATAAAGTAGCTAGATTCTCCGCTGATATAAAATCAGAATAGAGTCCGTGTCTTGAGCATAAAAAAACTATTTTGCTTCAAGATTCAGTAATTTATCTGTAACTGGACTGCAGATCTGCCCAAACTAATAAGATGACAAAGACACAAGGATACATCAACTCAGATCGATGTATTTGCACCTTTCCTCCAGCTGTCTTAATTCAGAGCCTTTTAATTATCTTTTTTTTTTAGGGTTTTTTAATGTCCACTTTATTTCTCCTGGTCATTGTTGATTGTGTACAGAGAGGTCAAACCGCAAGTATAGTTGCTTCACAATCATTATAGTTCTCTAATTCCAGTTGTCTTCACTCTTCATTTAATGCTAAGAGGGGTATTCAATGAACTTCAGCAAATATGTTACACTAAGTTCCAGATAAGTTGGCAGTTCTGAACATTAATAATAAAGTCTTACATGAGGTCTTTAAAATTAAAACACTATTCTTGAACAACTCTGTTGGTTTATTGCCAAAAATCATAGAGGTGATTAAGGAGGTTACTCTACAAAGTGATATAATATACATCTTGTTTTGAAAGCCTCAGCATTTTTACCTATAACTTCATGACTTGTTTTCAGCAAAAGTGAGTACTAATGAGAATATACTAATAAATAAATAAATAAATCTGATGACGGAAGACAATAGAAGATATTATATCCAGTAAATACTCTTGGCTTACTGACTGTGTTGAACACATACATTTCGGATAAAATCTTGGAGACCTTTGTAAAGACAGTTCCTGACCTAAAAAAGAGATACACAAAAATGTCTTAAGTCTAGTGACTAATATGGCATCAATAAAATATTGGGCAATACTGTAAAATAATACTAATATTACTGCTACTACTACTACTAAATTTTCTAGATGAAATTGAGTGAATAGGGAAATTGAAAAGCCAATCAGACATATATTGTATCAGGTAACTAGATAGAATATATCCTAGGGTGTTGATGGAACTGACCAATGTCATTTGGGACCATTCTGCATCATCTTCTAAAGGTCATGGCAGTCATGGGAGGTGTCTGAGGGATGCAGAAAAAACGAATGCCACACATCTTCAAAAACAGCAGGGGATTACAGACTGGCCAGATGATGGATGATGGAACAAATCCACTTAGAAGTTCTTTCTAAAGCCATGAAAGAAATGGAGGTGATTGGGAATAGCCAGTACAGATTTACCAACAGGAAATCATGCCTGACAAGCCTCATTCCTTTCTGTGATGAGGCTACTGTTGCTATGGACAAGGGGAGAGCAGATGATTATCTGTGCCTTGATTTTATCAGGATTTTGAAATTGGTCCCCATGTTCTCATCAAATTGGTGAGTTGAGACTGGATAAGTGAATATTAATGTAGGTGGAAAATTGACTACATGATATCAGTAGTACAAAGTTCACTTGTCAGTGCACTGCTAGCAGTGTCCTTCATGGATCAGTACTGGAATCATCACTGTTTAATGTCTTCATTAATGACCTGGATGATGGGAGTTACGTTCTCAGTAAATTTGGGTATGATACCATACCGGGAAGAACAGAACACTTGAGGACAGGGCTGCTACTCCTAGGGACCTGGAGTCTCTGGAGAAATGGGCTAGAATGAACCTTGTGATGTTCAAAAAAAAGCAAAGTGAAAGGTCTTGCATTTAGGATGCAATCTGCTGATGCAACACTATAGGCTAGGATCCACATAAGGGCCCTGGTAGATGTTGAATGTGAGCCAGCAGTGCACCATTGCACAAAGCAAGCCAACAGCCTCCTGACTGCATCTAAGAGATCCAGGCGAGCAATCCTCTCTTCATTACCTGGGCATCTCATGCAGTGTGCTCAGTTCTGGACTTCCCAGTGCAAGAAAAACTGTTGTATACTGGAGCAAGTGCAGCTGCCACTCCCCCCCACCCAAGCTGGACAGGAGTCTGGGGCACAGAACATACAAGGAGAGGCTGAGGTTGCTGTGCTTGCTCAGCCTGGGGAGGAGGTAGCTCAGGGAAACATGACGACTTCCAGTTAGATACTAGGAAAAAGTATTTTCCATAAGGATGGTCAAATACTAGAAGAGCTCCTACAAAGATATCAAGAAATCTCAATCCTTGGAGGCATTTCAGCTCAATGAGATATGGTCCGCGACCTCATCAAGTTAGACCTCCTTTAGAGAGGAGGTTGGACTAGGTGACCTCCGGAACTTCTCTTTCAATCTAAAATATTCTGTGATTCTCTGATAAAAAATCCCTTGTTATCAGAAGCTACCTTCTTCACCTGGGTACTGATTCCATGCTTAAATTTGGGACTCATGACACGTATCATGTAGATCTTTTGAAGACAAAGATAGTAGAGAGGAGGCAAGCGCAGTTTAACAGAAACTAACACTGGTAGAAATAAAAGCTGTACTAGTCCAGGTCTATATTCAAATTCTATTTCCATAACTTCTTTGGAAAGTAGAGAAATAGGTATATCTGGCATTTTATTCCTTAAATATCTTATATATACTAATTAAAAAACCCTCAAACAAACCTGTGATTCAGTAACTCCTTTGATATGAAGAGTGAAGCGTGAAAGGTGGTTTCATGAAGTTGTATTTTTGTGCTTTAGAAATAAATAAAAAAAAGTAAATGTTCAAAAGACAAACAAGGTTCTGCAAATTTGAAGACTGACCTTAAAAAACTATAACTTTTTGTTCTTGATATTTAACTAAAAATGGAGAAGGAGGCATCAAGTACTAAATTAGCTTGGGTAGGTTTTTCCTTTGTTTTTAGAGGTCTTATTACATGAACATGGTTTTTGCCCTATTAATCGGGCATAAGATTAGTTTAATACCTTGTCTCCTATATCAGGAAAAGATATATGAGAAAAATTTAAGATTTTAAGGCAGTGATAGAATAAAACACCTTCACATTAGATAACATATTCCCCTTGTATTAGTGACTGGCTTAAGTCTTGTAACCTGGGATATTAATTATATTAGCTGTACTGTTAACATTAATTAGAATACCTCTGTATGTTATTGCAACCCTAGTACACCTCTGCATCTAGAGTGGGGATGTGTAATTTCCTGTGGCAATGAGTTCTTCAGGTTATTTGTACATTTTGTAGATAATTACAATTGTAGATAATTTTCTATTTTATCCACTTTGACTATTCCCCATTTTAATTTTAGTGTATGCCCTCTTGTTCTAATATTTGAGACAGTCAGAGGAGGAGCTCTTAAATTTCCTCACACAAGCCCATGCTCATTCTCATATTTTTACAATCTCTTTTTTGTCCTTCCATTCTACACAAGATATTCATACAATGTCTACCCCATTCATTCCAGAAAACAATATATGAACCCCATCAGCCCCTTGGTTCACTTTCCAACCCAATTAGGTATAATTCAGCTCTAGTTCAGAAGTTATAGATCTATTGCAGCATAACCTGACCTAACATGTCTGGCAAGCTAATTAGCAAAATCTGCAACAAATGGGCAGACACAGCCCCAACTGATAGAAGCTACAGAACTAAATTAGACTGAGTCCATTCACATTTACAACAGCAGTACAAGTTCAGAATCAAGGTATAACAGTATATCTACTCAAATTAATTAATACGTCATCTATTAGAAAAAACTCACACCTGTTGGAGAATTCATATTACCAGAGAAGCCCTGAAACTGTAACAGATTTTCATCCTAAATTGTTTTTTTTTCCAACAGGACCCTTAATATTTAGGAAAACAAAATATTTGGATTTGCTTTATGTGGCAAGTGCTATTTTTTAATGAAAAAAACACATATGGTAACTTTGACTTTTTTGTTTAGATATATTGCTGCTGAATCCCTGTGGAGCTGTAAGGGAGATTTCACCTCTTTCATCCTTCAGGCAACCCTTTCCAAGCAGCTTGTCAAAGCTGTTGATCAAGGTCATGGCGGGAACAAGTTGCAGTTCAGAAGAGGTAAAAACATGGATTACACTGACATGTCTATCTGATCAGCAATCATCCTTAACAATATTTTAGAATATTGTTTCTCTTAAATTACTACTCATGTATTTATATGCTATTAAAACATAAACATAATATAAATATATCAATTATATATTTATATACTAAAATAAATTAAGATAAAGGTAATAGTGACAAAATTCTAATATTGTCAGCTTCAGAACTCCAGGTTAGTATATGAGCCTTTGGACTAGCTTCCTGCTGCAATTACTAAAATATTTAGAACATGTAAACACAATTTCTAAGGACATTGTAAGACAGCATCTCCACAGGCTGTTATGAAAGCAGGTCAATGCTTCATAAAAAAATCTGTGAAAACTCAATTTTCAACATGATATTTTCTTAGAAATATGTTTAATAGTTTACACAAAGTGAAAAAATATATCCTTGAATGTGGAAAACTGCAGAAGTAGATACCTCACATGACTCCTGTGTAATGCCATGGCAGTTTTGAACTGACAGAGATTTTGATAAACTAGAGAGCAGCCATGTTGCTATTACAATCAATAGATGATTATTTGCCCCATTTGAGCAGGAATAGCTGACACTGCACTGAGCACAGCTAAACTCCCCTGACCACTGAATGAGTCATTCAGTCACTGTGTGTGCTAGAGGCTGGGGAATCAGGTTGAGTGTGGCCTATTTCCTCATAATCTGACTGAAGACTAGATAGATCATGCAGGAACAGAAGGGAGTTTATTAGTTCTCCTGATGTAAAGCAGTTCTTGTTACAATACAGACTACAATGATTAACGATCTGTGAAAAATAGATGCCTATCATCCTATTTTACTATTAATTTTTACTTTTGATTTTTTCTTTTAATTTGGGACTGATAGATCACCAGGAAATACAAGAATTTTTATGCCTTCTAGAAGGCCATAAACTGAAAGATTTAAGCCCAGAGAAGTGCTAGAGAGAAGTAAACAATAAAGGACTGTGTTGGTGAGCACGGCTCAAACACGTGAATCACCAGCAGGCTGTTTAACCAGTTGCTTCCTTAGGCCACAGTCTCTGGGAAGAAGGGTCCCACGAAGAAGGGTCCCACGGCTTTTCATTCCTACCAAGTTCCTGAGGGAGAGAAACTGCTGCCTTGCACAAAGGCATCTGCTCCCAGGTCTCAGTCCCCGCATTTCATGCACTGTATTTACACCACATGGTGAAATGACTAATTCCCAGAGGTTACCACACACCATGCATCTTCCACAATCTGAAAGTTTTCCAAAGTAATACGCTTTTCCCATAAGTTGTTTCATCCTTGTCTTGAGGGCTGTAGCAGCCAAAGGTTGTACTGAAGATAACATCCTTTACTTGCAAGGACACAGGATGGGGATCTCTACTCTTCCCAGCAGGAAAATAAAACTAGTTTAAGCTATGAGACAAGGATATGAAAGTTTCTAGGATGCCATCATGGCTCTGCAGATACCATTATGAGCTAATTCATGTATAGATACAATATCCACCAGGGCTTTCTATTTACCTGGAAAGGCCAGGGGATGCAGAGCACTGAAGGAGAAAACCTCCCAAGGCTCCCACAGATGCCTATAACAGCAGCAAATCATTCTTCCACATTCACTGACTTAAGTTAATCTCTCTCTGCTGTGCATTGTGGTGGGTCAGCTGCACACTCATGACTGACCATCACATCTGAGCTGAGCAAGGGTGCTCTTTCAAACCAATTTTTTGTTAATCTGTTGTTATTAATCTCTTGCATATTTACTGCATTGAACAGAAAAAAGTTAAGACAAATCCAAGGCAAAGAGACTGCTTTTGTCAGTGGCAACAGGGTCAAGCACTGTGATTCAGTTTTTAAGGTGATACATTATTTAATGCTGGTAATAAAAACTGGAATTACACATGTTAAGGTAATTAAATCTCATGCTTCCAGGAAAAATGCCTCTGTCTTACTGATAGGCCCGGATATATGATTTATTGAACAGATGTATCTGTATTAGACACTGCTGAGCATAGAACAGTGGCTTGATGAATCTATTATGTCCCCTGAAGGGGAAATCACCACTCTTTTCGTTTGAGCTAGTCACAAGCTACATTAGCATAACAGATCAGACAGAGCAGAAGGCAACTACTGCTTTGGGAATAGAAGGCCAGGATCACATCCAAACTACAAGGCTTATTAGTGGAACAAGCAAACATCAAATCAGCATCTGCTTGGCCTGGTGGGATTCACTATGGGATGCAAAACTGGGAGTCAACATAATCCTTGGCATAGATCAAAAAGTCATTAAAACCAGAGATGTCACCAGAAGACCAGAGGAAATCTAAGCATGGTGCCAACGTAAAAGAATGAAGAGATGAGAGCAATAGACCAGAAAATTTGGCTTCTGTAGTCGTAAACATGTTGGAATGAATCTTTCAGTAGAGATAAGGTGGTTATTAAAATAAATCAAAAGGGGCAAAATGATATAGTAGCAACAGCTCTATGTTTGTCAATGCCAATAACAAAGGACAACTATGACCCTCTGTTTTCATTTTGCTCCATGGAGTTGACTACTAGAAACTGACTTTATATTTGTCTTTGCAATAAATACCAGAGAAGAGCACAGGAACAGTGATTTCCAGAGGAAAGGTGACATGGTAATAGAAGAACACCACACTGTGGAAGGGCTATGTCAATAAATAAAGGTTATGTTAATAAATAGCACCTATATTATTATATACATATATGTATATATGCATATAAATTATAAGTATTATTTACTATAGAAAAAAGTCAAAGTCTCTAAAGAACATGAGGACACAGATGGAAATCAGTATAGCAAGCAAGAGATCTGGGCAGAGCTGACAGGAGGAAAACTATATGGCAGTAGATAGACTTCTTTAGCTTCTTTCTTACTTATCTTTTTCTACATATTAGAAAGAAAAAGTGAACCTATAATATCAAGAAATGCACTCCTCTTTTACAGGAACTATTGCTCTTGAGCTTTCAGGATTTTCTATATCACAATGGACAGAATTACCAGGAGGGCAGTGAATCATCCAGTATTCATTTATGCCCTCCATTTCTTCTGACAATTATTATTAAAGGGGAGATTCCAGGGAAAATATATGCACTGAGACCTGATTGCAAATGGTATGAGCAAGTTTTATTACCATTACATGGGCACATTCCTAATAGGAATCCATACTTGAAGAAAAATTAACTGTGCTGGTGAGTGAATCAGCATCAATCTTCTCCATTCTGTAATATTAATGGAAATTACAAAAGACTCATGCTAGAAATCACTTTTGGAGACAGAAATAGATATTGCCCTGCTTAAATGGATGTTCCAGGCAAACAGACTATTTTAATCATGGTGTAAACTGCAGGCTCTTTAAAAAACTCACTGTAAACCTTAAGGGCATCCTTGTCACTAGAACACATGAGTTATGGTCCTGCATCACTGTGTGCTAGGAACACACCATGACAGGTCCTCTTTTATTTAAGCATTCTTTTTTTTTTTATTAATATTATTACTGGAAAAAATAATGAAGCATTATTTTCCTGTGTATAATTTTATCCAGCAGCTGAATCTAACTGCTTCATAGATGTTCGTACTGCACAAGGTAAGCCAGTAGAAGTTACTTTCACCTCAATAAAATTGTTATCTATAGATACTAGATTGGCATGTGATCCTGCTGGGTCATTCATGTTTTAGGGTTAGGCAGATGAACTAACTTGAAAACACCAGAAAAATTATATATAAGTTATATATATGTATTATATATACACTAGATCATGCCAGTGTAACGATGAGAAATTCACCTCCAGAATACAAATGCCTCTTTCCCACTTTGTGTTTGTCTTTATCACTTGCAAATTCCCAGTGATTTGGATCAGTTACTTCTGTAGGAGGATACTTTTAAATACCCCTTATATTCATGTAACTTTAAGCCAAGAATATTTTCTAGGATATGCTTAAATTGAAGCTTCTTAGAAGAGAAAACTATTAAAAAAAAAAAATAAAAAAAAAAATCAACAAACCAGGAATGGGGACAGAGTAGTTCTAGTTCCAGTTACTCCAACTCATTTTTCTCCTTTGGCTAAAATATAATTTCATGACCATGATGCTGGATTGNTTATTACTGGAAAAAATAATGAAGCATTATTTTCCTGTGTATAATTTTATCCAGCAGCTGAATCTAACTGCTTCATAGATGTTCGTACTGCACAAGGTAAGCCAGTAGAAGTTACTTTTACCTCAATAAAATTGTTATCTATAGATACTAGATTGGCATGTGATCCTGCTGGGTCATTCATGTTTTAGGGTTAGG
>VWZG01001768.1:222077-244257 GCA_013396735.1 Grallaria varia
AAAAAAAAAAAATCAACAAACCAGGAATGGGGACAGAGTAGTTCTAGTTCCAGTTACTCCAACTCATTTTTCTCCTTTGGCTAAAATATAATTTCATGACCATGATGCTGGATTGCCACAACCACTCATTTGGCCTGCTCTGAAGGGAGACTGAATTGCAAACAGGTTGGAATTAATGCCTGGTTAACTTAATGTGTTACCTTTATGTGATTATTGCACAGTGCTGGTTAGCTAAGTTAACACATTACCTGCAAATGAATATTTATTGCTATGGGATTGTCATTAGTGTCTTATTGTAAGTTGAAAACAGAGGTGCTTTTAATGTTTAAATCTAAACACTTATTTCTAGCTGGCACCTGTGAAGGTTTTGAACCACGCTAGCCTACTGAATTCAAACCTTTGAACTGCAAGAAGTCTGCAGCAAGCATGAGGGAAGAATCTTCATATGGGAAAAACACTTTAAACACAAAGACTGGGAGACATTAAGACTGGTAAACCTACAAAGCCTATAAAAGCAGTGACAGCAGAACATCTTTTAAAAATAGTTGCCAGTCTTAAACATCATTTACCAGAACACTGGGATGGCTGGGTAAGAAAAAAGTATAACTCAAACACGCCTTGAGGGATTTCAAACAGCATGTTTCTTCCCTCACATTTGTAGGCTATTTAGAATATCCGCACTGATTTGGGCAGCTTCTACTATGTCAGCCTTCGCCCAGTTCATTTCATATGTGATGGCAGGGGAAGAGAGAAAAAAACTTAGCTCAGTTTCTTTAAGAAAAGAGACATTATCACATTCATATTTTCTTTCTTTGTCTCTGTCCTTCTCTAGTCACATTTCAAAATGTTCAAATGTGGCAAAGGGGGTTTACAACAAGTAAATTCATGTATATTTTTGCCTTTTAAGTGCTGAGATGAAAGGAAGTTTCACATCATAGCAAAGCACAAGAAGATGCACCCAAGGGAAAACATTACCAAATACCCCAATTATGGGTTGCTTCAGACAGAAATCACAAACAGCAAATTCAAGGGCAATCGAGCTTCATTAGCTCTGATTCCCTCAGAACTGCTTCTTTATTACTTTCCTTTTAAATAGGTACTTGTTTTTACAGATATCATTAAGATGTGCCGGATTTCACAAGACTGACTGAAGCCTGTTGGAGGCAGTGTGAATGTGTCCATTGGCTCCACAAGGATTTGGGTCAAGGCCTAAAACAGCAAGGGATGACAGATTCCAGGAGCAAGAGACATATCTTTGTGAAGTGTACAGTTTGTTTCTGCCACCACTCTTTTACTGTTAACATTATAGAAGATTTATATATCACACTGGCGGTCATTAGAAATGGCAATCCAAAGGTAATGATGTATTTCCTAGAGGCTGGAATATGGGGCTTTCACACTGTCTACCTTTAGGTCTTCTAAGTTAACAGTTCAGTCTTGCTGAGTTTTACATTGCCCCGTTGTTAAAGATCGTTCTTGCCCTCTCCAGGGAGAATACTAATACAAACCCCTCTATGAACTAATCCTTCAAATGGATTTCTTTCTGTTCGTACACCACATGAAGACATCACATGATGGCATTTAAAAATGGTGTGAACTTTGCCTTGGAAAAGCTGGCACAGCTACTGAAAATAATGGAAAAGAGCAGCCTGCATGACTTACCCTTGTGTGGCATCTCTTAGTAAGCTTTTAAGACTCAAGCAAGTTGATTTTTGATTCTCCACCTTTTTATGTGCTTGCCTCTGGGTATTTAGCATGGATACAAATATTACAACCAGCCATAAACTCACTCCTCTCCTTTCCATAGCCAGCTATAAGTTTTGGCTCACTGAGCTCCTGGCATAGTGTATTCCACAGGCAGACTATGAGTTTTTACTGCTTTCCTTCCAACAGTTGGCAATCCATATATTTACTGAAGACCAAACAGTTCTCCAACATTTTGACAAACCTCATGTTAGCATCCGTCCTCATAATATCCAGCAAAAAAGACATGGCCATCAGTTTTAAGAAACGAAGATTTAGGCTGGACCCAAGTTCCTCATCACCAGCTCTCACAGTACCCTATCATCAGTGCTGTCATGATTCCTTATACCTGTTTTACAGAGTAAAACCAAAATGAAGGGCTGCTAAGTTTTGGGTCCACTATCTAAATCCAAGGCACATAACAGAAGTTCATCACTCCTTTTTCTGCTGATAACTATTGCTGGCCTTCCACTGTCAGAGAGGCCATCCAGGCTTCCTCCTATCAGCAGCATCTGAGACTGACACTACTTGCCCTCTTTGGGATCGGAACACTTTTCTTCTATTGAAAAGCCTAAACGTGCCTCTTTAAAATTCAGACTTCCTAAGATTTCTTTTTGTAAGTATGCAGGAAAAAAACCTATCATCAGAAATCTATGGGCAACACCAACTGAAGTCACTAGTAGCTGCACAGGTGCAAAACTCATCAAAAGAAATTTGTAAACTGTTTTCCTGCATAAGAAAAGTCACATAAAATATTATACAGCTTGCACACTGGATTTGCTACTCTTTTATATCCCTGCCAGTGAGGCTAGGACTGGATCTGTAATCACTGATGGCAGACCTGAGCAGAAGTAATCAAGTGCCTGTTACTTACATCAGTGATTCTAGCAGAGGCTAGTCCAGCAGGAAAAAAAAACTCCACTTGAACAGGCTTGACACATTTTGCCCGCAGGTATATAGCTATAGGCTATACTTCAGCTTTCCTATGTGGAAAAATAACAAAAAAAGGCAGAAAAGGGTCTGAAAAGGTTACCTAGTCTAGTCCCAGCTTCCACCAGAACTATTTACAGCTGTCTAACCTGTTCTTAATGACTTCTGTTGATAAAAGTCCCTTACATGCCTTATATAATATATTACCTGTGCCACACTTACAGGCTCTTATCTACAGAATTCATGCCATCACTCTTAACAGATCTATATAAAGCAACAAAGACTTCTCACATGCGATCATGTGACCAGGGTCACATGCCAAACAAAATAAGACTACAGTCATCTGCCACTGGGACCACAACTAACCATTAAGATGCTGAGCAATCTGTACTCTGACTGAAACCAGAAGCTGTTAGAATGAGTCTTGCTCTTTGCAAAACTTGTGTCCCAGAGAAATAGAATAAAAGCATTTGACATGGCTCAACTCAGGACTGTGTTTACACTGCCTACAAACAACCAGCAAGGAAGTAGAATCCTTACAGATTACTGTGGCATTCCTTGCAGTACCAGCCAAAATCACAGTCAGTTGAGGTAAAAAGACACCTCTGAAGATCACCTTGTCCCATGCCCCATGTCTAGAGCAAGGTAAAGTAGAGCAGGTTGCTCAGGGCCATGTCCAATTGGATTTTGAATATCTCCAAGGAGGGAGACTCCACAACAACTGTGAGCAACCTGTTCCAGTCTTCAGTCATGTTTACAGTAAGATTTTTTTTTCTTATTTTGGCAACATCCTAGAAAGAGGATAAGTAATTGATTTGAATTATTAAAGAGATCAGTTATAAAAATGCCTATAAAATAAGCTAAAATAAAGAAGTATTTCTGACAGAGTATTAGTGGGATAAATCACAGCTAAAAACCAGGTTACAGCTTCAGGGTGTCAGTAAACTGAGATTTATGTACTATCAGAAGCAAACAGCCTGGAAATCTATGGCACAAATAATACTCTAATACAGTTGCTGATCCCAGAGAGGTTCCTTCTGCTATGCTCAAAATCTTGTTCATGGGCAAAAAGAAACACATCTAAAGCCAAAATTTTATTCTTAGTATAAATGAAATCTTAACAGTCTAATTCAAGAATCACTATTAGTCTAGATATAATTAACCCAGAAAAAGTAAAGAACACATAGGAATCCAGTTAGAAACCTCAGTGATGGTAGTATAACTCTTTAAACTGTAACAAACGCTCTTAGTTTTTATCTCTTTCTCCTGAAGCTATGCTCACCCTTCTGCTGACCCTCTAGTCTTAAAATCAGTAGATTCAGATTGTCAGAGAGTGTAGACAGTCATCTGACTCCAGAATCCCTTGCTAGGAGGAATATCATGCTCATGTAAGTTGTTTCTTTGTCCTCCATCTAGTATCTACTTAGGGTCATTTTTAGCTGTTTTATAATATGTTTTACACCTCGTTTTATCTTCATTGGTTTCCATCTCCATGTTAGATCTGAAGGACAAAGTTCTGGTGCACTTTGGGCCCAACAACTCCCTGCAGTGCTACAGGCTTGGGAAAGAGCCGCTGGAAAGGTGCCCAGTGGAAAAGGACCTGAGTGTGCAGGTAGACAGCTGGCTAAACAGGAACCAGCAGTGTGTCCAGGTGGCCAAGAAGGCAAATGGCATCCTGGCCTATACCAGGAATAGTGTGGCCAGCAGGACCAGGGCAGTGAGTGAGTACTGTGTCCACCCTGAGTACTGTGTCCAGTTCTGGGCCTCTCACTTCAAGAAAGACATTGAGGTGCTGGAGCATGACCAGAGAAGGGCAACAGAGCTAGAGAAGTCATATGTAAGGATGTGTCAAGATATATGTAAGGAGTAACTCCTGTGGGGAGCAGCTGAGGGAGCTGGAGTTGTTTAGCCTGGAGAAAAGGAGGCTCAGGGGGACCTCATCACTCTCTGCAACTACCTGAAAGGATGAGTTACTTACTAGCATGGTCTGTTTGTTAAGGTGGTGATTGGTGAAAAGTTGGACATGATGATCTTAGAATCATTCCAATGTAAATGATTCTGTTATTTTGTGATTCTTTAATTTAGAGAATTTGGTACTTTTACATGTTAGAGACTATTTATTTGTACTTTTTGTTATCCCTAAAGTCTGCTTTTTTCCAGCTGTAGGTCTGTGTTTCATTAACCAACCATTACTGAGTTATTTATAGTGTCAGCCTGTGCCCATCCTTCCTCATCCCATGACTGTGATTCTCTGCACCACATACATTGTCTCCACTTCTCAACACCTGTTTTTCTCTACAAAACATTATTGTGCTAAGATCATAAATATTTCACTTTACATGAATAAGTATTTACATTTTGCTCCTGTTATCCATCTAAAAGAAAGGTGGTATCATAGAAAGATAAAGAAGAGATGCAATTTAGCCATTGACACCTGGTCAATAAAAGAAATTTATGTCAAAGTTAAATGAAGTAAAAAAATCTGCAGGCAGATCAAACAAAGTTCACACAGAAAAAGTCTGACAAGCCTCCCTACGAGAACTTGAAAACTCCATAGAAACACTATGTTTGTGAGTAGCAAAGGTGCACAGAGCTACACAGGCACTCTTGGGGGGGAATAATTGTGCTTCTGAGGTGAAGCCACATCAAGTTCAGAGCTGGAGCAGGTCCTCTTTGGACTACATGCAAGGACAAGTTGTCTTTATCTACCTCTTTGTCTTACCTGAGGTGCTAGTAATGGAGGCCTCTGACATTTCAACTCTGATACCTTTAAATATCATACTTATTCACACACATCCTTATTCACAGGTTTGAAATACAACCCTAAAAAATCATCCATTCCCACTTGTATTCTTGACACAGGTTATGCTATAGAGACATTGTGCACTTATAGAAATAACACACCGCATCTGTTTGGTCTTTGGCCTAAATCTCTCTTGATCCAAATATTTTTGCTATAGAATAATGAGAGGTAAAAAACTCCATATTCAGGTGTTTTTCCAGTAAGACTGGACAGTGTTTCAATAGATATGACAGGAAGATCAAAATATCCTTATGTGACAGTGCAAAATCGAATTGTGTGGTTATGTCAGAGTGCATAATAACAATAGTACTGGGCATGATGTTATACAACTCTATAAAGCACAGTGGCAGTATTCCCCTTGGCTTAATTCCACCTTCTGGAGAAGTGATAGCAGCATGACCTGAGATTCACTGATAAAAACCAATACAAAATTTCTTAATGATCATGGATAGATTTTTCCCTTTGTCATTGATTCCTCATTGGAAGAATGTCAACTTTTAGGACCAAAGGTGATCCCTAAAAGTTACCACACACAAAAGAACCCCCCCACCAAAACCAATGAATCAAGCAACCAAAAAACAAACCAACCAAAAAAAAAGTTTTTTTTTTTATTTACAGATTCCTGTTTCCTATTTATTGTTGTTTAAAGAATAAAAAGGCTATATTTCTTCAGAACAAGAGTAAGCAATTTCAGAATATTGCTGTATATGCCAGGCTCTGTAATTAGTTAACATTCCAATTACAGAAATGTTTTTATAACACTGGAAGAGAAAAAGTTTCCCCATAATAACATGTCAAAATAATAAAATATAATCAAAAAACCTTGCTAAGGCACAATTTTCTGTCTGAAAATGCTGATTACATAAAGTAAAAACATTTAAAAGTTATACAGTAATTTCCTTAATTTTCACTCTTTCATACAATTTGATTGAGTTGTGTTTTTCTGATACAGATTTATTACAGAATATATTATGGAAGTTAGAGCAATGTAGATGGGCATAAATGAAATCTTATAAGGTGATCTGTCAAGAAAAAAAAACCAAACCAAACCAAAACTAAGCTAAATTAAAACAACAGCTCCAAATGTGAGATGAAATAAAATCATTAAAATCACATAAATTAGAATGGGACAGAATTTTTATTTTCAAGATGCTACTAAGTGTTCTATTAGTTTGTCACATAATGTTTGAATCCAGGACAGTTAGAATAGGAGAAGTGAATTCAAATGCTCTCATAATAGTATTAGTATTGGTCTCAAAATATATCACATTCCCCAGATGTCTAATTTCTTTGGAAGAATAATTCCTCTTCTTTCATGGAGATGAAACTCCTTCTCCAGAACTGCATCTTCCAAAGACATTTCAATTTTTCTCAATCAATGTTAATTTAAAAAGAAAAATTCAGTGACTTTCAGAGACTGACTAAATCCAACAGCAGGAAACTCTCTGAATAAGATATGTTAAACTTTTTGCTTTAGATATGAGAAGAAATTCTCCATTAGCTCTGTTCATTATCTTGGTGTTCATGGTGAATTTCTGACCTGTCAGGTGAATATATGGAATAGGAAAATTTCTCTAGGTTTGTCATATCCATTTTTTCTCAATTTGACATCAGTTGGCTCTGGATCACATATCTACAAGGAAATCCAAGTAGGTTATTTTATAGGATAAGGCTGGAATAGTTTGAGAAGCTGGAACTTTGATTTCAGTTTGATCCAATGCAACCCGTGGCTCACAGGACTCTCTGTTTTAGCAAGCTTTGTATCAGATTCTGAAATTAGATAATAAATACTCCACTACTATGGAAGCAGGAAATTACCCCACAATATATCCCTTGCTTGAGATAGGCAATTCTCTTTGCACAAGGCTCCCCTGATCTTTTTTGATGGTTGTTTCAGTGGCTACAGAAGTACTGGAGATAGTGAGATATTCTGTGGGACACAGCCTTGTCTAATGACATTTCTTCTTGCCCAAAACTGAGCATTTGAAACCAAACAGAAATAATACTTATACAGGGGGTTTTAAGTGAAAAGTTGGCCTTCTAACAAGAAAAACTATTTCTGTTACTGAATGCTGAGAGAAAGAAGATGATTCTGGATCTTATGACCACACTGTCAGCTTTTTATAAGCTATCCTGTACAGAAAATTAGCAGCAGTACTATTTATATATTAAGAAGGAGATTTTCAAAGGGAATTCACTTACCTAAATCCCATTGAAATCAAAAGAGCCTACAGATTCCTAGTATATCTTTTCAAGTACTTCTATGCACAATAGGGAAGCATCCAGTTCATCTAACCTCATCTATACCGAGAAGTAGCTATATGTCTTGTATTCGGTGAAGTCAGTGGATCTTCTGTATCAGTAAGCCTCCTAACTTAGATGCTTAAGATTCATTGATGTAAGAGCTTAGACCCCTTGCAGCTTTATGGGAATTTGCTTAAAGCTGAATATCCACACTTTCAAATGAAAAATCTGTAAGCAAACCAAAGCTGTAAAGAAGTAAATGTACATTATGATTGATAGTTTTAAAGCCTAAATTATTAACTTGATTAAATTAAAAATTATTACAGCTACTATTCCCATTATGATATTTGTGTATGGTCTAAAAGCACTATTGGCATTTCAAACAGGTGGGTTTTTTCACAGACACTGAAGCAGGTGGTATGCATCTTCCTACCTTCCACTATCCTGCCAAGTATCTACATGGTACAAGGAGGCACCCATGCACATTTGATCAGAGAATTAAGGTCCAAGTCCATTGTCAACAACAAATAATGGCTCAGAACAATGTTTTCGATGACCATATTTTTATGCCTATATTGCAATGGAAGATATATTGAGAATAAACCACATGGAATAAAAGCATAACGCGTAATAAAATATAACTCAGTGGGATAACTGGCATAGATAAAAATACTACTATGGAAAATTAATGTTCAAGAGGTCATTGTCCCATTCTGGTCTGCACTGGGGTGGCCTCACCTTGAATACTGTGTGCAGTTTTGGGTGCCACATTATAAGCTATTAGAAAGTGTTTAAAGGAGCGCTATGAAGATGGTGAAAGGCCTAGAGGGGAAGCTGTAAGAGGAGCATCTGAGGGCACTTAAGTCTGTTCAGCCTGGAGAAGACTGAGGGGAGACCTCATTGCATCCTACAGAAGGGGAAGGAGAAGGGCAGGCACTGATCTCTTCTCTCTGGTGACTAGTGACAGGACCTGAGGTAACAGCACGAAGCTGTGTCAGGGGAGTAGAAAAGGGTTCTTCCCCCAGAGAATGGTTGGGCTCTGGAACAGGCTCCCCAGGGAAGTGGTCACAGCACCGAGCCTGACAGAGTTCAAGAAGCTTTTGGACAATGCTCTCAGACATGTGGTGTGACTCCTGGGAATGGCCCTGTGCAGGGCCAGGAGTTGGACTCCAGTGATCCTTGGGGGTCTTTTTCAACTCAGAATATTCTGTGATTCCATGAAACCTTTTTTATGATAAGATTATATAAACATTAGGACAGATCACCTAGGGAGATTTTAGTCTCTCTGTCATTGGAGATTTTCAAAAGCATCTCAGAGAATGACCTGTCAGGAAAGACATAGATAAGGCTGATCCTTCCTCCGGATCAGTGGCTTCTGGGGTGGCCATGCCAGCCTTCCTGAGTTCTCTCCCTCTGATTTCTTTGATTTCTATGATCCATGTTAATTAGCTTCCCAAATCCTTCTTTAGCCTCTTTTTGCTGTGTTCTCCTTAGGGAATATATGTCACATGAAATAAAAATGTATTCCTTTACTGGAGTCTCTTTTGCTCTAAATTCAGCAGTTACAAAATCAATACCAGTTAGACAGCAATGAAATCTTTCTGTCTTCCTTTCTCCAATCAATTCTGTTTAAAGGAAAAGGAGGCTATTACACCACCCATAAAATATTGATCTAAAAGATACTAAATGTGCATAATGCGTGAGAAAATCCGAAATATGTGTTTTGAAAATCTAGCAAGAATGTCTTTTTATTTTGTTATATAACAGTCTTGTTTATTGTCATTTTATTTTACACTTGGAGTATGGATGAGCAACTCTCAACTGATTTCCCATAAAGCAGTACGGGAAATATTTAAAATGTACAATATGCTGCTAGGGCATGTCTCTTTGCAAACACCTAATTCTCTCTCCTCATTCCATTTCCCTCAGTTTCAACAACTCTAAGTAGAACTTGGGTTTAGGCCACCAGCACCATACCAGACAGAGGGTGATTTTTTTCAATCGGGAGAAACACTGATAAGGAAGACAGTCAAATGCATCCTGGCACGCCTCGCAGTATTGGTGGCAGGCAATCCCACCTGGCATAAACCAAGCTATTCAGTGGGGCAATTCCTTCCCACAGAACTGTGTGTTTTCAGATCTATTTCTGTATATAAATGTCTTAATATAGCCAAAACAAGGTTTCAAATGCATTATATTTAGTGTTAGGTCCAAAAATAAACTTAGTCAATGAGCGTTATGACATCTTAATTTCATGTGTGTGGCTCTGGAGTGGAATTTAACATTAAACAATAATTTGAGAAAACAGTAAAATAATTGTGGGAGACTTCCCAAGTCTCTCCTACCCCAAACGTCTGCCCTACTGAATAAACTATACAACCATTTTCACTGAGGCAATAAGTCTTGAATTGTTCTCTGAAAAACAACGAGAAGAAGAGTTGAATTCTCCTCCTGATTTCTCCCCAGCTTCTATATGCACTTGGGTAGGCAGAGTGATGGCAAGTAGGGAGCTGATAAGACTATTTTACTTCCAAATGCTATTGTTTAAAAGGAAGCAAACACTCTTTTTCAACTGACTTTTAGAGGACAGCAGCACACATCATTCCTCTTTGAATGGAGATTAGTTTTACAGAAGTGTGCCAGACTTGTTTTGTTTCTGAGAAAATCCCTCAAGGGAGACAGGCACAGGAGTGTCTGCTCTTGGGATCATAGTCAAGCTTCAGCCTGACAGAGAGGACAAGCTGCTCGGTTACTGTCTGAGGTACATCAAAGTTAAAAACTTGAGACAGCTGGTGAGGTTGTTCACCTTAAGAACTGGGTGGCAATATAGCAGGAGGTTTTGGGATTGAATTCTACTTCAAACCCATCTCAGTACTGGACACTTATATCCTTAAGCTGTAACCAGGACAAGACAGATAACAGTAGACATATTAATTTTGACTTTTCTGGCTTCCAGTCAATTGAAATCTTTATGTATAGGACTCAATTTATGCTTTTGAGAGCTGAAACAACTGACACAGCTGTTACATGGTGGGAAAAAGTCAACACTGTTTTTGATTGTGGCATAGATGGGTCCAGTTCTCTTCAACAACTTCATTAACGACTTGGATGCAGGACTGGAAGGGATATTAGCAAGCTAGCAGATGACACAAAACTGGGAGGAGCTGTTGACTCCCTGGAAGGCAGGAAAGTCCTGCAGAGACATCTTGCAAATTAAAGGGCTGGTTGATCACTGACCATATGAAGATCAAAAGGGGAAGTGCCGAATTCTGCACCTGGGATGGGGCAACTCCAGATGTTTGTACAGACTGGGGAAGGAGATGCTGGAAAGCAGTGCCATGGAAAGGGACCTGGGGCTCTGGTTGATGGCAAGTTGAATGTGAGTCATCAGTGCCCTGGGAGCCAGGAGGGCCAGCCATGTCCTGGGGGGCATCAGGCAAAGCATCGCCAGCCAGTCAAGGGAGGGGATTGTCCTGTTCTGCTCTGCACTGGGGTGGCATCACCTGGAATATTGTGTGCAGTTCTGGGCACTGCAATATAAGAAAGATACTAAGCCATTAGAGAGTGTCCAAAGGAGGGCAACACAGATGGTGAAGCACTTTGAGGGGAAGCTGCATGAGGAGTGGCTGAGGGCACTTGGTCTGTTCAGCCTGGAGAAGAGGAGACTGAGGGGAGCCCGCATTGCAGTTACAACTTCCTTGTGAGGGGAAGAGGAGGGGCAGGCACTGATCTCTTCTCTGTGGTGACCAGGGACAGGACACAAGGGCACATAGCATGACTCTGGGGCGTGGCCCTGTGCAGGACTAGGAGTTGGATTCGATGATCCTTGTGGGTCCCTTCCAACTCAGAATATTCTGTGAATTCATAGCCTCACTAACTCAGAGAATTTTGCTATTGGCTTTACTGTTGTGATTAAAACTTGGATTACTTTTACTTAGTTTCTTCCTTTCTAATAAGTGGAGTGTTACTTAAAAATCTCTGTGTTAAACAGAAATCTAAGCATGGTAGATCATAGTAAAAGTTTAGTTTCTAATCCTACAAAGACATATAATACACTTAACTTTCAGAATGTGAAGTGTTACAGAGGTGTTGCTCTGTTTGGACTGTTTTCTGCTCTATTCCATGCTGCGAATTGCAGTAAGATGGTGTCTTGAAGTCCTTATTATTCTGTTAGCTCCTTTTAAAGTATGAACAGAATTTGTCAAGTTTATAGCTGTGTTATCTGGGTGACTAATTTTTGCTTCAGGATAAACTTCTACTGAGATCTTGGCCTGGAAACTGTCACATAAGAAAGAGTTGTCAGAATTGCAACTATTAAAGTACATGGTCAGATTTTTAGAGATGATTAGCATTAGCACTGGAAACTTGAGGCCACCACAGAGTCTCTTCATCTGAAAAATACATAAAAAAATTTTGGTCTTTAATTACCATTCCCTGCACATGGGTTTGCATTTCTATATGTGGACTGTCAAATATAGTGCTTTTGCATGCTCACAATCTTGAAGATTTTTTTAGACTTACAGAGATGTGTGTCTGAACACTGGTGAGCAGCACTGTTTCTTGGTAGAAAATCAGCTTAATTTTCTTCTTCATCTGTTTTCATTTTTCACATTTTCCCTTGAGGAATTCATCCCTGATCTTATTATAACTTTGTGGCCATTTATTGCAAAGTTTTGGTAGATTTCCTTAGTGGAATTCAGTTATTGAAAATGGTGAAGGGATATTTTTACATCCACATTGTGACACTGACTTTTACAAAACCACCTAAATGACCATTGCTTCAAAACAAAACTGAAAAAAAATATACTGCAATACCAGGCTTTAGTTCTGGTTGAGGAAATTCCTTGACAGAAACAGAATGATTCTATTGTCTAGGGACTAAGTCCTCACCTGGGAGGAAAATCACCTCCTTCTTGTAAAAACAATTTAATAGAAGTGACTGGCAGACAGCCCTCTGCCCCCTCCACACTTTGCAGTGTACACTGTCTCTCATCCGAGAATTTGTGGAGCACATCTTGCTCTTAAACATTAACACATCTTTAAATATTTCATGTATAATGGCACAGCTTCTATGGGAAAGACTGAAAGCTATTCAATCAATTTGCTGATAAGCCGGTGTCAAGGCAGTCCCCAAGGACGTAGAAGTTTGGACATCTACAGGCAAATTCGGAAATGGAATCTATATCTGACACATCACTGTGGAACAACCCCAAGCTGCCAAGTATCACATAAAAAAGGGGCTGCAGCATCTGCTGTTGCTTTTATTTAGTACCAAACCCAGCAATTATGGTTTGGAAATTCCTTACTGATGCCTCCTGCGGACAGCCTGAAGGAACGCTGCACTGCTGAGCTGAATACAACTTGCATAAAACACACCACAGTAGCGGAAGACAATTATGACTTTTTAAAAAATATTTAGACATGTAAAGGTGAGGATAGACATGTGTCTGTGGGATTTCCACAAGTCCCTAGATGTCTAAATATGATTTGGAGATTGCATAATTAGGAGTTTGGCACGTAATGCATTTGAAAATCTCACTGGGCTTCAAAGATTTTATGCCAAAAGTCTAACTTTTAATTGACTTTTCAGGAAGAAGGGTTGTTTCTTCCCCTTCCCCCCTGTTTTATACTGTCTTGGCTTTAGCAGTGTTATATGCTTCATTTGCGCTGAAGCACAGAAGAGAAGAATCATGTCCAAGGAATGTCTCTTCGGACACACATTTCGCTTCTGCTTTCAGACTGGGATGAATTCCGACAGTACCAGTGTCACTGAGATCCAACCTTACTCGGTGCACAATTGCTGCTTGATAACTATAGAATAAACTCTTGATTCACCAGGTAGTAAACAGACAAAATATATGTACACATCTGTTGAGACAAAGTAACTCAAGAAGCTTAGCTTCTTTGCAGACCCTTTAATATTAAAACCACCAAAGAGATGCAGTTATGCAGTGATCCATTTGGGACCTTACATGTGCTAAGATAGATAGATCTAATATTTCATTTTGGAGAAATGGTTTATTTCCAGCAGTAAATATGATGTTTGTGAAATGAGAATAGGCTATTTCAAACTGTTGTAAGGCCACCGAATAATTGAATTATTACTCATCAGGGGGCAGTGTAATTTGTTACTTGTGTGATTCCAACACTCTGAATCAAAGTAATTACATTCATGGTGTCATTTACTGAAATAATGCTGTGAAGGTCTCTATGAAGAGAGAGGCAATTCCTGAAAGGATTTTGTTGAAATAATAGCAACAATTCAATTGGTCCTCTTGCTTCATTCATTGTTACTTTATTATATGGCTAAATAGCTCGTTCAGCTCTGCTTTGTTAGAGTGACAAATACAAGCTTTGGAAACAGTATCTATGGAGGAAAAAAAGCACAGCTTCTAAGGGGAAAGTACCAAATGGGCCTTTTTAGTACCACAATGGGCAAATGGCAAATGGTAGAATAAAGGGGTGTTAAAAAAAATGAACATAAAGTCAGATTTTATTGTCCTTTAAAAATTCAGTGGCAAAATTCCATTAGAGGTTTGTCTGGTGTAAAGAACTGGTGGGAGACATCCAAAGAGTGCTTGAAACCACAGAACACTCACTTCCAAATCTCATGAACAAGGCTTCAGAAAACTATGACATTTTAGGTTTGTGGCCTGGTGGAGACTGAGATCAGACCTCATTGGGGTCTGCAGCTTCCTCATGAGGGGCAGCACCGATCTCTTCTCTCTGTGACCAGGAATAGGACCCGAGGGAATAGCTAGAGCTGTGCCAGGGGAGGTTTAGGCTGGATATTAGGAAAAGGTTCTTCCCCCCAGGGAATGGTTGGGCACTGAACAGGCTCCCCAGGGAAGTGGTCACAGCACCAACCCTGACAGAGTTCAAGGAACATTTGGACAATGTTCTCAGGCACATGGTGGGACTCTGGGTGTTGTCCTGTGCAGGGACAGGAGTTGGACTCAATGATCCTTCTGACTTCCTTTCAACTCTGAAAATTGGTTTAAAAAATCCCAAGCAGTTATTTTTTACAATAAGCATTTTGGAGTTTTTATTTTATGTGTGCCTACAAACTTGAAGTATACACACATTCATGTATGTGAGTATGAAGTGACTTCTGTTTTGTTATTTTATCCACATCTTATCATTTAATGCATTTATTTTCATGACTTTTCTGTGAGGTGGGACAATCCTCCACTCCCTGCCTTGAGAAAAAAAGAGAAAGTGCTGAATGCATATATGAAAGTTGAATGTATGGGTTATGTCCACTTTTTCTAAACATTTCTAAACTTTAAAAATATTTATACATTGTTGAGCATGACCAAAACCTTCTTTGGCTTTCTTTAGGCATTTGGCTCCAGTGCAACTTAGAGAAGCCCATGCAGGAGCCAAAAAAAAAAGGTGTTATGAAGTGGTGATCTGAAGCAGGTTTTTCAGATACCTAAACCAGTCTTAAAAAACAGGTGTGGTTACTCCCCCCAACCACACCAAATTACTGATGATGATCATGGTGGGGGAACTGGTTGAGATATTGCACAATATGTTCATGCAGTCTATGAACATAGCTGGAAAACTTTTAGAGCTGTAATTTTGTTTTCCTAGGTAGATTCAACACTGATCTGGAGACACCATTGACTACCTGAAATTCTGAGGTTATTTCTAATGGATTCCACTAGGATAACACTAACATTCACAGCAACTGGCACTACTGGTCTGGGGTGAGAGAAGGGCAGTAAAATTTGCTGTGAAGTCAGCACAGAGTCAGTGCATGGAAAGGGAGGAACAACAATTCATGAAGAGTTTCATCCACTGAGATGCAATCAGTAGGAATTGTAGGCATTTCCTTGGAGCTGACCTGAAAGGATGACCTGGTTTTAAGCTAAATAGCTATCTGCTCAAGGGAGACAATTTACAGCTATTTAGGTGTTGTGAAGCCTTATGGTAGAGCTAATAACACTTCAGAATCATAAGGGTATGAAAATATTTCAGGCAGGTAACTTTTTTCTATGAAAACCTGCTTCCCTCTACAAGGTCTAATATTTTTACTTACCCTGATCTGGACTATCTGTTCTTCTAAAACCAGCGCTGGTACCAGAGACACCTCAGAACTGACAAGTTCAGATAATGGGAGAGGTGTTGTCAGTGTCTGAGAGGGATTTTTGCCCAGCTAGCAAAAGACACATGACAGTTCCAACAAGCTGTTGAGCAGTTCAGTCCTCCAGTGTTTATAGCTCCCCCGCCAAAGACTGAGACCCTGATAACTGGAAAAATTTTGTCCTAAAAATAGATTTCTTCACACTGTTGGATTCATGTAGCATTTTATATAATTACAGCCCTTGGAAAATTTATGTTCTACAGATCTGGATCATAAATACTACACTTTTATAGTACTAGTGTGGCTGTGTTACAAGCCCTTACTGCTGAGTCTAACATTTACTATTGGGGAGAAAGGTGGAAAACAAATCCATACTTTTGAAAGTGTTCCATAATACCACAGTGTTTTAGCAAATTTTGAACTGCTACTTTCATCTGGGGATTTATCATGGTACGTACACACAGCAATAGCAGGCCTATATGCACCTATTTCTTTGAATAAGAAACAAAGCGGTGATCTTTTTTAATAGGAACATGGTTTTCTGGCGTGTGCAGTCATTTGGGGCACCAGTCTTACTCTTGAGCAATTTAAAAACCAGAGTGTTTTTTTGCTGAGGGAGTATTTTCAATTATTTTTGAAAATCTGTCTCATATAATCTTGAGGTGATCTTCAGAAGACTGGCAGTGCAGTTCCATGTTATGGTATCTCAGGCCATAATTTCCTGCTGAATTCTCCCTACAAGGCAAAAACAGCATAATGTTTGCCGCTTCCTGTGACTGATTGCCTATTCCCTTTATTCTGATGGAGATACACCTCAATACAGATCAGTGAAGTGATTTTTTTTGGAAAGCAAGCACCTTCCACTACTTCAGTAAGAAAAAATCTCTGTGAGCACTCTGTTTATCGTAATGTAAGAAGATCATAAGGCTATTTTTTGCCACTTACCCCAGTCTCACTGTGAGATCTCACAGACAACTGTACCAGTGGTGAAGAGCAGTTCTGCAAGGAGCATACAACCTCCTTCCAGCAAGGCTGGTACTGCCAGGCACACAGAATAATAGTCACAGAACTGTTATGGTTGGAAGGGACCTTCAAAACTCCTTTAGGGCAATGCCCTGAAATGAGCAGGGACATCTTCAACTACATCAGGTTGCTCAGAGCCCTGTCCAACCTGACCTTGAGCATCCTTGAAGAAGTCTCATGGCTTGCAAAGCAAAGCCCTAAGGCAGGCTGAAGACCTGCCTCATAAGCACTAGCAAAAAGCACAGTACACACCAAGGTATAGATTCTCAAAAATTTTTATTTTTTTTTTTTGGTGAGGGGAATGCAGGTGCTGGCAATCTGGGCAAGCCTTCAACATATTTAATTGCATTTTATCATCTTACATTCTCCTTGCAATTGATCTTAAAAGCCATGACACAGTAGGAGTCCATGGACAGTCCTGCAAGTAGACGGCAGCAGTACTATATTATTTAAAGCCTTAAACACTAAAATTAAAATGCTAGAGTGCACATAAGCCATCTAAAAAAACAAAAAGGCATTTCCATAAGGAAGAACTCAAGAGAAAAGAAGTCAATCGAATAGGGAGGAAATGTGACAGAGTTGGTAAGGCAAAAATTACAGCCTTTCAGTGTTCTTATTAAGGGAGACAGAGGATCTTTGCAGATAACACAGGATAGGCTCCGAGTTCCTGGCCTGATTGTTATCGCCTGTGAGTTTATGACAGATGATGAAGTTCCTCTCAGGAAAGGCTGTGCAAAGGAATTCTGAGGAGTTACCAGTGGGAATGGCTGTCAGGTGCCATGGTTTAACAACTAGAACATCCAAAACACAAGAACATCTTCTCCTCAACACCAGGGTAAATTAAAGCATTTAGGTACCTGGAGAAAGACACATTCTGAAAACATCTTCCTTTACATCCAGGACTGTATGACCAAAAGCTGTGAAAGCAGGAGCCCTCCCACCGGCCTGTGCTCCATGTGGTATTCTGGCACTCACAGGCTGGTGCCACAGGAAAATGGTGCTTTCTGAACAAAACCTGGTTGAGAAAAGTACTTGTTTGAGCACAAATCCCTGATTGCCTCCAAACAAATGGAAAGCTTGTAGTTAAATACATAGCAAATGTGGGTTACTTCCAAATATCCACAGCTCTGTTTGAGCTGAATGAAACACGTCTGCCAGAGACAGCTGCTTCTAGTCTTCCTGCTGCCAATGATATCTACAATCTTTTCTTTCTTTCTTCCTTTCTTTCTTTTCTTTCTCTCTTTCTTTTCTGTCTCTCTTTCTTTCTCTCTATTTCCCCTCCCTTTTTTCTTTTCCCCAGGTTTTTAGTGGAGAGGTTATAACACTCAAATCCTCCTGGACTAAAATCATGCTAGTCCCCTTGAGCTAAATAAGCATCCTTGGCTGCAAAGTTCTACTGAGCTCAATGGGCCTGTGCCAGTTTTATGATCTTTGAGGAACTGACTTGTCCACTTGGGCCTACACTCAATACATCCATTTAACAGGTTGAGGTGTATAGGGTTTGTTCTTGGGGGGAACTTCTGAGCTTGTTTCACTTGCATAAATAGCTCATTTTCTCATTTTTACACATCTTACCAGCCAGACTATTTTTTTTTTTTTTTTTTAATTTGTGTGTGCGTGTGTGTGTGTGTGGCTCCAAGATCTAGCTTCATTGTCAGGAGAAGTCTGGAAAGCAAACAGAGAGGAAGAAGATCCCCAGTTAATCAGTAATGGTAAGGACTTGATCTGCCCAGCCCACTCTGCATTTTAGGAGACCAGTGAATATAAAAATCAAAAAGATTCCACACATAAACATCAAACAGTTTTGTAAGCATAAAAATGTGCAGCCTGTGCAGACGGGTTGTCTCTTTGAGATGAAAACAAATTTAATCTTTGGGAGAACAATAATTATGGGTTTGGATCAGCCTGGAGGCACATTGGTAGGATATGGTGATGAATTTGCCCCCTTAAATCCATTGATACTGGGAACTTCATTAAGCTGGACTTCAGACTGTATTCACACAATGGCTCACAACTGGTCTACTAAAGCACAAGTTCCTGCTGATCCGCTCAGCCACAGCCACTGATCATGATCACAACCCCAAAGCAAGTGCAATTGCATCACGGAAACTGACACGCTTTGCTCAGTCTTTGGAGTGAATGCCTAGAAGGGAAAAGGCAATAATTCAATTTCTTGACATAAATCTGCCGAGAACATCAGAGTAAGCCTATGCTTTCAAAAAGGCACTAAATGTGTTAGGTTTTCAGTTATCCCTTGGATTTGGATGCCCTGATATTTTAGGGCCTTTGGAAAAATCTCAGGAAAGAAAGACACTTGGACAGATCCTGATTGGTAACATTAAAACCACATTTCCAGTTCTGCGTAGACACATAGAGCTTTTAGTATATGAGATCTGTATTATAAGAGCCAAAAACCTATCTAAGATGCCATTTAATACAAAATCGTTCGTATTTAACACTCCTCTGGACACTGCTCCTGAAGTCTGCAGATATATTTGGCATTAAGATATGACAATAAAATAGGCTAAAATGTAGAGCTGTTAATCAGCAAGATAATTCATCTGACCCAGTATTTATTAGCTCCTTTAAAATGGCTGTTTGAGCTGGTATTTGTTGTTATTTCAATAGGATGTAATGTCTTAAATTTAATCAAGTTAGCTGTATTTGAAATCACTGGTAATAAGTGCCTTTTACTTCAACAGTGTCGAACCAGGTTGGACTTTCAAAAGGAAGTATGAAACGTTAGACCAATGATGGCAGGTCACTGCTTTTGTAGAAGATGACCTGTATTACCTGTGACCATCCAGACTGCCTTTTTATGAATCTTTTGGGAAGGTAGGGTTTCACGACATGGAAATGAATTTAGCCCCACAGTTTGTTATGCTATATACACTGCATGTCTCTGGACCCCCATTCAAGTTCCACATTGGAATGACATCTGGGTGAATAACAATACCTCATCCCCAGTGTAATATTCTTGTGTGTGGGCTACCAGGGAAGAATAACTCACTCTGGTGAGCTCCACAGTATGGAGCCAGGAACTGCTGAACCACAGAGTGTATCTGCTTCACAGCACAGAGACCCATCAATCTGATTTAGAAACACCCTGACTCTGTTGGCTGACACTCCTGCTCCTGATGGTCCCTCTTTCAAGCTGCTGACCATCTTCAACAATCTCTTTATGGTCCCGGGGAGACTGAAGAGATTCCGTGACTTTTGCAGACTTGTATGTGCCATCTGTTGCTAAACTCAACACTAGATGTAGCTGCCTCTCCTATGTGACTGTGCCGCAGGTAATACACCTGCACTGCTGTTGCTCAGAGGTTCCCTAAAATGAATGTATGCATTTTTTATAGATTCCTTAATGTGAAATGTCACATTTCTGGCTGAAAAAGCATATAGTCTTTTGAAGTGTTTGTAAAAAATGTATGAAGGATAATTTTTCTTCTTCTTCAGGTTCCCCCATATCTGTGACTAACTGGTAGGGTATTTGCAAAATTTAGAGAGGATCAGAAACATGGCACTGTATTTGAGCTTCATTTGTAGAAGGTAAAGTAGCATATGTTATGAGTCAGTTAATCTCTTCAGGGCTTTATCCGGCACAAATTAGGTTCTGTGGTCACCGAGTCACAGCAGGCTGTGGGCTGCTGTAGCCTTGGAGCTTTATTCCGATTCAGCTGCCAAGAAATGAACTGCTCTGTGGGCGCAAAAATTGGCTTATGCTTTGTGAACTCCAGCCAGGCGTGCACAGCTTCAGAGGCTGCTCTTTCTCTGTGCACAGCGACATGATTTCATTCTCCCCAACTCCCCAATAACCTTGATGCTAAGATGCAGCCCCTAGAAAATAAACAAGGTGCTAATTCAGTCTCCTTAGATATCAATAAAAGTTGTGAAATAGTTCTAAAATATGATGAAGCCCTCACTGTTTTGGTTATTAAAAACTAGCCAGGACAAATGCCTACTGCAGGGACTAGTTCTGTGCTGCTGCTCGAGCTGTATGGGGAGTTTTTGCTAGTTTGTTTTGCATTTTGTTTTTTCACTAGTTGCCCTCCGTCTACAGATGGAGATACTGTACTGCCAATGAAAATAAAATGCCTTAGGTTTCTGAAGTGGACAAAAGAAACTGGAAGGCATAGTTTTAAATACAATTAATATCTTACAGAAGCTTGAAAGATCTCACTCTTAAATCACTTAACAGACACTGACCATATCATAGGAAAGTCACAAGTGTGTCGAGATCCTGGCCCTATATGCAACTTCCTCTTTCTCTATTGATTCTTGTCCTTGGTAAAGAACATATCATCTGTATTATATACTGCACATAACGAATGAGGCTACAAATATTTGCCTATGTCCCAGCAGCAGCATCGAGATTAAGCAAGCACTTATTCTTTGCACAAACTAACAAAAAATCATTGTATTGTTATGATATTTGTTTTTGCCATGTTATTTATTTATGCCATTCATACAAATTAATGAGTATCAAAAACATTGCTCAGTTATTTTCACTTTCAATCATGATTCTTTGAAGTGAACTTTCACGGAGAAGGAGTTAATTCTGATATGTGTAAGTATAAAATATACAGGATATGCACAACTGTGACATCCTGAACATACAATACATTATCTATATATCAGTGATGAGACTGCTGTCACTGCTGCTTGGCCAGGAAACACTGACAGAGGAGGCCAAACACAGAGATAAATCCCACCTATTGTAAAAACCCCAAGAACTCCTAATTTCTGGGAATGTGAAGCAAGAGCCTGGGAAACAGTCAGGCTGGCTATTGACATGTTACTTCAGCTGAGCAAACCCCCAGACCTGCCATTGCCTCCCATAGTCAAGCGCTTAAAGTGATGCTGCATGCCTTGGGCTCCTGCATCCCAGCTCAAGTTCAAGAAGGTCTCCTGCTTAGGGCTATTTGGGATTCTAAATCTGAGTGTCTTTTTGTGTAAAGTAATGTGAGAGATCAGATCTGGCAGGTGTGCTCAGATCACGCTCACATTTGCTGGCAGCCCTGACTCCAGCAAGAAGCATGGCAGCCACCATACTTCAGCTGAAAAACACAGCCAGCAGAAAAAGTGTCATTTCAATCTATTTAGCTCTTGGCATCTTAAAAACCCACCAAATTTAGGTTCAAAATTAACATCTAGTAAGATTTAGAGCTGATAAAGGCTAAAGTTGTACTTATCAGATAAAGAAAGGCACAAGGAGGTTTCTTGTGCCTCTTCCCTGCTTCCCCGTCTGGCTCCAATCTTTTGTGTTCACTCAGAATGGTATCACAGCTTCCACAAGTCCATTTCTCATGAATAGCACTGAATGCAAACTTTAAAGTGCAGGACAAATA